>JASPKZ010007760.1:0-600000 GCA_030220185.1 Diploptera punctata | reverse complement strand
AGCTGGCGTCGTGTTGGTCCCAGTCACCTGGTTTTGTCGTTCACACTGTCACTGATTTATTTCTTGTCTATCACCCAGCGATTAATGTAATGTTCGGGCCACACCGTTGGTTGCACCGTTTGCAGCAAGTGTAATTTGAGATCGTGTAATTTGAAAGAGGGTTTATTTTATTAACCTCTTATGAACAACACAATACACAACAAATTAATATATTGTAGACTACTTGAACAAATCTTGACTTCCCTAGTATATTTACGTATGATTGATTAATTCACACCTTTAGGTAATAATATGGGAGCAACAGGCTCCTCTGAATACCAGTAATATGATAAACTAGCCCACTCTTTTTTCGTAAGGGAGCTACTAGCACCTCTCTATATGTACTCGTATGGGAGCTACTGGCCACACTCTGTGTGTGTGTGTGTGTGTGTGTGTGTGTGTGTGTGTGTGTGTGTGTGTGTGTGTGTGTGTGTGTGTATGAGCTACTAACCACACTGTTAACAATAAAATTTATTGGCCTTCAATATTCATTTCCCAAGGAAGTTTTAAAATTGGCTCAAGTATTCCTTTTGACAAAAATGTTTGTTTTACAAATCTGACCATATTCAACACGTCAATAAAATGTACACATTTATAATAAACATTAGTTTCGCTTCGCTAGGTACATGTTCCTGCCAACCCTTGAGTTACCGTTAACCACGGTATAACAACAGCTTATTGTGTGGTCCCAAATAAATTTTAATTCTAGGAAGTACCCCTGCTACATTAAGGTACGTACACATATGCGCGCCGCGAACACGAACGGCGCGCACACGGCGCGTGTTATGTTCGTCGAAATGATTAATTTCAACGAACCTCCTGCGATCCATAGGAAACCCACAAACCTTCAGTAGACATTTTGCAGAGCAGGTGTAACCAACCATGTCTCTACAATCACTTCAAACATGTTTTTAATCAGTTATTGAAATTTTATTTTAAAAAATTGAAGAATATGAAGGAATATTAAAATGTTTACTAAAATATGAACATTTCGCCAAAATATTATGAAATATGAAAAAATATGTTGGTCTTATTTGATTATAAAATGTAAAGATACTCCATGGAGCAACAAAAATTTTATAGAACGCAAAAATAATATCAACATAAGTATAATTTACAAATGTAATACATTACAAAATTATGTATAGTACCAGTATTATTTTATTCTTTGGTATATTTCTCATTTGAGTGATTTTTTAAGTAGATTGCTGTCGTTGTTTAAAAGGTCATGCATTTTTTCACAAGAATTTGTTAAATTATACTTCACATAAAATAACTTTCGAAGTCTCAACACTCAATTGCGATTTTTTTTGTCCGCACTTTATTTACCAAACAATGGTGGTCGAATCAACAATGTTAACTTTGATAAGCAGTTCTCAACAATGATTTGTTATTATTAAAGTTTAACATTACAAAATTAACAAAAATAATATAAAACTCATAACTAACTAACTAACTAACTAACTAACTCACTGGCACTATCGAACCCGAAGGTTCATGGCCGCGCGGACATAAGCTCTCCATACATCCCTATCCTCAGCCAATGCTTTCCAATCATTCCCTGTATAATCTACTTCCCTCAAATCATAGTTAATGTTGTTCTCCCACCTCATCCTTGGTCTACCAACTGGGCGTTTTCCCTCTGGCTTTCCTACAAGAAGCTTCCTGGTGAAATAGCTACATGGGCGGCGAAAACCGTATATTCCCTTTCCGTTCTCCCGCTTGTCTTGCATTCTTTCCCAAAAAATAGGGACTTTTTTTTTAAATGCCGCGGGACGCGGGACAAATTGTTAAAAATCGGGACTGTCCCGCCAAAATCGGGACGTCTGGTCACGCTTATTACTTATTACATCTTATAACTTTATTTATACTTGTTCAAATATTATAGCATTAAAGGAATTTAAAAATATATGATTTGTATATATATGTTTAAAATTATTAAGAATCTATCTCACCATAACATGGCCTTAATTTTTAATAAAGATGTACATGATTATTATACTAGAGGTACTTTATTGCACAAAGATACTAGTTTCTCAAAAAAAAAAAAAAAAAAGGTATAAAGGGATTCGTTATGCATTAATCAACCATTACAATAACTTACCTATTGAATATCAACATTTCACGAATGTTAAACATTTTTATAATTGTATTAAAAAAAATTCTCATTGCTTTCTTAGTTAATTTTGTTAATTTTATTATTATTAATATTATCCTGTTTAAATATTGTATTTATATGTGTATATATATATATTGTGCATCTATAGTAGTTTGTATTACTTAAACTTATGCCTGAATTTGTTTTCTTGTTTTTATTGTTAATTGTTTTATGGCCATTATTTTTTGTATATTGCCCCTTAACATGAGCAATCTTGCTCTTTGGAGTCTTTGAAGAAATAAATAAATAATTAGTAATAAATGTGTTTATATATTGTATTGTTTTGTGATACTTGATACATAATATTATGAAATGAACGTCTTAAATAAATAATGTTTTCTAAATAATTTTAATTTATTCATACAATTACAGCACACACGAAAAAAAAAACACAACATTGAAAAAAAACAGGCATCTCCTTTCAATGATTTTTAAAAATGATCCTTATGTTGAGGATCCCACAATAATTGCTTGCTTCTATAAATATCAATAAGATTTAACATGTTTTCCTCTTACCACTCCATACTCAAATAATAGGTGCGCACCGAAAACAACGAATCTCTCAGGTACCCGTCCAGATATAAACAGCGAACCATCAAAGTGTTCGTGGAAAAACCGACAATGAGTGGATCGTGGCGAGAGACGCGCGCGCGGCGCGCGCGCCGTTCGCGCGCACCTTAAAACCCCGTCCAAATCTGACGAACATGGTGCGGCGCGCGCGCCGTTCGTGTTTGCGGCGCGCAGGTGTGTACGTACCTTTATATATGTAGATTTCTCAGTTTACACGAGGGGTAGCGGGATATCGTTCCAACTGCCATCTAGTGGTCACTATAACAAGTAGGCATAGTTAAAGAGAATATTTACTTTATAGCAGTAACGCTTGTATATTTAGGTATCACTATATTTTTGACATTTACCAATGAAGGCAAATATAGTAAAATGTTTTTAATCGGCCTAAAGGCAGAAATGTTAAATGTTTCGCAATGTGGCTCCGTTGTATATATATATATCTTAATCTTAATATATAAAAATTACGTGTCACATTGTTTGTCTTCTTCTTCTTCTTCTTCTTCTTCTTCTTCCTTCCAAGTATTAGGCCAAGGCCTGTTACGATTCTATAGAAAATTTTCCCTCCAGCGTTTCATAGGACGGCCCAGTGATCTTCGTCCTCTTGGTATATAATTATAAACAGCTTTGGGGATCCGATTTGAACTCATTCTTTCAAGATGGTGTTTCCAATTTAGTTGATACTGTTTAATATATTCCAAAATTGGCGTAGTCTTCAATTCTTTTAAGATATCGGTGTTCCTTTTCCGATCCCATCTGGTGTAATCCGCTGTTCTGCGCATGAATCTCATTTCACAAGCCGTTATTCTGCTTTCATGTTGTTTTCTTAGTGTCCATGCTTCACTACCATAGGTCAACACTGGTCTAGCCAAAGTGTTATATAAACGTAATCTGGTGTTTTTTTGTACAAGGGATGGTTTCATAACTTGATTAATAATTCCTAAACTTTTATTATAACTAGTAACTTTTTCAGGGATATCCTTTTCATCCCAGATAGAGAGATAATATCCAAGATATTTAAATTCATTAGATCTCTCTAAAATTTTATTCTGGAGACAGATTTTACTTTGTATGGGGTCCTTCCCATGAAATGCCATAATTTTAGTTTTGTTAATTGATATTTCCATATTAAATTTGGCACCTATTTTTTGTAAATTATAAATTGATCGTTGCAAATCATTTTCGGAAAGTGCCAGAAGAGCTAAATCGTCTGCAAAAAGAATAGCATCGAGTTTGAGGTTCCTATTGATGGGTATATATCCTCGTTGTGTTTTCCTCCATTCATTTATTAATTTATTCATGTATATAATGAAAAGCACCGGTGAAAGTCCACATCCCTGTCTTACTCCAGTGTTGATCTTTTCCCAAGAAGATAATTTGCCATCTTGTTTAACAGAGATTTCATTATCTTTATAGATGTTGAAGATATTAGTAATATATTGTTGTGGAACGTTATCATCAGCTAAAATTTGTAGTAATATATTTCTGTCTACTTTGTCAAAAGCCTTCATGAAGTCAACGAAGGCGATATGAGTTCCTATATTGAATTCCTTGTGCTTTTCTAATAGTAGTTTTAGAGTAAAGAATCCATCTGTACAAGATCTACCCTTTCTGAATCCATTCTGCTCTTCTCCAATTATATTTTCATAAATTTTCCTCAATTTATTCTTAACTATATTAGCATAAATTTTATATCCAGAGTTCAACAAGCTAATTCCACGATAGTTATCTTTGATTTGGCGACTTCCTTTTTTGAAGATTGGTATTACAATGGATTTTTTCCAGCTTTGTGGTGGTTCTTGTCCTTCCCATATCACATTAAGGAGAATAAGAAATCTGTCTAAAAAATTTTTAGTTGAAAATTTAAATAATTCTTGATTAATGTGGTCTTCTCCGGGAGCTTTGTTACTTTTTAATGATTTAACAACATCAGTTAATTCATCTATAGAAGTTTGTTCCAAAGCAGTGTTATTAGAGATTGGTATTTGTAATAAATCATCCTTTTGTGTCCATAAATGATGAAAGTAGGTAAGCCAAGATTCTTGTTGTTTGTCCGCGATGGAATTCTAAACTACTGAACCGATTTTAATAAAATGTTGCACACTGTGTGCTGTTTGATCCAACTTGAGACCTACGGTTGTTTATAACTAAATTTATAGTCGCATTATTTTATTGCAAATTATTTGTTTATTATTTAACAAAGAGTTATAATTATCTGTGAGTTCCATTCGATTCTAACCGATGCCGGTGTAAGGTAATTGGTTTATTATTTAACCAAGTGGCTGGGTTTTTTGTTGCAACCGCGAATTTCAATTGAATTAAAAATATTGCTTATTTCATAATTTAAGTGTGTTTGTGTTTATTTTATTTTCAATATATTGATAACAATATTAATTTCGTGTGTAAGTATTAGTTTTAAGTAATCTGGCTGAAAGACAGCAACTTAATTTAAATGTAACTGGACCGAGAAGGGACATTGAACAATATGGCGAATCAGTTCTAGAGACCATGAATGATAAGATATCAAGTGAATTTCCTGCAAATTGGTGTAGGCCTATGTGACATAAATCTTACATTTAAGAAGAATGTCAATTTAAAAACATATGAAGGTCCTAAGGAAAGGAATAACAGAACTGTAAGTAAGTCTGTTAGTTATAATAATATGCCTAATATTACAGGAACAATCTCCATGCCTCAATTAAATGAAAAACAAGATGACTATAATATATTACAAGATGATATTACTATACAGAGACTTCTTGATGATCATGAGAATCCAAACTGCCAACAAATTCGTAGAAAAAAACGAGAGAATAATGAAATCAGCAAGCCTCCTCAAAATATTCCATCAATAATTGTATATAATCCTTATGATACACTTATGGATGATACTGAGAATGCAGACAACATACATTCATCTCAATCAACAAAACCACTTCCACATAAACCACCACCCATAATTATACCTGGTTGTAGTTAACGTACCAGAACTAAAAAATTGTGTAAAACAAAAACTTTCTGATTTAGATTTTTCACTTAGTTTATTACAATATAATTTAACGTATACTTTAGCCACAGCAACGGGTGGCCGGTACTTCTATATATATATATATATATATATATATATATAAAACAAAGTTGGATTAGTTACACATTTATAACTCAAGAACGGCTGGACCGATTTTTATGATCTTTGATTTGTTTCCGCCCCGAATAGAAGATAACTATTAAAACATCGGAAAAATTAACGTAAAAATATTTAAAGGCGATACGATGTTCGCCGGGCCAGCTAGTATATATATATATATATACATATATTAATTTAAAGCCTCATCACCACTCACGGGTTACCTTGGGCATAATGCCCTTATCCCCGAGTCTGCTCTAAGCCCCTATCTATATTATTGTTGAAATGAGGTATTTTCCAAAAACCAGTGAAATCCGACCATTGGAAGCGAGAGTTCATCTAGAATCTAAAAACTCTAGCGGTCGCCATGTTTATTGTCTCGCAATCGAACTCGCTTGTAACATTTTATTAAGAAATATGAAATCTAGTTCGATAATCGGACCATTATTAGTGGGGGGGGATCATATGAAGTGAAAATTTTAAATATATACCCGTCCATAGTAATTCTGCCCGAGGGTATGTCTTTCACTGCAAGCATAGAATTTTCATGCTATGCTTTGCAGCTTTACTAGTGAATTGTAGGTGTGGTAGCTTCCCGTTGCTTTCCACACCAGTGAAGGATGATGATGATAATGATAAGGATTATGGTGATGATGGCCATATGATTTCGGGGACCGTTTAGGCCTTAAAGCTTTCCTGACATTTGTGAATAGATATAATGGTACCGTATTTAGATTTTTCGCAACCACAAGGCCCTTGGCCTAACAACCACCTTCTGGCCTCACATCCACATTTGTTAATCACAGAGATAGACGATCATTCAGTGAGTGTAGGGGTGGCATGTGGTCAGCATGTCGGGTCATCAAAGTCGTTATAGCTGGTCTTCTCAACCTGGAGTAGCTACTTATTGTAGCTACCCAAATGCCTCACGATGCTGGGTGGGCACCGGTCCCATACTGTCCATTATTCCATAAGAAAATGTCTTCCACCACGGGGATTCGAACCAGCGCAAGTCCCGTAGCTCTGCCTAGACATCTTGCCTTAACCATTCAGCTATGGCGGATTTTTCGCAACGAAACTCTGTACATTCCATATAAATAACAGGAATAACATATTCTCAAGAAATTACTTAAATCCGATCATAACGAGTCGGAGTTATATCTAGCGGTAGTCGTGTTTGCTTGTTCGTAAGACGCAACTGAGAGATGTATTCCGTAAACCAACAAAATGGAACCATGAATTCGACTTGCTGAGGAATTCACTTTGTTTACGTCATTCCTGCGTGACGGACTTTTGATGGTTTGGGAATCCATATTTTTGTGAAGATAAGAGCGCCCAGTCCCCGGTTTATTTCTGGACATTTCAAGTATCAAGAGATAAACCGTATTACTCCGTTGATCTTACACATTGGAGGGGTGTCCCAACCCGCCAGTTGGTCATTGTCGCTGGTTTCCCTTATCTTCAGCGATATCAGCGTGAAATTTTGAAAAAGAAAATAGTAATCACAAATAACATTACCACTTTTAAATTAAGCCGAAATGATTTGAAAATATAAATAAACTGTTAAGATAACAACGTGAACCCCTATCTCAATCCGGGAGCCAAGCCACCCTCCTCCCACCCTATTAGCTATAGCAACCGGCCATATAAACTCCTATCTGCCTATGGGAACCGGGAAATTATCCGTGACCCAGCAGTGCCCGTCTGCCACTTGTTTTCCATGAGTCACGAGCCTCCCACTTGTGGGCTTGCGCTGTGACGCGCTGAGAGACGGCAGGAGCACAAATTGTGGCCTGGGGACCCACTGAACATGTGACAGCTGCCAGATACTCGAACTAACTAACATGCGCTAGTCGTCTAACCCCACGCCACGCTTCAGTGGCGAGTTTAACTTCCCTCTGCGGAAAGTCTCCTAAGCGCACGCCACGAACGTAAAATAACTTTAGTGGCGAGTCTAACTCACTCCCCTCTGTGGAAGGAAGTTTACTCCACTCCATAAAACGAGACAGCCACGGACGATTCCACCTATCGCCTAACGTCCCACTGGCGTTTACCGGAGACTAAATGTTGCTATCTCAACTAAATAATTACCTACGTTTTGTGCATCCGTCTTCTTTAATCCTCTTGAAATAATTTGTCGTTTTAAAGAAGCACGTTTATAATAAACCGTTTCTAGGTTTTGACCTGTTTATTAACTTTCTACTGTTACGAAGAAATAATCAGAAGTTGTCTTAACAACTAGAATCCGACTGATAGGAATTAGTGGACATTTGATACACATGTGTTTGTAAGTAACTAAATTTTCATAATCAATTTATCTAAAAACATTTAAAAATAGTAATCACAAAAACATCATTTTTAAATTAAGTCGAAATGATTTGAAAATATAAATAAACTGTTAAGATAACAACGTGAACCCCTATCTCAATCCGGGAGCCAAGCCACCCTCCTCCCACCCTATTGGCTATAGCAACCGGCCATATAAACTCCTATCTGCCTATGGGAACCGGGAAATTATCCGTGACCCAGCAGTGCCCGTCTGCCACTTGTTTTCCATGAGTCACGAGCCTCCCGCTTGTGGGCTTGCGCTGTGACGCGCTGAGAGACGGCAGGAGCACAAATTGTGGCCTGGGGACCCACTGAACATGTGACAGCTGCCAGATACTCGAACTAACTAACATGCGCTAGTCGTCTAACCCCACGCCACGCTTCAGTGGCGAGTTTAACTTCCCTCTGCGGAAAGTCTCCTAAGCGCACGCCACGAACGTAAAATAACTTTAGTGGCGAGTCTAACTCACTCCCCTCTGTGGAAGGAAGTTTACTCCACTCCATAAAACGAGACAGCCACGGACGATTCCACCTATCGCCTAACGTCCCACTGGCGTTTACCGGAGACTAAATGTTGCTATCTCAACTAAATAATTACGTACGTTTTGTGCATCCGTCTTCTTTAATCCTCTTGAAATAATTTGTCGTTTTAAAGAAGCACATTTATAATAAATCGTTTCCAGGTTTTTACTTATTTATTAACTTTCTATTGTTACGAAGAAATAATAAGTTGCCTTAACAACTAGAATCCCATAGAGGGAAATTAAGTGCACATATAACATAGGCTTGTTTCTTAGTACCTATTATTAGTATTATTATTATTGTTTTTGTTTTTGTTATTGTTATTGTTACTGTTATTGTTGTTATTATTATTATTATTATTATTATTATTATTATTATTATTATTATTATTATTATTATCAATATATAGAAATAGAAAATGAATTAGAAAAATGCAGATATAATCTACATTTACTACAATATGAAAGGATTAAAAATCTATATGCCCAACGCCTCACCGATAAATTAAAATTTGAGGAAGATTGGATCTCTGTCGTTACTTATGAACATTTGAAAAAATATATACATGAAGCATCAAGAGAAGCACTTGGTCTGGAAAATGATAAGCACAATAAAAACCATTTGGTGAATAAGGAAATACTTGATATCATAACAGAAAAGAAAAATGCATATCAAAAATATTTAAGTTCCGAGAAAGATGAAGATGATCAAAGTTATAACATACTTAACAGAAAGGTTAAAGCAGAAGTCAGGAAACATAAAAAAGAAATGTGGAATAGGTTTTGTGGAGAAATTGAGCATACAGTAGGCTATTCAAAGTCAGCCCAAGCATGGAGGACAATTACAAGCATGCGAAATGATAATATGACAAAGAGTTTTATTTTAGTACCAATGAAAGCTTTTCAGGAATATTTTAAAATGCTTTTAACATAAACTAGGAGAGAATTTATAGACTATACTACACTGGATAATGGAAAGGGTTACTTAATGGAACCTATAACAGAAGACGAGGTAAGAAATGTGTTGAGAACAGCAAAAAATGGAAAAGCGGCAGGTCCAGGAGGAATAACCATGGAACTAATTAAATATGGTGGTTCAGGAATTATAAGAATTTTAACTAGACTTTTTAACCAAGTGATAGAAGGAGATCCTATTCCAGATGAGTGGAAGGTATCGTATATTAGTGCAATATACAAATATAAAGGGAATAAAAGAGATCCAGCAAACTATAGAGGGATCAGTGTTATGCCAGCAATTAGTAGAATGTTAAGTACAACTATTAAAATTAGATTGGAGGAACTAATACAAAATAAAATAACAGAAGAACAAACAGGTTTCACAGCAGGTAAATCGTGCCTTGATAATATATTTTTGATTAGGCAGATTATGGAAAAGATGTTGGCTAAACGAAAAGAAGTGCATATGGCATTTATAGACCTGGAAAAGGATATGACTCTGTACCCATCAACAAGCTCTGGGTGGCAATGGAAAAGTTTGGAATACCTAAATTTCTTGTACATTTTATAAAAAGAATGTATGATTATAAAGCAAGTATTAAGGTTGGAAATAGAGTATCCTCAGAATTTGATATAACAAAAGGATTAAGACAAGGATGCGGGATGTCACCAACATTGTTCAAGATATATTTAGAAGATGTATTAATTAAATGGAATAAGTCATGTAGGGGAATGGGATTCAACATTAATGGTTATTTACTGCACAATTTATTATTCGCTGATGACCAGATTATAATAGGACAAGATAAAGAAGATATAGAATATATGATCAGAAAGTTGGTCGATGCATTTGAGGTAGGTGGACTGAAGATAAATTATATTAAAACAGAATATATGGTAATCGGAGGAAATTCAGAAGACCTAAATAGATAATATGATAATTAAATGTGTTGAAGAATTTAAATATCTTGGATCTGTAATAGATAAATCTGATACTTATGAAAAATATATTATTAACAGAGTAAATTGTGCAAGGAAGGCGATTAGATGTCTGAATGGTCTTTTATCGAATAGATATTTAACCAGAAAAACAAAAAGAAATTATACAGACAATAATAGAAAGTGTACTTACATATGGATCAGAAAGCTGGACAATAAATTAAAGGTTGCAGAAAAGAATTTTGGCGACAGAAATGGATGGATT
Organism: Diploptera punctata; assembly: GCA_030220185.1. Taxonomy (NCBI): domain Eukaryota; kingdom Metazoa; phylum Arthropoda; class Insecta; order Blattodea; family Blaberidae; genus Diploptera; species Diploptera punctata. The sequence continues at coordinate 589,099 of JASPKZ010007760.1, read as the reverse complement.
ACGGAGAAGTATGAGAATATCCAGGCTACAACATATTCGAAATACATATATCAGACAAGAAATGGATTCATAAGAAACTGTTATCAATAGGATAACAAAGAGAGTTCTACAGTGGTACGGACATGTACAACGGATGTCGTAAGACCAGTGGCCTAAACAGGTGTTGGATTGGATGGTACCAGGCAGAAGGAAGAGGGGGAGAAGTAGAAGAGCATGCTATAAGGGAATATATGATGCCATGATGAAGAGAGGTATGGAAGATGGTCAATGGGAAGATAGGAATCTCTGGAAAGCAGGAATCAAGGGCAAACTGCTGTAAAGTGGAAAGCCTGTATTAAGTAAGTATTATTATTATTATTATTATTATTATTATTATTATCCCCTCCATGGTATCTTTACCTTGTCGTGCTGGAGTGGCTTGCGTGCTTAAATGTTCCCGAAAGCTATGCCGGCGGTAGCATTGCTGCCGATAGGGTTATCCATGCCGGACCGGTCGAAGGTGATAAGCCAGACGAAAAAAGTACCTTGGTCGAAGGAGTGACGATCTTTCACCGTAAAAATACAACCGTCAAGAAATGCGGACATGGGTTCAACTGGGGTAAAATTTTCCGGAGGTCAAATAGTCCCCCATTCGGTTTCTCCGGGCGGGGACTACTTCAGGGAACCCATGCCAAAGGCTCAAACACAGGGACATGTTCCTAGGAACATGGAATGTTAGGACTTTATACAATAGCGGGGCACTAGAGATATTAACGCGGGAATTAGATAAATCGCCCTTGGATATAGTCGCTTTACAGGAAGTTAGGTGGCCAGGAGAAGGTAGTCAGGAATCAGGAAGCTTTGCATTATACTACGGGGGTGCAGAAAGACCTGCATTTGGAACGGGTTTTTTAGTCAGAAGGAGGATCCTATCCGCTATCCGAGATATTAAGTTTGTCAGTGACAGGATATCATACATAATTCTAAAGGGTAAACGACATGATTTTATAATTGTAAATGTACATGCCCCCACAGAAGATAAAGATGACAAGATCAAGGATGAGTTCTATGAAGAATTAGAATGCTTATTTGATAGCCTTTCACGATATCATATGAAAATTGTCTTAGGAGATTTTAATGCAAAAGTGGGGCGGGAAGATATATTCAAACCAACAATAGGCAAATTCAGTCTTCATGAAGATAGTAACGACAACGGGGTTAGATTAGTCACCTTTGCCACATCAAAGAATCTCATTGTTAAGAGCACAACATTTCAGCATAAGGATATTCATAAATACACCTGGACGTCTCCACATGGAGAAACTCGGAACCAGATAGATCATGTATTAGTGGACAAACGCTGGCACAGTAGCATCATCGATGTTAGATCAGTTAGAGGGACAGACTGCAATTCGGATCATCATCTGGTCAGGGTGAAAATCAGACAACGGCTATCGCTTATGAGAGGAACAAACGCTAAAGATGATTCTGAAAAATTTGAATTAAAAAACTTGAAAAATGATGAAATGCGGCAAGAATACCAAATCAAAATTGCTAATAGATTTGAAGTACTGGAATCTTCAGATGACAATGTGGCAAACGAAGAAGAAACTGATATAAATAAAGAATGGGAGGCTATAAGAGATACTATTAAATTGTCAGCATCAGAAAGCATTGGTTATTTAAAAAAGAGGAAAAACAAGAAATGGTTTGATGAGGAATGTGCCGACATTGTAAAGAAAAGAAAGCTAGCAAAAATGAAATTGTTACACACGAGCCAAATGAGGTAAATTTAGAGCAATTGGGTAGTATTAGACGGGAAACCACCAAATTACTAAAGAGTAAAAAGAGGGAATATCTGAGAGAGAAGATTAATGATCTTGAAATAAATGCAAAAAATAGGAACATTAGAGAATTATATCAGGGAATTAGGATAGAGAAGAAAGGGTTTCAGGCTAGAACAAACATAATTCGGAATGAAAATGGGGATATGATTGCAGATTCCAGGAGTATATTAAATAGATGGAAAAGTTACTTTAATCAGCTATTAAATGTACATACAGAACAGGACATTGAGGAGGATAATTTACAGACAACAGAAATGCTAGTTGCAGAACCAAATGCATTAGAGGTTGAAATGGTGATTGAAAAATTGAAGATGTATAAAGCATCAGGTTCAGATGAGATCCCAGCTGCAGAACTGATAAAATCAGGGGGAGAAAAATTGATGGACAAGATACGCTGGTTGCTTAGTATGATTTGGGGAAAAGAAGCTCTTCCAGATGAATTGAAGGAATCAATTATCGTACCAATTTATAAGAAAGGAGATAAAACTGATTGCAACAACTACAGGGGCATCTCATTACTTTCAACTTCGTACAAAATTCTTATAAATATATTAGTAAGCAGACTTGCTCCCTATATTGATGACATTCTAGGAGATCATCAATGTGCATTTAGAAGAAACAGGTCTACAATAGATCAGATTTTTAGTATAAGACAGATTTTAGAAAAGAAATGGGAATATAATGGTACTATACATCAACTATATGTAGACTTCAAAAAAGCATATGATTCAATTAAGAGGGAGAAGTTATATAGTATCCTGCTGGAGTTCAGAATTCCTAAAAAGTTAGTTAGATTTATACGAATGTGTCTAAATGGCACAAAGTGTAGGGTGCGTGTAGGCAATCAGTTTTCGGACACCTTTGAAATCCAGAATGGATTGAAGCAAGGAGATGCACTATCTCCTCTACTATTTAATTTTGTACTAGAGCATGCCATCAAATCTCTAGAGGATGAGGAAGGCTTACAACTCAATGGTATTAATAAGCTGTTAGTTTATGCTGATGATGTAGTACTATTGGCCGATAGCGAGGAGATACTAAAGGACAACACGCATACACTATTGAGTAACACTAAGGAATTAGGACTGGAAGTAAATATCAATAAAACTAAATATATGGTCACATGTATAAATGGATTTTATAATGGAAATGGACAGCTAATGTCAAATAAGGGAAATTTTGAGGAAGTTGCTGAATTCAAATACCTAGGAACAATAATCACAAATAGGAATGAGATGCACAAAGAAATTAAACATAGGTTCAATTCTGGAAGTGCGTGCTATTATGCATTTCAGAGACTCTTGATGTCCCAACTCCTTTCAAAAAACGTTAAACTGAAAATATGTAAAACTATTATTCTATCAGTTATATTATATGGGTGCGAAACATGGACTCTTGCTTTAAGGGAGGAACTGAGATTACGAGTTTTTGAGAATAAAATTCTTAGGAAAATTTTTGGACCAATGAGAGATAAATAGGTGAATGGAGAAGACTACATAACAATGAACTAAATGGTCTTTATAGGAAGCCAGATATAATAAGACTGCTATGGGCAGGACATGTTGCGCGTATGGGGAATGAAAGACGTGCATGGAAGCTTCTTGTAGGAAAGCCAAAGAGAAAACGCCCGTTTGGTAGACCAAGAATGAGGTGAGAGAGCAACATTAACTATGATTTGAGGGAAGTAGATTATACAGGGAATGATTGGAAAGCATTAGCTCAGGTTAGGGATGTATGGAGAGCTTATGTCCGCGCGGCCATGAACCTAGGGGTTCGATAGTGCCAGTGAGTAAGTAAGTATATATATATGGTATGATAAGAAAAACAAATGCCTGGACGGGATTCGAACCCGGATCTCTGAGTCTGTACCTCAGTGTGATATCCATTACACCACCAGGAGAATCCAATTCAAACATCTATCTTTCTTATGTATGTATTATATTTTCCATTATTACTATATGTCGCGAGAACTCGGTCTTCACTGCCATCTAGTAGCTGACTATAACAAGTAAGCAAATTAAAGAGAACATTTTTACTTTATAGCAGTGACGCTTTATCGATGTTATAATTAAATATTTAACATTGAGCAATGCAAGCTTAATATGGTATGATATTATATATATATATATATATATATATATATATATATATAATTTATTTTTCCTGGTTATATGTCTGTTACATAGGATACCAGTTACCATTGCTGTTATTGCTCTATCTTTATTTATTCTGTTCTTAAGGTCACTTTCTTGTTTTTCCTCTTTATCTACTTTTACTCCCTAATACTCAAATTCTTCACATCCTCTTATATACCCCTTATAAATAAAGTCATACTAGAAAAAATGAATATTAAATATTCAATAGTAATTTATATAAGATATAAACAATTAAATTGGTATAGGCATGTACGACGAATGCAAGAAGAACGGTTGCCCAGAAAAGCATTAGAATGATGTCCACCTGGAAGAAGAAGGAAGAAAGGCCTCGAAACTCATCGATGCAATAAATAACTTGAATGAGAAATAAGAGGTCTGGATGGATAGGGACGAGTGGAGAAGGAAAATAAAACTTTATGCACAGAAAAATATGTAAATATTGAAAATTTGTAGGCCTATATAAATAAATAAATAAATATTATTAATAATAATAATTATTATTATTATTATTATTATTAATTATTATTATTATTATTATTATTATTATTATTATTATTATTATTATTATTATTATTATTATTATTATTATTATTATTATTATTATTATTATTATTATTATTATTGTGTCCACTTCATGGTCTCGAGGTAGCGTGCTGCCTTGTTACGCAGCGGGCAGGGTTCGATACCCGGTCGGGACAGGTTCCTGGGTGAGGATTTTTTCGGGGTTTTTCCTCACCTGTAAGACAAATGTCAGGAAACATAGAGCCCAACGGTCCCCGAAAATCATCCGGCCATCATCACCATCCTTATCATCATTATCCACCACCGGTGTGGAAAGCAATGTGAAGCTACCACACCTATAACTCCTTAGTAAAGCTGCAAAGCATACCATGAAAGTGCTATGATTGCAATGAAAGACCTGCCCTCGGAGAGAATAATAATAATAATAATAATAATTATTATTATTATTATTATTATTATTATTATTATTATTATTATTATCCACGGAGAAAATGTCATAAATAAAAATGGACAAGAATTAAAACAATTCGCAATTTTTAATGATTTTAAAATAATAAATACATTTTATAAGAAAAAAGATATTCACAAATACACATGGTCAGCACGAGGTTTTCGTTCACTGATAGATTATGTGTTAATCAATAAGAAAGCATCATAATTATTAACAGATACGAGAGTATTTAGAGGAAGTGACATCTATTCATATCACTATTTAGTAATGTCAAAAATAAATATATTAGCGAGATGGAAGAAAACTAAAAAAATATATATATATAGAAATAAAGAGATCACATTCAAATTACATTTATTACAAGATAAAAGTATACAAAATCTTTATCAGAATAGGCTAAATGAAAAATTAATATTAAAACCTACTTCCGAAGAAATAAACCGAGAATGGGATAATATAAAAGGAAGCATTGAAAAGCAGCATATGAGTCATTAGGAACAAAATACAAAATATATAACAAGAAGGGTTTAAGAATATGGAATGAAGAATTAGAGAGGATAATAAAAGATAAAAAAGAGGCTTATCACAAATATTTACAGAATAGAACATTAGAATTAAGAGCTGAATACAAACATAAAAGTGCAATAGCCAAAAGAGAAATTAAAAAGCACACAAAGTCAGTTGGGATAGATATATAAGCAGACTAGAATACGATATACATGGGCAGCAAAAAATAGCCTATAAAGTAATGAAACATCTAAATAAACAAGAAAAAGATACAATACAGATCAATGCAATTGAGGAGAAACAATGGGAAGAACATTATAAAAAACTGTGGTATAATGAAAATAAAATAACTAAAGATAACATATATGAGTGTGAGATAGGAATAGATATGGTAACAATGGAAGAATTAGAAGAAGTACTGAAAACAACAAAGAACAGAAAGGCAACTGGAATAGACGGAATTAATATGGAATTAATAAAATATGGAGGATTTTTTTTAAAACTGAGATTATTACATTTTTTAAATTTATGTTGGAAACAAGCAACAATACCAGAAACCTGGACAACAGCAATAGTACAATCTATTTTTAAGAAAGGAGAACGTAACGACTGCAACAACTACAGAGGAATAAGCATTTTAACTGCAGGCTATAAAATATACTCAAGAATCTTAACATTTAGGTTAAAACAAATAGCAGAGGTAATGTTAACAGAAGAACAAAGTGGATTCAGACCAGGGCGTTCATGTATGGATAATATATTTACGATAAAAGAATTTATAAACAAAAGAAGAGAATATAACAAGGAAACACACATAGCTTTTATTGATTTTGTCAAGGCATTTGATAAAGTAGACAGAGGAAAACTCTGGACAATTTTAAAAGAAAAAGGAATTCCGAAACACTTAATAGCAGCTATAAAGAGTTTGTACTGGAACACAAATTTTGTTATAAAAACTAGAAATGAAGTAAGTAAAAATAAAATTCATACTAATCAAGGAGTTAAACAAGGATGCAGTATCTCTCCAGTTTTATTTAACCTATACATCAATAATATAATAAAAAATGGAACGAAGAAACAAATAAAGGAATACAATTAGATAAAACACACTACTTGAAAACATTATTATACGCTGATGACCAGGTAATAATAGCAAATACAGAAGACGAACTTCAAAGGAATATTTTTAAACTACATAATATATGTGAACAATATAATCTCAAAATATCCATAGAAAAAACTAAGGTAATGGCATTCCAAGGGAAAAATCAAATCAGATCGAAAATAGTAATAGGAACCAAAATCATAGAACAGGTGAACCATCTCAATTATCTAGGATGTGACATTTCATTTAATTATGATAATGATATAGTAACTAATAAAATAGCAAAATTCCAGGGAATATGTGGTACGATAAAACGATCACTAAATAACAAAACAACAAGAGAGACCCAATTGAAATTTTATAAAATGTTGGCAGTACCGGTACTGCTCTATGGTTCAGAAGCCTGGATACATAAAAAAAACAAGATCTAAGTAGGATAACGGCGGCAGAAATGAAATTTTTGAGATCTGTTAAAGGGTGCACTAAGGAAGACAGAATCAAGAACACAGAAATAAGACAGGAACTTGAAATATTTGCAATAACTGATAAAATAGATACATATAGACAAAAATGGAAGCAACACATAGACAGAATGAATGAAGATATATATCCAAAACAAATAACAAAATACAAACCTAAAGGCACCCGAGATGTGGGCAGACCTAGAAAGAGATGGGCTGAAGTCGGAACGGGTCAACAGACCTAATCCATGAATGCAGATAGTTATGTGGATTCAAAACATTGACTCTTAATTTATGGGAGGGGAAAAGTTTACGATATTTGAGAATAAAGTTCTTAGGAAAACTTACACTTAAAGAGAAATGAACAGACAGGCGAATGGAGAATACATAACAGTGACCTACATTATATTTTTGGGAAATGTAAGAAGATCAGTTAAGTCTCGTAGACTTCGATGAGCAGGACATGTGACAGGAATGTGGAATGAAAGAGGGGCATGGAAGCTCCTGTAGGAAAAAACCTACTTCCGAAGAAATAAACCGAGAATGGGATAATATAAAAGGAAGCATTGAAATGCAGCATATGAGTCATTAGGAACAAAATACAAAATATATAACAAGAAGGGTTTAAGAATATGGAATGAAGAATTAGAGAGGATAATAAAAGATAAAAAAGAGGCTTATCACAAATATTTACAGAATAGAACATTAGAATTAAGAGCTGAATACAAACATAAAAGTGCAATAGCCAAAAGAGAAATTAAAAAGCAAGAAAAGTCAGTTGGGATAGACATATAAGCAGACTAGAATACGATATACATGGGCAGCAAAAAATAGCCTATAAAGTAGTGAAACATCTAAATAAACAAGAAAAAGATACAATACAGACCAGTGTAATTGAGGAGAAACAATGGGAAGAACATTATAAAAACTGTGGTATAATGAAAATAAAATAATTAAAGATAACATATATGAGTGTGAGATAGGAATAGATATGGTAACAATGGAAGAATTAGAAGAAGTACTTAAAACAACCAAGAACAGAAAGGCAACTGGAATAGACGGAATTATATGGAATTAATAAAATATGGAGGATTTTTTTTTTAAACTGAGATTATTACATTTTTTAAATTTATGTTGGAAACAAGCAACAATACCAGAAACCTGGACAACAGCAATAGTACAATCTATTCTCAAGAAAGAGAACGTAACGACTGCAACAACTAAAGAGGAATAAGCATTTTAACTGCAGGCTATAAAATATGCTCAAGAATCTTAACATTTAGGTTAAAACAAATAGCAGAGGTAATGTTAACAGAAGAACAAAGTGGATTCAGACCAGGGCGTTCATGTATGGATAATATATTTACGATAAAAGAATTTATAAACAAAAGAAAAGAATATAACAAGGAAACACACATTGCTTTTATTGATTTTATCAAGGCATTTGATAAAGTTGACAGAGGAAAATTTTGGACAATTTTAAAAGAAAAAGGAATTCCGAAACACTTAATAGCAGCTATAAAGAGTTTATATTGGAACACAAATTTTGTTATAAAAACTAGAAATTAAGTAGGTAAAAATAAAATTCATACTAATCAAGGAGTTAAACAAGGATGCAGTATCTCTCCAGTTTTGTTTAACCTATACATCAATAATACAATAAAAAATGGAACGAAGAAATAAATAAAGGAATACAATTAGATAAAACACGCTACTTGAAAACATTATTATACGCTGATAACCAGGTAATAATAGCAAATACGGAAGACGAACTTCAAAGGAATATTTTTAAATTACATAATATATGTGAACAATATAATCTCAAAATATCCATAGAAAAAACTAAGGTAATGGCATTCCAAGGGAAAAATCAAATCAGTTCCAAAATAGTAATAGGAACCAAAGCATAGAACAGGTGAACCATCTCAATTATCTTGGATGTGACATTTAATTTAATTATGATAATGATATAGTAACTAATAAAATAGCAAAATTCCAAGGAATATGTGGTACGATAAAACGATCACTAAATAACAAAACAACAAGAGAGACCCAATTGAAATTTTATAAAACGTTGACAGTACCGGTACTGCTCTATGGTTCAGAAGCCTGGATACATAAAAAAAACAAGATCTAAGTAGGATAACGGCGGCAGAAATGAAATTTTTGAGATCTGTTAAAGGGTGCACTAAGGAAGACAGAATCAAGAACACAGAAATAAGACAGGAACTTGAAATATTTGCAATAACTGATAAAATAGATACATATAGACAAAAATGGAAGCAACACATAGACAGAATGAATGAAGATATATATCCAAAACAAATAACAAAATACAAACCTAAAGGCACCCGAGATGTGGGCAGACCTAGAAAGAGATGGGCTGAAGTCGGAACGGGTCAACAGACCTAATCCATGAATGCAGATAGTTATGTGGATTCAAAACATTGACTCTTAATTTATGGGAGGGGAAAAGTTTACGATATTTGAGAATAAAGTTCTTAGGAAAACTTACACTTAAAGAGAAATGAACAGACAGGCGAATGGAGAATACATAACAGTGACCTACATTATATTTTTGGGAAATGTAAGAAGATCAGTTAAGTCTCGTAGACTTCGATGAGCAGGACATGTGACAGGAATGTGGAATGAAAGAGGGGCATGGAAGCTCCTGTAGGAAATAGTTTCAAGCCTTAAGAATATTCGCTAAAAGCATGCAAGCAAATCAATAAAGTTGTACCTCTAGAATAAAAATATTTAAAATTATTATTATTATTATTATTATTATTATTATTATCATCATCATCATCATCATTAACATTACAAAGTAGTTCACGAATAAATAATTACGTTTTTCTGCGATAAACCTGCATTCACGAACATTACTCGACCGAATTGTTTGTTTTAATCTGCGCATTTGTGTTGTAGGAAAGGAATCCTTCAGTTTGGTTTCTGGACCAAAACACAGCTGCACCCTGAAGAACGGAGGGGGCTGGGGTTGTTAATTACCTACTTCCTTTATTCTTGCCTTGAGGGGAAACGTGACTAGATCCACGGTTTAGAACCTATGATCTTAGCGAAATTCGGTTAATAAAAGTGAAAAGAAACTTGAGGGACTACCGCTAGCCTCATTATTCCTCGGACTGTCATCTCCTAGCCGATAATAACTATCTCAGTCTGCCTTTTTTTCTTCTGGTTTTAACTCACTTATGAGACAAATGCCAGGAAACTTTATGGCCCAAACGGTCCCCGAACATCATCTGGCTATCATAATCATCATTATTTATATTCACCTTAGGTTAAGCTTAGGGTTAAGGACTCTCCTGGCGCACCACTATTATCATCACCAATCATCATAGGGGCAGCGTAACCCCGCCTTCCAGGCGCCCCAAACTCGGAAGTGTGTTACAATTACTTTAATGCCAGGGGAGAACGCCAGAAATGTCGAAAAGGCAACTTGGGGCATTGAAAAAAAAAGTATAACAAAGAAGATCCTTGATTGGAAAAGTAATGGAAAAAGTGGAAGAGGCAGACCCAGAGAATGTTGGTTAGATGGGGTAAGGAGAAATATGGAAGCTAGAGATTTGAGGGAAGAATATGCTTTAAGACAGAAACCCCTGCGGCAAATCACTTTGTGTTGAAGCGGAACCACAGTAGTGTGGAATATTCCTAATAAATAATAATAACTGTATTATTATTATTATTATTATTATTATTATTATTATTATTATTATTATTATTATTATTATTATTATTATATTATTATTATTATTATTATTATTGTACGTTATTAACGCTATTATGCATTACAGGGACTCTTGTCGTCCCAACTCCTTTAAAAAAACGTTAAACTGAAAGCTATATAAAACTGTTATTTTCCCAATTATATTATATGGATGCGAAACATGGACTCTTACTTTAAAGGAGGAACGAAGATTACGAGTATTTGAGAACAAATAAGGAAAATGTTTGTACCAAAGAGAGATAAACAGATAGGTGAATGGAGAAGACTACATAATAGTGAACTACATGACCTTTATAGGAAGCCAGACATAATTAGAACAGTTAAGTCTCATAGACTGCGATGGGTAGGACATGTGGCACAAATGAGGTATGAAAGCGGGACTCGGAAGCTCCTTACAGGAAACCCAGAAGGAAACTCCCAGTTTGTAGATCAAGAATGAGGTGGGAGAATAACAACCACGATTTGAGAGGAGTAGATTATACAGTAGATGATTGGAAAATATTAGCTCAAGATAAGGACGTATGGAGAGCTTATCTGTGCGGCCTTGAATTTACGGGTTCGATAGTGTCAGTGAGTTAGTTATTATTATTATATGCTATATAAACTTATAATCATTGAAAAATAAATTTTGTTAAATTATGAAATCGTCCATTTGAAGGTCTCACAACTTATACCTTATCTGCTCTTAGAGTGGTTCTAACATAAACAAATGCCAATTATGTCCTTCCGCCGTTCGCACCACAATTACTGTAACATTGACGGGGAGCACGTGTGAAGTATATAAGACATGGGATCGTTGAATGGAGTAGATTACAAGAAAGCTGGTGAGATTTTTCACTGAACTTGTAAAATACATTTAAAATAACTGTTTTTTGATAAAGGTTTGCCCGATTTGAGATTTAAAAATTTAGATGGCGACACAGCAACAGAAGACTCAACACCTTCAGCCATTTTATTGCGTCAGAACCGACTCAAATGCATTATCCGTATGTAATAAACTATTTTATGTTGTAATTATTGATTAAGTATATTTCAGAATATTTTCTATGTTTTGAATATTATTATTTTCATTCACGAAGAATAACAAGTATATTCAGAGGACATATTTTTAATTTAATGAAGGGAACTGCTTTTTCGCGTACTTATTGCTTCTACGCGTACTTATTGCTTCTACATCGTACGTCGGTGTACATAACCAATGAAAAGCGAGCAGGTCACATGGTTTTGTTTTGATGAGGATTGCTTTAAGAGCGGATAGCCTATAGCAGCGGTTGCCTACCTTTTTCGACTCGCGAACCCCTTCCACAATGATCAGAGTTGGGTGAAGTACTGACTTTTAAATATACATACAGCAGACATGCATAAAATTTAAATCCAAGCAAAACGTTTAACAACCTTAAATTAACTTAACCCTTAACGATTAAAACCTAAAGTTACTCTAGTTACGGCTTAAAAGTTACACAACGTGTAGGCCTAGTTGTAGAGAAATCAAATACATTCCTAACGTTGTTACATAACTATAAATCAGGCAATCGCGGTAAATATAAATTTATTTTGGAAATAATGTGATAAATTCTCGATGTTACACATATGTAACAAGAGACATTATGGGGTTGATTTAATTTTGAAATAATAATAATAATAACAATAATAATATTATTATTGTTATTATTATTGTTGTTAATATTATTATTATTATATTATGAAAATATATAAAACTATTATTCTACCAGTTATATTATATGGATGCGAAACATGGACTCTTACTTTAAGGGAGGAAAGGAGATTACAGGTATTTGAGAATAAAGTACTTAGGAAAATTTTTGGACCAAAGAGAGATGAACAGACAGGAGAATGGAGAAGACTACATAACAACGAACTACATGGTCTTTATAGGAAGCCAGATATAATAAGAACAGTTAAGTCTTGTAGACTGCGATGGGCAGGACATGTTGCACGTATGGGGAATAGGAGACTTGCATGGAAGTTTCTTGTAGGAAAACGCCCAGTTGGTAGACCAAGAATGAGGTGGGAGAATAACATTAACTATGATTTGAGGGAAGTAGATTATACAAGGAATGATTGGAAAGTATTAGCTCAGGATAGGGATGTATGGAGAGCGTATGTCCGCGCGGCCATGAACCTACGGGTTCGATAGTGCCAGTGAGTAAGTAAGTAAGTAAGTATTATTATTATTATTATTATTACAATAACCTTGAAACTCGCCATCACGGAAAAGTTTTGGTGAACCCCTTGAAATATTTGGCGAACCTTAAGCCACATGAGACAGCAGAATACAACGAAGCGATTGGACCGATATCAAACGTTTCCTGTAATTATTTTCCGGGTTATTTCCTCTCTAATGTAATTGATTTTCCTCATATTAAATTGCGCATTATAATATGGTAGGAGATGTTGGCACTCCTGTGTGCCCACTCCTACAGACCTTATTGGTTAGATTACTTTCTTAATTCCCAAAACATTGCGTGAAGGTCACTGCTTTGTTATGCAACATTCTGTAGTAAACAGCTGTGCCATAATAACACCTGTCATTTAGCAATCATACAATCTATTTGTAGCTATGTTTACCTGCCTCCGGGCGTTACGAGTGGACGACCTGTAAAAAGAGGGTTTTTAATTGAGGGTCACAAAGTTTTTTGTTCACGTAAGGACATGGAGGTCCTCCCCGGGTGAATGATCATCTCAATGCCGGGGCCACGGTCTTTCACCTTAAAGGTCGAAATTATACACGTTAGAGCGAAATTATATTTTGTGGTCGCCACAAGGGAACATCCAAGGTCCCCATTTTAACATTTTTATCCGTATTATATATATTTAATTATTTATGTATCCTGGTGGAGTTAAGTTCATGTGGCCTTCTCTTCCACTCACAATCAAATACAAAAATCATAATAGTATGCATACTAAACGATTATCTGGCCAAACTGAACAATAATAAAAATAAGATTTAATACAAGAAATAAAGCTTTTTTTTTTTATTTTGAATATTCCACTCTACAATGTTTCTCCTTCAACACAGTGATTTGTCGCCAGAGGTTTCTGTCTAAAGCATCTTCTTCCCTCAAATCTCTAGCTTCCATACTTCTCACTCCATCTATCCAACGTTCTCTAGGTCTGCTTCTTCCACTTCTTCCATTAGCTTTCCAATCAACGATCTTCTTTGGTATATAATAATTTTTCTATTCTTATTTTAAGGCCTTAAAAATGTATTATGTTTTTATTACTTACACACATTAAAAGATTTTTTTACAAAATTACATTTACTACAATTAATTTAATGTAGCACTAAAATAACTCGAGAATTATTCTTTGATGTCCTGAAAAAGTCGGGAAATAGTCGAGAAATCCGTATTTTTAATTTGCTGGACACCCTGCATTACCCCTGCAAGTTTGATGAAAATCCATCAATAATATTTGTTAAAAGTCTTCATGCATTTTAGTAGTTTTGAGTTAAAACAGTCGGTATCTGGCATTAAAAATCTGTAGTCAACGTATTAATTACCTATTTAATGGATTATTTAATTTCCTAAAAACCTCAGAAAGTTTGTCGATAGAGTTTTGTTGCACCCTGTCTATGAAAAAGAGGTTGTATTGTAGATTTTGAAGCTTCATAAATCGTCTTATAAAGCGATGTGACCTTTGCACTTGTACGAGTTGAATTGATCAATTGTTAAGTGGTCGGGTCTAGAATACGTATTCAATCATTAGCAATGTTACCAGCGCAGGAATGTGCAGTAGAAAAGGAACGACATAAACTATGTGAATTCCTAGCAAATCTCATCTGTGGTCCAATTCTGCAGGTTTAACGAAATATAAATGTCTTTTAGTGATTAAATTGTATGAATCCATTTTATTTAAGACTAAATAATCAGGGAGGCCGCTAGAGCAATTTTTAAATTTCTAATTTTACGTAAATTTTTGTACCAAAGAGAGATAAACAGACAGGCGAATGGACAAGACTAGATAACAGTGAACTACATAATCTTTATAGGATACCAGATATAATAAGAACAGTTAAATCTCTGACTGCGATGGGCAGGACGTGTGAGACAAATGAGGAATTAAAGAGGGGCATGGAAAGTCTTGTAGGTAAACCAGAAGGAAAGCGCACAGTAGTCTCTGCCGGCTCCTGAAATTCCATTCCTCAAGAGGTCAGGGGTTGCCGCACATTTGACTCTTATAAGTCACGTTTATACAATTATTTATTGTTAATAATTATTTTTTCTTAAAAACTAAACTTTTTCTATGTCGTTAATAGTTTTTCTCTCTTTTTTTCTATCTTGTACATTTTATATTTAATTCCTTAAATATACAGAAAATCAAAATATATTGTAAATAATAAAAATCTTTACAAAATTTCTAATATAATTCCGTGGCGCGACAGGCCTAGAAGGCCCTTAGCCTACCAGCCGGCTGCTCTCCTCACTTCCACATGTATCAATTGTGGCAAGTCATTCACTCAGCCTCTTATTTCAGAAAATAAGTACTTTCATCAAAGGTGAATAATTTATGAACATGTAATTATTATCAGAAGTAGGGCATATTTATATTCAAATGAATTGGAATTAAAACAGGAATTCAATGGTAACAAATTTAAAATGATATAACCTACCACAAAATAATTTCATAAGCAATAAATAAAACACTAGTATCAAGAATTTAGCGCCGGTCATAGACCTGGACCCTTGCTATTGTAGCGAACGAAACTAGTAAACATCATACAATGGAACCGTAAGCCCTTATACAATGGGGAAAAAGTCTGCAGTTTCCTTTGTTAAGAGGACTTACAAGACTGCACTATTATCAAATTGTTATAACAATGCTAAGCCCAAAAACTTCATACAAAGGGCTGGGAAGTCGCAAACAAGCAATTGGATTTTCCTAGGTAACTGTGGAAAGAGTTATCCCCAAGCCAATTTTAACTAGGACATGTAGCTAACAGCTGGTGACTTCTTTGGCGGCGTAAGGTAGATGCCGACAAAGATAGCCGTCCTATATCAAAGATCACTCCATTTGGTCAACCCTGAAAATTTTATATTAGGGTGCAACTAATTTAAAGGGAGGGGGACGAGGCCACAAACGTCTAAGTTTAACACCCCCGATAACGCCCTTAAGATATAATTTACCAATCAAAATTAGTGTAACATATAAACTGTTTGTGAGACGCTAAGACTTTTGGTGGAAGGGACTAATGCCGGCCCACTCAGAAATAATAAATATTTTTACTTAGCGAAAACCAGTGTTAGTGGACAGTCAGTGGAGTAGCGATAAGCGAGTGTGCCAGTATAGGGCACATCGCTTGGTATAAGTTTCAGCGCTTTGTTGAGTGATATAGATATTGTTAGTTCTGACCCACCAACAGCCTTCTCGTCAACTCGTCGTCCAATACGACAATTGTAACATTAACTACAATAAACGTGCACCATCCAGTGGAATTGATCACAGGAAGCCTACTGTTTTTCCCCAAGTGACATCCTTTCTCACGGATTCCCGAGATATAAGTTCATTGTTCTACCGAAACCTGAACCCAACTAGTCCGGAGCACGATTGTCCATGAACCCTTATCCTTGGACCTAATCAAAACATACCCCGACCATAAGGCAAGCTTTACAATCACAGAGGTAGATGATCATGTAGCTAGTATAGAGATGATATGTGGTCAGCGTGTCAAGTACCCCAGCCGTTATAGCTGGTTTTCTCAACCTGGAACCGCTACTTATTGTAGCTACCCAAATGCCTCACGATTCTGGGTGGGAACCGGTTCCATACTGGCCGAAATACCATAGAAAATTTCCTCCCCCACGGAGACTGGAACCAACGCAAGTCCCGTAGCTCTGCGCGAAGACTTCCTGCCTTAATCACTCGGCTACGGCGCGGGACTTAACAAAATTTCCACTTTATAGAATATACTTCAATTACATTTTGAAAATTTTTAATGTATTTACAAAAGTATTTCATGAATTTAAAAATCAATTGTCTGTATCACTTTGTTCTTTTGGCTATCCTCTAATGGGGAAAGTTTTATATAATAGAAAAATATATTTTTAGATATAACACGTAATAATTTTATTTATTATAATTTAAATGTAAGAATAATATTTGAATTTATTTTCTATCCTGGTTGAGTGATAGACAAGGCCTTAACTCTGCAGGGTAACATAATTGTATTATTATTATTATTATTATTATTATTATTATTATTATTATTATTATTATTGTGTAGGCGAATAATGAGGTGAGAGAATAACATTAACCATGATTTGAGTGAGAAAAATGTCCGCGCGACCATGAACTTGTGAGTTAGTTAGATTTGGAGATTAACTTGATGCGAAAATTAAAAATTCATTCTGTTGGCTGCATTTTTATCATTCTAGTGCAACAAAATTCCTTATATGCTATTGCTTTACATCTTCGTTTAGCTCTTTATCCTCAAATTTTCGTAATGTTTTCGCCCTCTGTTAAAGAACACGTTTCCCATCCTTATAATAAAACTGGGAAAATCGCCGTTTTATATATTTTTATTTAAACATTTTGCATCATCATCATGAACGTATTTAGATTTACGTCGTTTGATCCCCTAGTTATGTGGCAGGTCAATCCATCTTAATGTTGGTCTTCCTCTATCTCGATGTCCTTTAGGTTGATACTGCAATGCTATTTAATACACAATTGATCTTCTTGGTGATACAATATTAAAATATATATACAGTCAATATGCCCATTTCACCAATAAATGTTTAAAATGGTCAACAAGTTTCTACAGCCAAGCTGTCATTCTCAAGACCAGATATTGACTGCCAATATCTGGTCTTGAGAATGACAGCTTGGCTGTAGAAACTTGTTGACCATTTTAAACATTTATTGGTGAAATGGGCATATTGACTGTATATATATTTTAACTGCAATGCTAATTTAGAAAATCGAGACGGGTCCATTATTTGGACTTTTTGCTTCCAATTGCTTTGATAATTCTGAATTTCTTCAACTATACTTTGAACTGGTTTGTATGCGGATACAAAAAAGGAAAGCTGAGTTAAGGAAAGAGTGGAGAATGCTGAGTTTGATTGAAAGACCTGCTCTTGGGCAGAACACTATGTATGTTTATATTTTTAACTTTTAATTTATACGTATATCTGTGTTTCTTTGCTTGTACATTTTTGTCAAACCCAGGAGTGAAAGTAAAAATCTCATCTGTGCCGCTTGCAATTTTGATTTGATTTTATAATGTAATATCCAATTTTCGCTGCTATATTTCAGTCTTGATTTTGCAGTTACATTGTGTAATCTCAATTTGGCTATGGTAGACATTTACATACCAAAATTACTTTTTATGACAACATTTATTTAAACACTTTTGAGAGAGTTAGATTAAGCAGATGGCGGCAGTAGACTATAGTAATTTTGGAGTTTAAGGTAATTTGAGAGAAGCGTAAAGCAGTTAGAGAGTGTCGCATCTCGGGGTCCCCTGCAGATCAATAGAGCGCACTCTAAATGAAACACCACACTGTTATTTTCTTAACCGAAGGTAGAAAGAAACTTCTACACTGTCATTCTTTCACATCCTCTCTAATCACCTATCACGTCTCCACATCATCTCCTTATTAGCTTAATTTATTTTTCATGATTTTACATAATCCTTGAGTTTATTCGGAATACCCTGTGACACTTCCAGTTTTCCACTTCAAAATTTAAAACAATGGCAATATGTGGAAAAAAACATACAACGGTTGAAAATTGAGATTGATGGAAAAATTATAGGACAAGTGTCTGACTTCTCATACTTAGGAAGTGTATTTGCAAAACATAACATTAAAAAAATATATATAATAAAATGAATAGGCTAATAAGAAGACATTTTGGTAAATATATGAGGACAGGTAGAAAACTAAGATTACATAACATCACATCAAAAACTGCTCTAAAATACGAAAGTGAAATTTGGATTTTAAATAAATGAAATTCTCATAAAATTAGACTAAGCCAAAAATTGAGATTGATGGAAAAATTATAGGACAAGTGTCTGACTTCTCATACTTAGGAAGTGTATTTGCAAAACATAACATTTAAAAAATATATATAATAAAATGAATAGGCTAATAAGAAGACATTTTGGTAAATATATGAGGACAGGTACAAAACTAAGATTACATAACATCACATCAAAAACTGCTCTAAAATACGAAAGTGAAATTTGGATTTTAAATAAATGAAATTCTCATAAAATTAGACTAAGCCAAATGCGCTTCTTATGATCACTCTTAGGAGTTAATAGACTGGATCACCAAAGGAACACTATTATCAGAGAAAAATTTGGAGTACGAAGTTTAAATGAAGATATAGAAAGATACCAACAAGAATGGAAAAATCATCTGAGAAGAATGGGAAGAAATAGACCTCCAAAATTGGCAAAAGTGTTGGGAAAGAAAGTTAAATTCACTCTCGTGAATATAATTATAAATTGAATATACTCCAACTGGACATAGGAACCAAGGAAGACCAAAACATCGATGGAAAGATCAAGATAATCTTTGTTAGGTTTACCATCGCAGGCCGCATGGCCTGAAACGGATTTGTTCATGATGATGATGACTCTATGACACACGGGCTGTCAGTTCACTTCGAGAGTAGAAGGAACGAAAGCCTCCTGAAGATGTCATCCACAATAGGTGCTGAAAAGTCGAGAAGCAGATCGAAGAGCCGAAGTCAGCAGATGGAGAACAGCTGCCGGCTCGGATCAAGACAACACTGGAAGACACGGCCAAGAAACCCGAAAAGATATTTTGGAATAAAGCACTATGTAGGCTTAAGGTACTTTTACAAGTCCGAAAATCGTCAGATTGTGAACCCATAGCTTAAAGTCCCTCCCGGAGGACTTGTCTCTTGAATTTTGCCATCTTAAATATCCCTGGACCCCGGCGAGTTTTAACCCTCGATCCTTGGGACTAGATGCAAGGAACATAACCATTACCACTGAGGTCAATAAATAAGAAATTAGTTATTATAAATAAATTAATATCAGGGCATTCTATTCTACCGTACCACCTACATTAATTCAAATAAAAAACGGAAAAACACATAATTTATTGCAATATGTGAATAATTGCCCGAGAGAAATATATTCCGCAAAAAAGTGGGAAATGCCTTAAAAAGAAATGAGAAGTTGAGCTCAAAGTAATCTAAAATCAGCATATTTACAATGTAAAATATATATTAGTCAATGCTCAGAGAGTGTGGCCAACTTATCACAACAAACACGCCAAAAAATTAACGCTAAATTAATCTGATGTACACTAACTCGCCCATTTTCTCACTCTAACCTGCCCAAACCAACACTAACTTGCCCATTTTCTCACCCTGACTTGCCCAAACAACACTAACTTGCCCATTTTCTCACCTTAACTTTTCAAAATAACCCCAACTTGCTCATTTTTGCAACATAACTTGCCTGTTTTCTCATTCCAACTTGCCCATTTTATCACTCTAAACTTGTCCATGTTCTCATACTACCTTGACTTAACTAACACCAATTTGCCCAATTTCTCACCCTAACTTGTCCACAATAACTATAACCTGCCCATTTTCTCACCTTAACTTACCCAAATAGTCCTAACTTGCCCAAACTAACTTTTAGCTTGACTAAACTAACACTAACTTGCCCATTTTTACCCTAAGTTGCCCAGTAATGTAGATGAACTCCTGGAATAGAATCCCCTTATAATTATGTGAGTAAACATGTTGACATTTGGCTGTAGCGGGAATTTTTGCCAACTTGACATTAGCAGTATCTTGTTCTCTGATGGAATACTCACATAGAATAGCCAAATGTTGGTTCTAGCTATATTTGAACGTGCAGAAGTTGAGTCCGGTCACACAATGGAACCATTTGCATTCGGATCGGTGCGGAAACGCGATCTGTTAACCTCGACATGGAGGTCCGATTGGGGCCAACAGGTCATCAGATAGTATCTTACTTACCCCCAGCTGACTTCACAACTTAACCTGTTTTCTTTCTAACCTCACGTCACTAATTTATACAGAAGCAAGTACATGATTTGGCTGCTCTGCACGGCCGAGGAGATCACTTTCGAGCTAAGTTCCAGTTGTAATGTAAACAAACTTTGATAAGATATAATTCCGCCGACATTAGGTGTAGGAGTTCACCAAATATAAAAGTATATATATACAGGGTGTTGCAAAAAACACCGATAATGGAGGTGAGGTAGTATATTGAGATATGTTGATCATTTTTAATAAGATACCAATGTCCGGAAATTATGCGTTCCCACATCATGACTGGTTAGCCTAATTATGTTTCAAGACGGATTTGAAGACTCTTACTTGACAACACCTCACAGGTACGGTACCTGTGATACGTGATTTCCCAACGAAATGTGGCTGCAACATGACGGAGCTCCAGCTCACTTCCATGCCAATGTGACCAATGTGAGGAGACATTTGGATACCACGTATCCAGGTCGAGGGGGACCAGTCCCATGGCCTCTGAGATCACCTGATCTTAACCCTCTCGATTACTTTTTGTGGGACGACATAAAACAGTGTGCTTATAAGACTCCAGTAGAGTCACGTATAGATCTTAATTCACGCAGCTACAGAAATAATTCAAACGAGGTCAGACTTATTTGAACGTGTGCGCCAATCACTACACCGCCGATGTACGCTCTGCAATGAGATGGGAGGTGGATTTTTTGAAAATTTGATGTGACTGTGACACTAATATCAAGTATTGAGTCTTGAAATCCAACTAACGGAACACTTGAGAAGTTAGATAGATACTCATAATGTGAAAACGCAGCATTTCCGGACATCGGTACCTTATTAAATAATGATCAACACATCTCAATATACTACCTCACCTTCGCTGTCGGTGTTTTTTCGAAACACATTATATATATATATATATATATATATATATATATATATATATATATAAAATCAACAAGAATCACTGATTAAGCCCATGTGGCTTGTTCCGGTCTCGTAGATACTCAATCAAAAAGTTGTATCCATCTCTTTTTGGGTCTACCAAAATTCCTGTCTCCTTTTGGTTTGTAATTAAGTATAATTTTTGGAATGCGATAATCTTTCATTCTTTTAACATGTTATTTCCAGTTTTTTCTAGATGCTTCTATTTTATATAAGAGTTTAAAAATATTTAGTTCATTTCTAATATCTTCACTTCTTCTTTTATAGTTAATTTCTAATATCTTCACTTCTTCTTTTATCTAGAAGTTTGCAGCCAGCCATACTTCTCAGAAATCTCATTTCAGCTGCTTCTACGATCTTCTCGTCTTTTTACTTAAAACCCAAAATTCACTACCATACAATAAATAGTAAGGGGACTGCCACTGCTTTATAAAATTTTAGTTTTGTTTCCTTTCTTGTGATTTTAAATATTCTTTTAATTGTGCCACATATACAATTAAATGTATTATGTTTGTTAAAAAGATCTTCATTTTTAAAATAGGAGATTTCATATAGGCCTATATATATATATATATATATATGATTTAGACGTAGCAGTCCACGCCATGGTTGAGGTAGTATTTTATAAACACACAAAACCCAGCCTTAGTAACAAGTGTTTGTGTGAAGTTGGTGACCAATTATTATTATTACTGTTTGTTTGTCAAGAACGTGTGGGCAAATACCTGAAGGATGTGCGCGTTATGCAACCAATCTGCGCACTTAACAATTACCATGTTCCTTCGCAAAACACTTTCAGTTCTGTAAATTAAAATACCTTATTTTATTACCATTATTTATTATTTGTTGGCCATTATCTACGCAATCAAAATAGTGATAAACGGGCCAAATAACTAATTCGCTGCCACTGTCGAATTCTCAGGCTCTTGGCCGCGTGAATGTAAGTTCTCAATACATCATTATCCTGAGCTAACATTTTCTATATGTTCTCTGTACAATTACTCCCTGAAATCTTTGTTATTCTCCCACCTCATTTGTGTCTACCTATTGGTCGCTAATCCTCTAGTTTTCTCACAAGAAGTTTTCATGCTCCTCTTTCATTTCCATAAATGCCATATGTCCTGTCAATCACAGTCTACGATACGTTCGGTAACTGTTCTCATTATATCTGGTATTCCATACATATTATCTAGTTCACTATATATATATATATATATATATATATATACACTCCAAAAATAGCGAAATCTGACCATTACAAGTGGGGTTTTGCCTAAAACCAAAAATTCAGTCTAGCAATTGGCATGTTTAATGTATAGCATAAAAATGCACGGTATCCTATAAGATACATTAACTTGTTTTAATATTTTTAAAAAGCTAATGGAAAAATGAATCGGTAGATATTATTTAAATTGGTGTCAATTTATACAACAATGACCAAATAAGTAATAAACTTACTGTCATGCATGAGTTGTTTTCATTGTAATCCAAAACTTTTTAAGCTGGTGTCATAAATTTAATTTCTGCAGTTTAAGAAAATAAATATATAGGCTATTCCGTATACCAAGAAAATTGAACCATACATTCGACTTGCTGAGGAATTCCCATAGTTTTTGTAGACGGGCTTATACATTGTGTGTTTTGTACCCTAATTTGTTATTCAAAATGTTAGTAATGGCTCTAAGGGTCATTGTTGAGATTTTTTTTATGATATTTGATATGTTAAATCATTGATAAATATGAAAGAGTTACTTGTTCCCAAATCTAATTTCCAAATTTTACTTCCAGTCTGATCTTATCTTGAAAAGCCACAATTATTTCTTGTATAGAAAATATCAAAAGCAATTGCTGCTGTATTAAAAGTTGTAGTTGCCTCAGACTCAGCAGGCCCGCGTTTGTCCCTAGTGAGGTTTCCTGGTCGAGGTTTTCTCGGAGTATTTCATTACCTGTAAGACAAATGCCAGGAAACTTTTTAACATCATCTGACCATCATAAGCATTCAAATATCCGCCTTATTTAGTATGAATGAATGAATGGCGTGTTTCGTCTTAAATGTTCGTGTTGTCTCCGATGAGCTGATCACTCATCCAGGGAGGCCCTCCAAGTCTCCTTGTGTTATAAAAAGTATGTGTGTGATAGAGTTTTTTTAAAATCCTCTCTGTAAGACCCGGGTGAAGTGGAGTGTGTAAAAGTATGTACACAGGGAGAGATTAAACCAAGGTAAAATATATGTGATTAATGGAGTCAGGCGTAACTTTGCAGAATCATTGTATATAAAATAAAACAATTGAACGGCGTTGTGCATCAACCGGCTATGCGCCATTATGTAAGTTTAGAGAAAAATAAGTTAAAGTTAAAGTCAATCTTCACAATTTATTCTAGCGCCTAACTAACAATACTAGATATTGCTAGTTACTTTCCTTGTTTGACAGGAATGCATCAACAATCTAAGAGCGGGAACATTTGGCGCTTAGCTGTATGATGCAAAATTTAGATTATCATTTATGAAGATCTGGTTTCATAGCCGTATGTTGTAAAACATAAGAGTCTCTGGTAGGACTGATGGCGTTTACGTTTTCTTTAATAACAAGGCTATATTTAAAGACTTGGCGCTAAAAGTGTGCGTACACTTATTTCATGAGCCACTGCAACACATGGCATCAAATTCTCCTTTTTTGTTATGGTGCTTAATCGGTTGATCCATAACATATTCCAACTTACCTTAGTAGTACTTCTGCCAAAAGAATCAGCAATAAATCTGGGTTCCAAATATGTCCATTGAAAATCAGAGATAACAGTAAAAGTGATAAAACAAGACAAACATACACAAATTTTTAGTAGTGTTTTTACTTTGATGTGATCACCTTGAAAGTCCTGTTCAAGGGCTAAACACGTGTCGGGATCAGTTTGTGTATGTTTCTTGTCTTGTTTTATCACTTTTACTGGATATGTGGTTTTAATTGGACAAATTTGCATCCCAGATTAATTGCTGATTATTTTAGCGGAATTACTTCAAAAGTAAATTATTTTATTTTACAATATATATCCATCCATCCATAGTAATTCTGCCCGAGGGCAGGTCTTTCACTGCAATCATAGCATTTTCATGCTATGCTTGCAGCTTTACTAGTGAATTATAGGTGTGGTAGCTTCCCGTTGCTTTCCACACCGGTGAAGGATGATGATGATAATGATATGGTTGATGATGATGATGGCCATATGATTTCGAGGACCGTTTGGGCCTTAAAGTTTTCCTGACATTTATCTTACAGGTGAGGAAAAACCCCGATAAAAACCTCACCCAGAAAAACTGCCCCGACCGGGGATCGAACCCGGGCCTGCTTCGTGACAAAGCAGCACGCTACCTCGAGACCACAGCGGTGGACTACAATCTTAATATATAAAAATTACGTGTCACGTTGTTTGTCCGCGATGGAATCCTAAACTACTGAACCGATTTTAATAAAATTTTGCACACTGTGTGCAGTTTGATCCAACTTGAGACTTAGGGTAGTTTATAACTAAATTTATAGTCGCATTATTTTTATTGCAAATTATTTGTTTATTATTTAACAAAGAGTTATAATTATCTGTGAGTTCCATACGATTCTAACAGATGGCGGTGTAAGGTAATTTGGTAAGGTAATTGGTTTATTATTTAACAAAGAGAGATCGAGATGGCTGTACTTTTTGTTGCAACCGCGAATTTCAATTGAATTACAAATATTGATTATTTCATAATTTAAGTGTGCTCAGTGTTTATTTTATTTTCAATATTATTAATTTCGTGTGTAAGTATTAGTTTTAAGTAATCTGGCTGAAAGACAGCAAGTTAATTTATATTTTTAACGTATACCTTAGCAACAGCAACGCGTGGCCGGGACTTCTAGTATATATATAAAGCGTTTATAAATAAGGAAATATGTAATGCTGCATTATAATGTAGGTGGCTCGATTAACCAACCAGTGAACAGTTTCTTGCTAGTTAATTTTGGATATCGGAGTTGAATCTTCATGCAGATATAATGGATTAAAGGGGGGGCCATGACGCTATAATCGATAAACCATTATCGAGGAAAAGAGCTGCCGATACGGAGTGAATCTAATAATACGCCAATATAAATCTCGTCCTTAATGAGAAATTTTCGTGTTTAATTAATGTGGACAGAAAATCCGTTATCACAACGAAGCTCTTCCTTTCTTGTGTCTAAACTAAGTTTTCCCAATATTAGCTTTAACAATGATAATAATAATAATAATAATAATAATATTAATAATAATATTAATAATGATAATAATAATTTTGCTTGATTTTGATGGAAATATACAGAAATACATTATAATTATAATGGAAATGGACAGTTAATGACGAATGAAATTTTGAAGAAGTGGCTGAATTCAAATACCTAAGAACAATAATTACAAACAGGAATGATATGCAGAATGAAATTAAACATAGGCTCAATTCTGGAAATGTGTGTTATTATGCACTACCCGCACTCTTGTCATCCCAACTTCTCTCAGAAAACGTTAAACTAAAAATCTATAATACTGTTATTCTCCCAGTTACATTATATGGATGTGGAACATGGACTCTTACTTTAAGGGAGGGGAAATGATTACGAGTATTTGAGAATAAAGTTCTTAGGAAAACATTTTTGGACCAAGGAGAGACGAACAGACAGGCGAATGTAGAAGACTACATAACATGATCTTTATGGGAAACCACATGTAACAAGAATTCTCTCGTAGACTGCGATGGGCAGACATGTGGTACGAAGGGGGAATGAAAGACTAGCATAGAAACCAGAAGGAAAGCGCTCAGTAGATAACCCAAGAATGAGGTGCGAGAATAACATTAATCATGATTTAATGGAGGTAAATTAAACAAGGGATGATTCGAACATATTAACTCAGGATAGGGATCTTTTGCAAGAGCGGTCATGAACCTAAGTGTTTGATAGTCTGTTTTTTTTTTCAGCCGCTTCCTCAAAATTTACTTCATTTGGCATTAAATATCCATTTCCATTGTGCAATATAGATTATTTATACTATGATCATATATTTGGTCTTATTGATGTTTACTTTTAGCTCCAGGTTCTTAGTGTTACTCAATAGAATGTATTGTGTTGTATACCGTTTTTATCCTGTACTAGCTAATATCCGACGTGCGTTGCTACGCCTAAATAAATGAAAATTAATGTGCTTTTATGTTTAGTTAAATAAGTAAAATGAAAAATTTATATCGTAATTATTTTTAGATACTCCGTGCTGTTTACCCGTCGTTGCCCGGGAATCTACTTATCTCGATCATCTTGGCATAAATGAGCTAAAAGACAAAATTCGTTATTGTGAGTTATCCGTAAAAGAATACCCGCCACGTGCTGCTAGCTTGCAGAGGAATCTACTGTACGAGTACGTACTTGTCTCGATCTTCTTGGCATCAATGAGAGACAAAAATTGTTGTTGTGAGTTATCCGTAAGAGATAAACATATGTTGTCTCGGACTTTTTTGTAGAGCTTTTTGGGATATTCAATTCTGTGTACATTCATTTTGTGTATTTATTATAGTTTAGGCAGCGTAAGCCATTTAAGCGTCCAAAGAGCTACTTTTTTTCACGTTTTCCACTACAAAGGGTGATTTTTAAGGGTGTAGAAGTTGAGTATCACAACTCTCTTATAACCTATGTTCATCCCGGGAATCTTCTGAACATTTTGCAAAAGCCTCATCACAATCGGATCAACGGTATGACCGCGCATGAAGTACAAACGAACAAACAAGCATTAATTTTTATATATTAAATAGAGATTTGATAGCATGCTATAGCACAAAATTGAATAGCACTGGAGAAGAAATCTGTATTCAGTATTTAACATACAGAATATATATATATATATATATATATATACACACACACACACACACACAGTAAAAAGCTCCTTATTCGCGGGTTTAAAAAATTGCGACACAGTTCGTGTATTCGCGGATAAAAATTAATTTATTCGCGGATTCAGTCGGTATATTAGAAGGATTAGTAACCTTTATTAACGCATCGGCAACTATTTTACTGCAGGCAGGTACCAAGGCGGCTTTTACAAAGAGCGATTCAAACCAAATGGACAAATTAATATCAAAGTAAACAAACCTTATTGTCACTAAGCCTAAACTTCGTTGTTAAAAGTCACCGCCGCAGTATTTCACGTTCCGCTATGTCCGTTATAAATGCCGCCCTCGCCACGATCGGTGTTTTATTGTTTCAACTTGTCGTTCATTACAATAATTTTGATTGAATAACACGTGTCTGTTCTGCTTTGTTGTCAATTTATAATGTCGAGTAAAAGGAAAGAAAATTAGTTCCGAAGCGGAAAAAAATTGTGTTGCCGCTTAAAATAAAAATAGAAATGCTTGACCGTTTATACGCGTCTATATCACGCTGTTTCAATGTTAATGAATCAAGAAATCCGAAGACAAAATATGTAATTCTATCGCAGAATTCACAGTTGAATATCAGTCCTAATTGAAAGATCTTTTAAAAACGACAAAAGAGGAAAACATTATTAAGATCTTTAAGTCCTTACCTAAACTTGACAGTAATAATTAATAGAAATATTTCAAAATCTCTCATTAATTTATTTTATTTTGATAATTTTTATTTTATTTTTTAACCTTCGAACGTATCCCGTATATACAAATTACCGTTCCATATTAGCGGTTTCTGTATTCGCGGCATATTTACGGATCATATCCCCCGCGAATAAGAAGCTTTTACTGTATATATTTTGTCCAATGCTACCAGGTTGTCTATTATGACATTTCTGACTTTCTCCCCTGGCATTGGCGGAGTTGCAATCCAGTTAGGTTGGGACACCTGGAAGGCGGAGTTACGTTACCACAATGATATGATGGGTGATAAATGATAATAAAGCGCCAAGAGAGCCCTTAACCTAAACTTAATCTAAATTCCAAACCATGGGCAACCTTAGGAATAATTCCGTCTAAGGGAAATTTTCAATGGTCTGACTGGGAATCGAATCGGGACCTCGTGAACTGTAGTCAGAATCGCTGACAACTAACCCATGAGACTGGCCAAACGCAGAATATTGGAAACGGTAAAATATGTTTACATTGTTTAACCGGTTATAAGCCTTAAATAAAATGTCTCCAAGGAAAATGTGTTGGCCACTTGACGATCTGATTGGAATTGTGATGATAAAGGCCCGAGTTGTTATGTAATCAGAGTTTAATATAAAGTTCTATCAGCAAACGAAGTAAAAAAGGTAGAGAATATTTTGAAACACCTTGTTACTTATTTGGTGTGAAATGTAATTGTGACGCTGTAAATTAATTTCCGCCAAACAAACAAACAATGATCGGAGTCTCTGCGGCAGCTCGCAGCATCCTGAACCCATGCAATTTATACATTAAACTCTATCATCCTTACAAAAATACATATTACTTATATAGCTTGCAAATGCCCACTGCTGTGGTCTCGAGGTAGTGTTTTGCCTTGTCACTCAGAGGGCCCGGGTTCGATCCCCAGTCGGGACAAGCTTCCTGGGTGAGTTTTTTTTTCCCCCGGGATTTTTCCTCACCTGTAAGACAAATGTCAGGTAGCTTTAAGGCACAAAAGGTCCCCGAATATTACTTACCTATCATCATCATCGTCATTATCATCTTCCACCGGTGTGGAAAACAACGGGAAGCTACCATACTATAATTTCCCAGTAAAGCTGCAAAGCATAGCATGAAACTTCTATGATTACAGTGAAGGACCTGCCCCAGGACAGAACACTATAGAATAAAACATATAACTGGTAAATATCAGTTTAACATTTCGAGTTGTTGGCTCTGCGCCATAGCTGAGCGGTATAGGCATCATGCCTTAGAGCTGAGCTACGGGACATGACTGGTTCGAATCTCCAGAGGAAAAGTTTTCTCAAGGAATTTCAGTTATGGGGCCGGTTTCGAACAGTTTGAGACGACATGCCTTGGTGAAGAGCTACGGAACCATGATGGTTCGCGAGATCGGGGTTATATGCTGGAGTGGTTATATTCCTCCACATTCCTGAATGTTTATCATGGTGGTTCGTGTAGTAAGGAATCCGATCGGACTTGTACCAGCGACTCTCAACATTTCGTCAACCTGTTCCAGTTGTTGAGAATAAATATCCACATCGACTGCTCCCCCGTTTGGAACAAATCCCAGTGAATCACACTATCAGAATTCCACCAGACACACAACATTACATTAAAAACCGACATTACCCATAAGCTCAGAAGTTGAGGACCTATAAAATGCCTATAAAAGACATTTAAAAATACCTAAAGATATCCTACAAAATACCTCAAAACTAGAAAAAGGACGTAATAAATGTTACAGTTGCTAACGAATGGATTAAGACAACCTCGCTGCCTTCACCCTCTACTCGAGGTAATTTTCACAAAATGGCAACTGGTTAGAAAATTGAAATCAAAGTACAATAGTTCAGGCGGTCAGTAAGCTGGTGGTTAAAGATAACGTGATATTTTGTAAGGGTTCAAGAGTTTAACTGTGTTTAGAATGTGAAAAGTCTTTTGATTATAACACTATATCCGATTGATTGAGGGTCTTTCCACTTTTTAGCGGTTGCCCTTTTACCAGCCGGCTGCTGGCCCTTCACATCCACATGTGTCAATCACAGAGGTAGATAATCAACAGCCAGTGTAGGGGTGACATGTGGTTAGCATGTCGAGTCCCCCAGCCGTTATAGCTGGTTCCTCAACCTGGAGCCGCTACTTATTGTAGCTACCCAATTGCCTCACGATGCTGGGTGGGCACCGGTCCCATACTGGCCGAAATACCATGAGAAAATTTCTTCCCCCATGGAGACTCGAACCAGCGCAAGTCCCGTAGCTCTGCGCCAAGGCTTCCTACCTTAACCGCTCGGCTACGGCGCGGGACTTATAACACTATATACTGTTTTAAAAGAAGTTGAAATTGAGACTAGACTCTGCGGACTCTTAAATACTCAGATTATATAAAATGTAGTCAAAATAAGGTAAAGTTGCAAATAAATAGCCGTTAAGGCCTTAAAAAAAGACTAAAAAGGACCAATAAACCAAAACATGTCGAAAAAGGACAAAAAGCATAAATAAAGCCCACCATTTTCTGGCCTACAATGACCCAAAATGTAAACTACATTTACTTATATACAGATTTTTAATGTTTACACATATTTCTGTGTTTTATTTTCCTTCTCCACTCGTCTCTATCCATCCACTCCATGTCCTCCGGTCCTCTTGTTCTCATTCCAGTTCTTATTTCTTGTATCCACGAGTTTCGAGGTCTTCCTTTCCTTCTTCCAGGTGAACACCATTCCAATGTTTTTCTGGGTAAGCTTTCTTCTTGCATTCGTCGTACATGCCCATACCTATTTTATTGCTTATATCTTATATAATCTATATTGAATATCTAATATTCATTTTTTCTCGTATGACAGTATTTTTGTTCTAATTTTGAAATCCATTTTCATCGACATAAGTTTTTGTTGAACTTCCAAACTTCAGTTCAATTTGTGACAGTACTTCCCACTATTGAATCATATATTTGTAACTTATTTTTTCTGGTTATATGTCTGTTCCATAAGACTCCATTCATCATTGCTGTTATTACTCTACCATTATTTATTTTGTTCTTAATATTACTTTCTTGTTTATCCTCTTTTTCTACTTTTATTCCCAGATATTCTTCACATCCTCTAATATACCCGTTTTGATCTTCTAATATTAAATCTTCGGTTTCGGCTCCACATCCCACATAAAATGTTTTTTTTTCTAAATTTATTTTCAAACCTCAGTTATCGTATTTGTCCAATAATTTTCTGAACATAAATGTGTGTGGATAAGCTCTCCATATATCCCTAACCTGACCTTTGGCATGGGTTCCTTGAAGTAGTCCCCGCCCAGAGAACCGAATGGGGGACTATTTGACCTCCGGAAAATTTTACCCCAGTTGAACACATGTCCGCATTTCTTGACGGTTATATTTTTACGGTGAAAGATCGTCACTCTTTCGACCAAGGTACTTTTTTCGTCTGGCTTATCACCTTCGACCAGTCCGGCATGGGTAACCCTATCGGCAGCAATGCTACCGCCAGCATATCTCTCGGGATCATTTAAGCATGCAAGCCACTCCATCACGACAAGGTAAAGTATATATATATATATTGTTGGGCCTGAACCGGGATTTGAACCCGAGAACTATAACTTCGAACAAATTCCCAGTGAATCACACCTTCAGACACACAATATTACATTTACTTACGAGACAATCTAATGTATACAATAGGTAGACATGAAGTCAGAAATGGAACAATCAAACTGGGGTGTAACCAAAACCGCCTCCCAGGATGTCACATGGCTTGGTTACGCGCTAAACTTTCTCAATCGCATGCTAACTGTATCATATTATCTGTTTATGATAGCTTGCCACATTTTACTGAGACACAAAAAAGGGCAAGTTTCTGGTAACATTTTGTATTCTTCTCTAAAGTCAACATACGCATTCCATTAAAAGACGCTAAGAAACTGGGAAATAAATAGAAATGAACCTAAATAGGCTATATAACTAACTCACTGGCACTATCGAACCTTATAGATTCATGGCCACGCGGACATAAGCCATCCACACATCCCTATCCTGAGCTAATGTTTTCCTAACATCCCCTGTGTAATCTACTTTCTCAAAATCATGGTTAATGGTATTCTCCTACATGATTGATTTATGATCTACCAATTAGACGTTTTTTATCTGGTTTTCCTACAAGAAGCTTCCATGCCCTTCTTTAATTCCCCATTCCTGCTACATGTCCTATCCATCGCAGTCTACGAGACTTAACTGTTCTTATTATATCCGGTTTCCTACAAAGATATTTTTCCATTCGCTTATCTGTTCATCTCTCTTTGGTCCAAAAGTTTCCTGAGAACTTTAATTTCAAATATTCGTAATCTTTTCTCCTCCCTTAAGTAAGAGTTCGTGTTTCACATCCATTTAATATAACTGGTAGAATAAGTTTTATATATTTTCAGTTTAAGAGAGAGACAAGAGTCGCTGTAATGCATAATATCATATATTTTCAGAATTGAGTCTATATTTAATTTCTTTGTTCATCTCATTCCTGTTTGTAATTATTCAGGCTCCGAAGATGAAGTACAAGGTTCCAATATATTTATGATTAGTTGAGAATAATCATCGTTTCAAATAGTAGAATGGCTGAGATTAAGGTGAAAGATTGTAAATCTTTTAAGGAGATTCTAGGTATTTGAATTCAGTCACATCTTCAAAATTTTCCTCATTTGTCATTAACTGTCCATTTCCATGAATGAATAAGATTACATAACAGTGAGCTTCGTGATATTCATAGAAAACCAAATGTAATACATAAGAGCAGATGGCAAGGACATGTGGCACGAATGAGGATTAAAGAGAGACAGTTCCTGGCGTCTAGATACACAGTGGGAGCGCGTCTCTCTTTGTGTACAGTTTTCTAACCCTTAGTTTCATACATAAAACGGCATTAAGACTTATCAATGGGGTACAAAGCAATTTACGTCACCAGCACATTTATACTAAGGATACTCATATTGATAGACACGGTACTGAACTGGTTTGTATTTTCTCTTATCTGTAGTCAGTGGAGCAATGTTTATGTGAGAGTTCTGGTGCTCTGAGAGTACGTAACCCGCACTCTTGAGGCAGTGCGTTAAATAGGTTGACCAAGAATGAGGTGGGAAATTAACATAACCATGAATTTGAGGCAAGTGAGGCGGCTCCGTGGCGAAAGCTGTTAGACGCTCGCTTCTCACCGTTGGTGTCCGTTGAGTCTCGGTCACTCCATGTGTGTTTCATGGTGGACGAAACGGAGCTTGGGCAGGTTTTTCTCGGGGTTTCTCCAGTTTTTCCCTCCTACAATTCCATTCCACCATTTCTCCATACTCATCTCATCCATTTCGTTGATCTGCCCCTGTGATGGTGCTTCAGGCGTGGTCGGCCGGCACCCTTGTCATTCACAGACGTTTGTATAAGGGGTTTCGTCTCATGTTATCCTCGACCCGGCCCTAAGTTGGACACGAGTTTGAGGCAAGTGAGTCATACAGGGAGTGATTTGAATACACAAGCTCAGGATACAATGTAGAGAGTTTACGTCCGCGCGGCCGCTGACCTCCGAGTTTCATAATGTCAGAGAGTTAGTTAATTTGTTTACGGGGACGGAAAAAATATAAAGCCTGTTCTCACCTTTTTGAAATGTGGCAACGGTGTGTGATACCCCTAAATTAAGAAGGAATGCTAATGAGTATTGCCGTAAAGTGTGCTAATAAGTTGGGTAAATAGCAATATCAACACGCACACATATAAGTACGTGCCGGTATCCAGGTAACAAGTAGTATAGACTCTATTTTTGGCAAGTAATACAGTTAGTTATACCGTACATAGATGGCGCTTTGAATTAATTATTAATTCGCTCTTGCTGTCATTACTGTATTTTACGGACTATAAGACGCTACGGAATATAAGACACCTTAATTTTTAAGCATTAAAAAAATAACACTTTTACCATTTTTATTATTAGATTGCAAAGTCAGACTAAAAAGATCTTAGTTTATAAAACCGTTCTGATCTTTAAAATCATCTGAACTTTCTTCTTCTTTCTTCTTCTTCCTCTTCGTCGTTATCGTTGTCCTCTTCATATTTATGATCGTCTTCACTTCCATCGAGAGCGATTTACGCTGCACTTCTTGAAAGATTTAACAATAATGTCTTCTCTCACTCTAGCCTCTAACTCACTGGCACTATCGAACCCGTAGGTTCATGGCCGCGCGGACATAAGTTCTCCATAAATCCTTATCCTGAGCTAATGTTTTCCAATCATCCCCTGTATAATGTACTTCCCTCAAATTATAGTTAATGTTATTCTCCCACTTCATTATTGGTCTACCAACAGGGCATTTACCTTCTGGTTTTCCTACAAGAAGCTTCCATGCACGTCTTTCTCTCTCAATCTAGACCACGATTTTTTTTTATCCTCTGACACACTTGTTTGAATATATATCATTTTAAAGCTCAATTCGGCGTGAATTCATTTTGGGTTTCATCTATCATCCATTTGTTAAAGTTCACTGGCATCGTAGACTGTAATGACGCATCATAGGCTAGACAGTGTTTTGGGCGTGAAGGAGACAGTCTTAGTAAGCTTGTGAATCCCCGCAACTCATATTCGTCGGATCGTTGCACTGCTGCTGCCAGTTGAACCCTAAGTTGCCAGATAGAGGTAGGTTTCCCGCGGCATCGAATATATGGCCATTTTTAAGAATGGCGGAATTTTAAATCAAACACTGAACATTTTTACATTAATTTCATTCTAAGATGCACCTGAATTTTGGAGGCAATTTTTTGAAGAAAAAAGTGTCTTATAGTCCGTAAAATACGATACTATATTTTATTATGAGATAGTGAGGGATTCTAAGGGCCAACACGCACACCCTACTAAGTCTTATTCGTATTTATTTGTAGGATTTTCATCCGGTTTATTTCCCAAATCATTCCTCGGAAGAAGACGTATTGGATGTGCATCCACTGTCTATCTATCTCTTGGCTGGCCTTGCTCTTCTCCCGTCCATTGTGTATCTTCTTTAGCTCTTTTTTGCAATTCTTTTGTCTTTCATTCTTTCTATATGATTTCTCCAACATTTTCTTCTGTCTATAATATATTTGGTCATGTCTTGAATTTGACATTTGTCTCTAATTTCTGTATTGTGTATTCTTTATTGTTACTCTATTGAGTAACACTAAGAAATTTGGGCTGGAAGTAAACATCAGTATAACTAATTCCAGTATATGTTCACACAAACATTATATACGGCAATGAAAATATACAGTTAATGACAAATGAGGGAAATTTTGAAGAAATGGCTGAATTCAAATATCTAGGAATAATAATTACAAATAGGAATGCGATGCACAAATAAATTAAACATAGGCTCAATTCTGGAAATGCATGATATGTATTACAGAGACACTTGTCTTCCCATCTTTTCTTAAAAAACGTTAAACTGAAAATATATAAAACTGTTATTATCCCATTTATATTATATGGATGTGAAACATGGATTCTTACTTTAAGGGAGGAGAAAAGATTAAGATTATTTGAGAATAAAGTTCTTTAAACATTTTTGGACCAAAGAAAGATGAACAGACAGGCAAATGAAGAAGACTTGCAGAACAGTGAGCAGCTACGTAATCTTTACAAGAAACCAGATGTATTAAGAACAGCTTATTCTTTTGGACTGCGATAGGCAGGACATGTGGCACGAACGAGGAATGAAAGAAGTGCATGAAAACTCCTTGTAGGAAAAGCAGAAGGAAAACGCCCAATTGGTAGACCGCGGATGAGGTGGGAGAGTACCATTATCCATGATTTGAGGGAAATAGATTATACAGGGGATGGTTGGAAAACATTAGCTCAGGATAGGGATGTACGGAGAACTTATGTCCGCACGAACCCGCGTTTTCGATAGAGCCAGTGAGTTAGTTATTAATATAAATAGCCTATACAA
Organism: Diploptera punctata; assembly: GCA_030220185.1. Taxonomy (NCBI): domain Eukaryota; kingdom Metazoa; phylum Arthropoda; class Insecta; order Blattodea; family Blaberidae; genus Diploptera; species Diploptera punctata. Next base: position 552,768 of record JASPKZ010007760.1, on the reverse strand, counting down.
ATTAGCCATGGTTAAGTAACTGCTGAAATGAAGGACCCTTTCCCCAGTAGCAATTGTGCATATATAGACAGACAGATAGAAAAGCTCCCTCTCCACTTTCTCTATCTCCTCCAGATGTGAGGGTGGAGTCTATCGCTAAGCTAATGTAAGGATTTATAATCTGATAATGATCAGCGAGCTACTTAAGGAATTAGGTCAGCAGTTAGCGCCGTAACGACACGCGATTCCTGTGTTAATCAGCCGAGTGAGTGTTGAAAGTTTTGGAATATCAGAGATTACAGTTACGACACCTGTGTCACTCTCCAGTTAAACCAGATTATCCAGTTTTATACGTTTTGTAACATCCAGCTGCATTTCTATCATTCTTTCGTCATATCGCGTCCAACTCGCTGGCACTTCACTTATCGTGAATAATATTTTCCAATCATACATACAGAGTATTTCAGAATAATTATTACATACTTCTAGGGGTTGTAGAGGGGACTTAGTACAGAAAGTTTTGACGAGGAACCCATGTTCGAAAACGTGCCATTTCGATATAAACTAGGTTTGAAGATCGAAACACAATGGGCTGATATCGTGTGTCTTGTGTTTCGGAATAAGTATTAGAGACTTCTAGGGGTTGTACAATAAGTGTAGTTCTCCTAAATTTGTTTTATTTTATGGTGTCTTTAAATCCTTCTTCAGTCTGGAATTATCCTATTTTATTTCGCTTAAAATATTATTTTCACTTGTATGTGCCATAATAGTATATTACAATGAGAGATTGGGAAGTGGTTTTTACACAAGCGAGGAAATTATAATTTCTCTGTTCTGTATGTATACTACGTACAATATATATATACAAAATTATATCCAAAAGGTAGTGTTAATATACTACGAAACAAATCACTGCATTTTAAATGAACTGAACTTTATTTGAAACAATATAAAACAATTCGTAATTGCCGCCATTTATTTCTGATTGGTGTGACGGCCTGCTGCAGTCACAACTAAGTATGTTCGACATTTACCGTATAAATACTGGTCAGACTGCTAACGTTAGTCAGTTGTTTATATTGAACGCAAATATTTCCAACAAAAGATGTTATAATTTTACTATTATTTATTATTTTGAAAACACCATAGTGCAAAAATAATGTACAACGCACGTTTGTGAGGTGTTTTACAGAATTTTGGAAATTAAAAACGCCCCTATCGCTCGGATTTTAATCTATTCCTCGCATCTGTAAAAACCACTTACCAACTTCGCATTGTAATATACTATTAAAGTTATTGATGTGTTATATATATATATATATATATATATATATATATATATATATATGAGGTGATACAATTAAATACGTACTAATAATAAATATATTTACTATAATCACATAAATAAGTGAATATATATAGGTTGATGTATTCTACGGGTTCGACAATACCAGTGAGTTGTTTCCATGTGGTCGAAGTGACGGGAAATAGCTAGTCCGCTATATGATGACTTTTGTTTTAAAAGAGGAACGTGATTTTGAGATTGTAAGGCGATTTTATGAATACCAAGGTTGCGGTGTCATCATGACATATATGGTTCATATTATTATCGAGGCTTGTTTACATGTGGTAATACGCGTGGCCAAGGTTCACTCAAAACTCTTATTTTAACATACGGTAATCACGGTAGAATACCTTTTACGAGCAAAACCACTTTTACCGCCTCAATCTTTTTGTTTAAACGAATTATGACTGTATTTTTATAAAACTAGTAACATGTGGCTGGATATACAATAACAGATCGAAAACGAAATGAAAATATACGAAGTGAACTAAATATATTCAAACTATTAGATAGAATTGCCCAATAGAGAGATGAATGGATGGACCACGTCAATAGAAAGGCTAACAATATAATTCCGAAACAGATTCTTCATTACACACCACTAGGACGAAAAATGTAGGAAGACCCAGTAAAATATGGTCTATTCCTTGGTGCTGATGATGATGAAAATTAGTAACATGCCTATCAAATGTGTCTCTTTCTCTCTCTCCCTCTCTCTCAGCCTTACAAGAGAACTGCCAACCATTGCATGTCGAAACCTATCCTGAAATGTCTTCCAAAGAAGCGTTGTGATATATCAAGGCCGTGAACAAAAAAATACTAAAAATAAAAATTGGCACTAAATTCAGCGACAAACTACTCATTAAAACTGTAAAGAAGTACAAGGGTCACTTCAAAAGTAATGCACAACATTTATTTATAGATTATATTTTCATCCTACATCTTTCCTTATTTTTCATGTGTGTAGATACATGCTTTAGTAACATTTCATTTTTCATAAGTAATGTCACGAGTGTTTTTAAAATCATCGATAAATTCACGAGTCAGGAAGTGACGAGTGAATTTATCTAGATGATATGGAAATCAAGAGTGGCATTAGTTAGGACTATTTAACGAATTATTAAGCTGTTTACTAAAAAATCATTATTTAAATATAGTTACCAGTATTTTAAAATGTTTATATAGGCTATTTAATCTAAATGGCGATGTTTGAAAACAAGCCATAAATGTGAGGTTATTGCTACTTGATCATATTATTTATTGCCAAATATGATCGCAATATTGTAAAAATGCATCCTAGTGGAGACATAATGAAACACATCAAACTATATATTATAATCAACGTTATAGGTTATTAATTTTTTTTTTAGTAAGCAACTCAGTAAAATCAAGGAATCTGTTCATTATTTGCTATATTCAATGTATTTGTTGAAGAAAAATAATGCTCACAGCGTTCAGAATATTAAAAAGGAGGAGCTTTCTTTATCACAAAAGCAGGAGCTGATAAAGAGAAATCGATAAAGAGCGAGGTGAAACACGACTGTCACTGGTTGTAAAACAAAATTCACGAAACGTGATTGGTCGATGACTACCATTTTGGGCATGAGTTAAATAGTCCACATAATCCCCATCCTTTTCAACTGCCTTTACGCAACCTTGAAACTATGGCCTGTATACCAGCATGGTAAAATTCCTTCAGTTTACAAGGGATTCCTTCAGTTTACCAAAGAAATGGTAGTTGCACGGAGTCAGGTCAGGGCTATAAGGCGGATATTTCAATGTTGTCCATCCAAGTTTCGTGTTTCTTTGTGAACCTCTGTCAACATCCTTGAAACCCAGCTGCAACAAATAGTTTTCAACCTCAACACTTTCAATATTCTACAAACGCTTGCTTCTCCTATTCCAATGTAGAGTGCCAATTATTTCACTGTGATGCGTTTGTCAGCCAAAACCATGTCGTTAACTCTCTGCACATTATCAGGAGTTTGTGCAGTGTGGGGTCTGCCGCTGCGAGGATTATTCCGAATATTGACGTGCCCTCTTTCATCGCGTAATCTGCTTGCCCACCGACTAACTGTACTGCGATCGACATCAGCATCTACAACCCCGTGTGAATGTTTCTCGATCTCACAACAGAGGAATTCTATAACAACACGATGTTTCTGACGAATGTCAAGTGCAGCAACCATTTTGAAAACATGCTGTGACAGCGCCACTCATGGCAGCGGTTTGAAATACATTTGAACACAAGCGGGAAGGATGTATCTATGAACTCCATAAATTTCAAAGAAGTAGAATGAAAAATAACTTAAGAAAAAATAGTGTGCATTACTTTTGGAGTGACCCTCGTAACACTACACCTGAATTGGTAGACTAGATAACCCTCATAACATACCGTCCACACCACATCCCGCCTCTCCCCACTCCGCTCTTCCTCAAGCAGGGAGCACATTTGTTCCGTACATTGGGTTACCATTGCTGAATTCTGTCTTCGATTTCTGTACCTTATAAAAAATTCACTTTGCTTAATTTCTGCGTGACGGATTTTTTATGTAATATGGGTTTTGAAATCCATATTTTTTTTTCTGAAGATAAGAGTACGCCCAGTCCCCCGGTTTATTTGTGGACATTTCAAGTATAAAAAAATAAACCGTATTACTCCGTTAATATTGCACATTCAAGGGGTGTCCCAACCCGCCGGTTGGTCATTTTCGCTGGTTTTTCTTATTTTCAGCGATATCAGCGTGAAATTTTGAAAACAAAATGGTAATCACAAATAACATTACGGTACCACTTTTAAATTAAGCCGAAATGATTTGAAAATATAAATAAACTGTTAAGATAACGTGTACCCCTATCTCAATCCGGGAGCAGCCTATAAATCCTACCCACCTACCCATCCTACACCAATTGGCGCTCAGGCCATATGGCCTCCTCAACCGGCCATATAAACTCCTCGCCTGTGGGGATCCGGGAAATTATCCGTGGCCCAGCAGTGCCCGTCTGCTACTGTTTTCTCATGAGCATATCATTAAGTTGGGCTGCGGTAACGCGCTGAGATGACCACAAGATCACTGACTGTGTCCTGGGCATAGGTCCTGGGGACTCACTGACCATGTGACAGCTGCCAGATACTCGAACTAACACCTAACATGCGCTAGTCGCATAACCCCACGCCACGAAGTAAAAATAACTTCAGTGGCGAGTTTAACTCCCATCTGTGGAAGAAAGTTTACTCCACTCTATAAAACGAGACCGCCACGGACAATTCCGCCTACCGTCCCGCTCTGCTGGAGACGTCCGTGTTTTCGGACATTTAGCGCCTCTAGACGAGACCGATATTTACCCACCGATCTTATATTACATTAATAATAATGTAATATATGGTCGATGATTTTACTAGTCTCGCCCGATACGGCAGTCTACCGGAACTAATGGTTATTCCCACAGAGGATTACGTACCTTCTTCAGTCTTCTTTAATCCACTTGAAATAATTTGTGCATCTTTAAAACGACATTTATAATAAACCGTTTCCAGATTTTGACTTATTTATTAACTTTCTATTGTTACGAAGAAATAATAAGTTGCCTTAACAACTAGAATCCGACTGAGGTGGATATTTGATATGCATCTGTTTCTACGTAACTAAATTTTCAATGTCATTATATCTGGCCTCATTGTGCTCTGCCGAGTGACAATACAAAATTAAATTAAATAAAAAAATGTTAAAATGAAAATTTAACATGAAATTTACAGTAGTTAAACTAAAAAAATTAATTTCTTAAAAGAAAAGTTAAATGTTAAGATTTCATATAATGGCGACTGAATATTTTTACTACACTTGACGCGACATCTAGAAAAATTGAAACAGGTAATGATACTGCCGACTCTAAAGCTGCAATACAACCGATTGCTTCTTAGAACAACACATCAATGGAAATTGCCAGTTATTGCAAAAAAATAATTAATAGGCCCCTGCAGAGCCTTCAGCGGCACACCGTAGTGTAGTGGTTAAGGCAATATGCTATACAAGTCGGAAGGTCGATAGTTCGAATTCCGGTGGGGGTCAGGGTTTTTTAAATTAACCCAACGGCACTATGGTCCTGGGGTTGACTCAGCCTCTAACTGAATTGAGTACCATACGCTTATTCTGTGGTAAAGGCAGCCATTACTCAGGACTGACATTAAGTGCCGATTGTCTACAAAAGTGGGAGCCTTAACTTCCTACTACCCTAAGGGCCTCCTACGGTCTGTAGTGGGATCATTTAACTTAACAGAGCCTTCAAACAAACAACTCTTGGATGGATATCATGACTGCCAAATCTTCAGAAATGAGAAAACTTAGTCAAGATAACTAAAGCTCTAGAAGACACTTATTATACCATCGTTAAGGAAATGTTGAATGACCACCATGATACACACAGAAACGGTGGAACATCTCAATTCACCACCTACCAGAAGGAATAGTGTAGCACTGCACACAGCACACGACTGCCTGTCAAAACATCTCCACACGTTTGGAATAGCAGTAACTTCGTGTTATATCCTGTGTCAGCGATAAGAAGACAATCCCCTAAAGACCTAAAGGCTATCCGCTCTTAAAGTGATCATCATGTGTCCTGCTCGCTTTTCATTGCTTATGGACAATGACATACGTTGTAGAAGCAATAAGTAACCGAAAAAAGTAGTTCTCTTCATTAAATTAAAAACATATCCTCTAAATATACTGGTTATTCTTCGTGAATGAAAATAATAATATTCAAAACTTGGAAATTATTCTAAAATATACCTAATCAATAATTACAACTTAGAATATTTTATTACACATGGGCGATGCATTTGAATCATGCTTCAGTCGATTCTCATGAAACAAAATGGCTGAAAGTGTCGAGTATTCTGTTGCTGTGTCGCCATCTCCCTTTCAAACGTGACAGTAATTATAGCGCGAATGGTGGAAGGATACAATTGGCGTTTGTTGATGTTTGAATCACTCTAAGAACGGATAAGGTATAGTTTGAATGCCACCAATGAATGCAATTGATACTGGGAAGCAAGTTGCAAAATGGGATACCAACACGGATCTCCTTGTTTAATTACTTACTTTCTCATTGTGTTTGAGGATTTTTGGCAGATGATTGTTGTGTCGTTGGATGTAAATAAGTTACCATCATCATCATCATCATCATAGTACATTCACGAATTTAGGCCATTTGTTGACCTGTTTCGGCCTCAAGAGAAACATCATCCTAAATTATTTTGAGTGGACGTCCTGGTCGTCTTCTTCCTGCAGGTTGATAGCTTAACATTTGTTTGGGAATCCTGTGATCTTCCATTCGATGAACATATTATGTGAGTCGTCATATTTCAATTCCTTCTGGATTTCTTCACGTTGTGACTTGCAAATAAAGTTGAGATTCCTTAGGACGGGTTACTGGCTCGACGCTAAGTAGTCCAGTGGTAGTGCTGCTACCTTTTAGTCTCTGGACAGACATTAGGATACCGCATTTACTCAGTACCCAATGGAACGGTTATACCGCCGTGACTCGGTCCTCAGAGCCTCGTTTGTGAAAACGCGTTGTACCACGAGAAGTTGAGGATGAGAATGGGTAGGAGAGGTTATATACACGTCACTGTCCTTACAACCCATGTAAATAAATAGACTAAATAAATATTTTATTAATTTACAAACAATTTTTGTTTCCACTGATCTATCTACTTGTATGTTCCGCGCCATTAAACAAAACAATTTAGTTATGGTATTTCTCTAGGGAGTCCCAAAAAAAATCGAGTATTTTACTTTTAACGCATACCCTCTTAATTTTGTTTGTATAATTTTGAAATAATTGTAAATACAACTTGGTGTTTGTAGGCCCACGGCAACCCGTGTCGACTTGCTTCGAAACGTGTCAGTACTTGCTAACTAAAGCGAACGAAATTTGAATAATGTCTTATTAAATAGTTATACATTTTGGGCATGCTGATGTTTTATTTACTAAATAAACTTTTAATTCTAAAATCCTTCTATACTAATCCAGTACAAATTTTCATGTCTTACGTCTGGCATGAAGTCGACCGGGTTATTATGATCCAATCGCCAACTGACGGCTTCTGTATCAAGAAAGCATTATATATTGTAGGAAAACTACCAGTTGGTGAAATAAGAATGAGTTTGTAGAATATTACTCATGATTTCAGGTATACGGGAGATGATAAAACATTAGCTCAGGAGAGGGATTTGTGGAGAGTGCGCGATCATGAACCTACGGGTTCGATAGTGGCAGTGAGCTAGTTTGTGTATATATATCCCATGGTCATTTTCGGTGTCTGTTAGATAGGAAGATATATAAATTAAAAATAATATTTTTATGAAAAGAACCAAAATAGCTCATTCCTTTGGGGTTTCGCTTAAATTGAAGTAAAATTTGACAGCGCTGGTACCAGATCTTCCGATCTACATGCGCTACATGTGGCAAAAAAAATGCGTAAGCTAAAAACACGAAGAGCAGAAATGTTTGAGCACGACTTATAAAATATAAGGATTTTTTAATGACGTAGTTACGATATACGTAGAAAGGTGATAAGAGATATTTAATGGAAACGGTGAATAATCGTAAAGTGTTGAGTGCCTTTTAAAGTAACATCATTTGTTTGCTATCGAGCGGTTTCTGAGAAACCAATCATCTCATTGAGGTTTCCTGTTTTATCGACGTTAAAAATAGACTCTGAAAACTGATAACTCTTAAATTAAAATTAACTCATCCATATTCCTTACTTTTTTAAGATGGCAGAACTTTTTCACTACTAATTATTATTATTAGAACATGGATTTTATCATTTTTGGACCAAAGAGAGATGAACAGAAGGCGAGTGGAGAAGACTTCATAACAGTGAGCTACATGATCTTTATAGGGAACCAGATACGATAAGAACAGTTAAGTCTCGTAGATTGAGATGTGCAGGGCATGTGGCATAAATGTACGATGAATGCCCAGAAAAAACATGGAATGGTGTCCACCTGGAAGAAGAAAAAAAGGGAAGACCTAGATGCTGGAAATAAGAACTGGAATGAGAACTAGAGGACTGGAGGACATGGAGTAGATGAATAGGGACGAGTGGAGAAGGAAGATGTGTAAACATTGAAAATCTGTATATAAATAAAATAATAATAATAATAATAATAATAATAATAGTTATTTTTCTTTGTTATTGCCAATGTCTCGTAACCATAGTGATATATTAGATGCGTGTAATAATAATTTTATATGTAGAGAGTTTTGTCATCGAGAAAGAAGTGATGGGTCTGACCCTTAATATCGGATCAATGAACTTGCGTCTATAATTACCATCCGTCATCTGGCCTGGCGGGCAGAATCACACGTGGGCATCGTTAACGTGGTCGACAGAAGCGATTGATTGATCCACAAGAAAAACAAATTACCAGCGAGTTGGCAGTTCGAATCCCGTGGTCTATCACAGTTTTTTTTTTTTCGTCAACGATTCAAACATTGCCTTCAAATTCCATTACCACATTCCTTTTAATCATTAATAATTTCACTCTTACTTAAAAAATGATTCATAATTAAAATGAAACTATTATATAACGTCGTGTTCCAGTGTAACATACCCTGATGATGCTCCGTGAACGTGTCGGGATCTGTTTGATGGTTTATTCGTCTTATTTTATCGCTAATAATTTGTTTCTCTCCTTGCTAACTCACCTCTAAGTTCTGCTGTTATTTTTCTCAATAGCTAATATTCAAAATAATTAGTTTCTCTCCGCTTTTCAAATGCTTTGCTTTTCAATGTTAAAGAAATTCTATATACATTTTGCACAATTGAAATTCCAACATATTCTGCATTGCACATGCGTAAGAATAAAACAATGCTTATTTAATGTATTAAAATTGTAATTATATATTTTAAGATTCTCCCATATAGTTTTTATAGCCATGTGCTAAATAATATATATATATATATATATATATATATATATATATATATATATATATATATATTTTAATTAAATAAAAATAAAACGTAGTTTTATTTGATATTCATATGTATTATATAATTCAGTGACAGTTGTTTCGGTACACTGTACCTTCTTCAGACATGTTAACAAATTATTCATATCCATATCCATAATTTGTTAACATGTCTGAAGAAGGTACAGTGTACCGAAACAGCTGTCACTGAATTATATAATAAATATGAAAATCAAATAAAACTACGTTTTATTTTTATTTAATTAATAAATATGGATTTTCATCAAGTAAACACCAACTCAATTGATTAATATATATTTTTATTATTTTTATTTCCTTTATTTCGAGTGTTAGAGAACAAGCTATATTTTCTTACACGCGTAAAAGTAAAAGCATTACTCGACCAATGAAAGTGCAGTCATACATCTGGTTTGTTTACATTACAACTGGAACTTAGCTCGGAAGAGGTATAGAGAAGGTTGGATGGATGAAGTAAGAAGTATGGAAGCAGGAAGAAGATGCATTTAGACAGAGAATCGGGCGATAAATCACTTTGAATCCACTGTAGTATAGAATGGAATATTACTGATACAATATAATATCAAATTTTGCAATCTTTAATGCAAAATACAGAAAACGATTTACAATTCACTCTACACTATTTAAATTAAATAAGTAAAGAGTACTATTTTAAAATATCTATAGAGAAGACAAAAATAATTATATTTTAGGAAAGTTGCCCATAATAATATAAAATAAACTTCTATCACAAGTGTTAAATTTTAATTAATCAGATTGTGAATTGTCTTCTGGATATGGAACAAGAAATGATATAGACAACAAATTATCAAAATTTCAAATTATATGTGCCAGCATTCATAGAACACTAAAACATAAAAAAGGAAGGATACAAGATTGAAGTTCTACAAAATAATGGCGGTACCGGTACTTTTATACGGTAGTGAGTCCTGGGTAACAAATAATAGGAGTTCAAGTGAAATACAAAATGAAGAAATTACTTTTCTAAGAAGACCAAAGGATGCACAAAATTGGACAAGAGTGCCCAAGATAGCATATCATTATAAACCAAAGGGATTAAGGGATATAGGAAGACCTAGGAAGGGATGGAACAAATCATTGTGAATTCGGAATAGGCGAATCGCCTAAACCTTGGAGTGAAGACGATGATGGTGATTTTGCAATTTTGTGTCGGAAGACAACTAATTCTGTCAGAAATGACAATCTGCACCCGAGATATTTGAGTTTACTCTTTCTATAATTGTATTATTATATACGAATTTTACTGTGTACAAATTTATTACCACAAAATGACAATCATTATTTTGGATTTTTCAGGTCGACTTTATTATATAATTTTAGTTTGACATTTGAGAATGTGATGTAATTACGTTGACCAATAAGAGTGTGGAATTATTGATGAGTGTAATTATGCCTTGTTTGGTGTGAAAATAAGAGATACGATCTTCTTAAAACATGATTCACACAACTTCCTTTTAAAGGAACAACTTAGCGCATTGCATTAATAACAACAATAATAATAATAATAATAATAATAATAATAATAATAATAATAATAATAATAATAATAATAATAATAACTCGCTGGCACTATCAAACCCGTAGGTTCATAAATCTCGCGGACATATATTTTACATATATTCATATCATCAGCTAATGTTTTCCAATCATCCCCTGTATAATTCACCTTTCTCAAATCATGGTCAATTTTGTTATCCCACCATATTATTGCTCTACGTTCTGGGTTCTCTCTCTCTCTTCCTCTGGTTTTCCTACAAGAAGTTTTCATGCACCTTTTTCATTTCCCATTCGTGCCACACGTCCTATCCATCACAGTCTACGATAGTTAACTGTTCTTATTCACTCACACTCACTCACTCACTGGCACTATCGAACCCGTAGGTACATGGCCGCACGGACATAAGCTCTCCATACATCCCTATCCTGAGCTAATGCTTTCCAATCATTTCCTGTATAATCTACTTCCCTCAAATCATAGTTAATGTTATTCTCCCACCTCATTCTTGGTCTACCAACTGGGCGTTTTCCTACAAGAAACTTCCATGCAAGTCTCCTATTCCCCATACGTGCAACATGTCCTGCCCATCGCAGTCTACGAGACTTAACTGTTCTTATTATATCTGGCTTCCTATAAAGACCATGTAGTTCATTGGTATGTAGTCTTCTCCATTCACCTGTCTGTTCATCTCTCTTTGGTCCAAAAATTTTCCTAAGTACTTTATTCTCAAATACTTGTAATCTTCTTTCCTCTCTTAAAGTAAGAGTCCATGTTTCGCACCCATATAATATAACTGGTAGAATAATAGTTTTATATATTTTCAGTTTAACATTTTTTGAAAGGAGTTGGGACATCAAGAGTCTCTGCAATGCATAATAACATGCATTTCCAGAATTGAGCCTATGTTTAATTTCTTTGTGCATCTCATTCCTATTTGTGATTATTGTTCCTAGGTATTTGAATTCAGCCACTTCCTCAAAATTTCCCTCATTTGTCATTAGCCGTCCATTTCCATTACATAATGAATTTCTACGTGTGACCATATATTTAGTTTTATTGATATTTACTTCCAGTCCTAATTTCTTAGTGTTACTCAATAGTGTGTGCGTGTTGTCCTTTAGTATCTCCTCACTATTGGCCAACAATACTACATCATCAGCATAAACTAACAGCTTATTAATACCATTGAGTTGTAAGCCTTCCTCATTCTCTAAAGATTTAATGGCATGCTCTAGTACAAAATTAAATAGTAGAGGAGATAGTGCATCTCCTTGCTTCAACCCATTCTGGATTTCAAAACTGTCCGAATACTGTTTGCCTACACGCACCCTACTCTTTGTGCCATTTAGGCACATTCGTATAAGTCTAACTAACTTTTTAGGAATTCCGAACTCCAGCAGGATACTATATAACTTCTCCCTCTTAATTGAATCATATGCTTTTTTTAAGTCTACATACAGTTGATGTACAGTACCATTATATTCCCATTTCGTTTCTAAAATCTGTCTTATACTAAAAATCTGATCTGTTGTAGACCTGTTTCTTCTAAATGCACATTGATGATCTCCTAGAATGTCATCAATATAGGGAGTAAGTCTGCTTACTAATATATTTGTTAGAATTTTGTACGAAGTTGAAAGTAATGAGATGCCCCTGTAGTTGTTGCAATCAGTTTTATCTCCTTTCTTATAAATTGGTACGATAATTGATTTCTTCCATTCATCTGGAAGAGCTTCTTTTTCCCAAATCATACTAAGCAACCAGCGTATCTTGTCCATCAATTTTTCTCCCCTGGGATCTCATTTGAACCTGATGCTTTATACAGTTTCAATTTTTCTATCGCCATTTCAACCTCTAATGTACTTGGCTCTGCGACTAGCATTTCTGCCGTCTGTAAATTATCCTCCACAATGTCCTGTTCTGTATGTACATTTAATAGCTGATTAAAGTAACTTTTCCATCTATTTAATATACTCATGGAATCTGCAATCATATCCCCATTTTCATTCCGAATTATGTTTGTTCTAGCCTGAAACCCTTTCTTCTCTATGCTAATTCCCTGATATAATTCTCTAATGTTCCTATTTTTTGCATTCATTTCAAGATCATTAATCTTCTCTCTCAAATATTCCCTCTTTTTACTCTTTAGTAGCTTGGTGGTTTCCCGTCTAATACTACCCAATTGCTCTAAGTTTACCTCATTTGGCTCGTGTAACCATTTCATTTTTGCTAGCTTTCTTTTCTTTACAATGTCAGCACATTCCTCATCAAACCATTTCTTGTTTTGCCTCTTTTTTAAACAACCAATGCTTTCTGATGCTGACAATTTAATAGTATCTCTTATAGCCTCCCATTCTTTATTTATATCAGTTTCTTCTTCGTTTGCCACATTGTCATCGGAAGATTCCAGTATTTCAAATCTATTAGTAATTTTGATTTGGTTTTCTTGCCGCATTTCATCATTTTTCAAGTTTTTTAATTCAAATTTTACAGAATCATCTTTAGCGTTTATTCCTCTCATAAGCAATAGCCGTTGTCTAATTTTCACTCTCACCAGATGATGATCCGAATTGCAGTCTGTCCTTCTAACTGATTTAACATCGATGATGCTACTGTGCCAGCGTTTATCCACTAATACATGATCTATCTGGTTCCGAGTTTCTCCATCTGGGGACGTCCAGGTGTATTTATGAATATCCTTATGCTGAAATGTTGTGCTCTTAATAATGAGATTCTTTGATGTGGCATAACTGTTCTTATTACATCTGATTTTCCATAAAGATCGTGTAGTTCACTATTATGTAAGCCTCTCTATTCACTTGTCTGTTCGTCTCCCTTTGGACCAAAATGTTCCTTCTCCGTTAAAGTAATAGTCCAAGTTTCTCATCCATTTAACTGTAAAAATATCCTGTTATATATGTTTAGTTTAACTTTTTTTGTGAAAAGTTGGGATGACAATAGTACGTGTAATGCATAATAGCTTTCGTTTCCAGAATTGAGTCTAAGTTTAATTTCTTTCCGCATATCATTCCTGTTTGTAATCATTGTTCCTAAGTAATTGAATTCAGCCACTTCTTAACAATTAACTTCATTTGTTATTAACTGTCCATTTCCATTATATAATGCATTTCTACGTATGATAATGATAATAATAATAATAATAATAATAATAATAATAATAATAATAATAATAATAATAATAAATAGTATTATTAATAGGAAACCACATAATGAGAAGAGTTGAGTCTCGTAGACTGCGATGGGCAGGACATGTGGCACCAAATGGGAATAAAATATATGGACATTCCTTGTAGGAAAACCAGAGGGAAAGCGCCCAGTAGGCAGACAAGAATGAGGTGGATGAATAACATTAACCATTTTTTGAAGAAAGTAGATTGTACAAGGGATGATTGGGAAAAATTATCTCAGGTTATGTCCGCGCGGCCATGAATCTACCGGTTCGATAGTACCAGTGAATTATTTAATAATATATAGCCATCGCTCTGTTCTAGTATAACATTGTCTCTTCCACAATAACACGGTTTCTATTCATAATCTGATTTAATGGTTGGCGATTTTCAGTTTTTTTTTATTTTAAGGTAAGTACCAGGAAATCCAGGCCCCAAATTGACCCCCCAAAAATCACCAGCTACATGATTATCTTAAATAATTAATTTTAATGTGAAATCAAAATAACCAGAGGCAAAACGTCCAGTTGGTTAACCAAGAATGAAGTGGAAGAATAACATTAACCATGATTTGAAGGAAGTAGATTATAAGGAGTTGATTGAGAAAAAAGCTCAGGAGAGCTTATGTCCGCGCGGCCATGAACCCATGGGCTCGATAGAGTCAGTGAGTTAGCGAAATCAAAATAAAGACACCAGAACCATCTAGTTTGCAACAATATAAGCATATCACTACAGTTTCCATCATAGACCACGAGAGAGTGTGTGTTAAGGAGAATTGACCACAGTTTTTCTGAGTAGACTAGACTAAACTTTGTGTTTGGAAGAGCAGTACCACCTTCATGTGCCCATGCACGCCAAATAATCTCCGCCCGGCCAGCCAAGCGAACACTCGGTTCGACCCGTGAGTCCACTCGGCAGCCGAGAGGAATTGACATGCAGGGTCCAGTGACCTGACCCCTCCGGCTGCATCAGGGACTCACATGCCCTCTTCAGCCCATTGGTATAAAGAGTCGACGATTGAGCGAAAAAGTCTGCTGCCAATCGCAACTAGTCGTAGATTAGGAGACAAAGATCCGATGGTCGGACATTAACAAGCCTTAAGACGCTGTTCGAAATGAATGTTCTAGGTTATTGAAGTTCTAGGTCGCCAAGAGGAAAACCGCGGCAGCCCCCAAGCTCCAGAGGGATAAGACCGGGAGGACTGCTGGCCAGACCATTTTTTTTTCTGAGTTGTTTCCTTTCATTTCATTTAAATCTTGCGGAAGTAGGATCCCCCCCCTCCAAAAAATCACAGATGATCTGTTAAGAGTCGATGCCAAATGTTACATCGGATTTGTAATGCATTTTGTATGTGACGCAGGTATCACACGTTGAATATTTTTGAGTTCCTAAACTAAATTTCAAGATTTTATTTACAAGAGAGTGTAAAATGGTTCCAGGAACCGTAAATCGGTTTTTTTAAACAGCTTTAAGGTTTTTTTTGTTCCTTTTGTAGTAGCCTTTTATCAAAGTAATACCACGAGTGATTTCAAATTTATCTAGAGAATTTGGAAATCAAGAGTACATTTGTTAGGACTATTTAACGAACAAAATTAAGCTGTTCAGGGCAAGTTTCACCAAGAGAGGTAACTGTATTATGCCAGTTTAAGCTATGCATTATACATGGGGAAAACTGGCATAATACAGTTACCTCTGTTGTTGAAACTGACCCTTACTCACAAATCATTATTTAAAAATAGTTATTTTAAAATATTTATCTATTTAATGTAAACGGCGATGTTTGAAAACAAATGAGAAATGTTATGTTTCACTTGTTTATCACTGCAACCAGATCATATTATTTATTGATAAAGGATCGCAATGTTGTAAGAATGCACCCTAGTGGAGAAGAAATGAAACACATCAAACTGGATAATAATTAATTTCTGATGTCCTATGATGTAAATATGTCAATTATATTTTTCTGGAACGTTATTACCTGGGAAAAAATACGTTTAAGAAAGTGCAAACAGTGTTTTTTTTTTGTGGTATAATCAATTGCTACAATTTTTTTTATATTATCTCCCGCAACCACGATAAGGTTACATTCGTGCACTATATACACAATCTGGTAGCCACATGAAGTCGCTGCAAAATATTGCTATGGCCTATTCAGAATGTTAAAAAGGAGGAGCTTAATTTTACAGTGATAAAATTAAACTGGTAAAATCGAGATGAAAAACGACTATGATTGGCTGTAAATAAAAAATCGTTGAAATGTGATTGGTCATTGACTCCCATTTGGTGCATGAGTTAGATAGTCAAATTAAATAAATTAGAACATACTGTCGTGGATGACGATAGTGTAGGATACAGATGAAATTTCTTTATATTAGCCACACAAGTGTTCACACAAAATTTCCAAACTTATTTTGTTGTTTTATCTCTAACGCATTGTATACACTCGATTTTTCACACTCACTGACGACTTCACTCGTAAAACTAAATTGTGAAGAGATTTTCAAATATAAAATAAGTTCTTTATCACCTCCCCTCATAACCCGTCTTCTATTTAGACCGTTTCCGGAACAAACTTTGCTCTATCTTCAGTATTTAGGGCCTTTACGGCCGTTGGTCTGTCGTATTGAAGTACTGTTTCTTCCTCCATCTGTTGGCAAACCGATGAACTTCCAAATAAAATCAAATTCATTTGGGAATTTCAGTTTTTTTATGTGTAACTTTTCCCAAATTGTGAATTGTTTAGATGTTTCTATTTGTTTATTAATATAGCCTTTCTTCCGATTCGATGTTTTTCTGACCAAGCGTTAGGAGCTACTGCAGATTTTTCCACTTCCCTATTTTTGACATTTCTAAGATGTTCCTTCAATCTGGTTTTCTAATTTATTTTTGTTTCCAAAGGCATTAATAAGCTGTTAGTTATGCTGATGACGTATTATTAGGCGATAGCGAGGAGATTCTAAAGGCCAACACACATACTCTACTGAGTGACACTAAGAAATTGGGGCTAGAAGTAAACATCAGTAAAACTAAATATATACATACATTATATAATGTAAATGGAGAGTTAATGGCAAATGAGGGAAATTTTGAAAAAGTGACTGAATTGAAACACCTAGGAACAATAATTACAACAAAAAAAACTAATGAGGAGTACAAATTAATTAAATATAAACTCATTTAAGAGCTGCAGAAATGATATTCATGCGCCGAACTACTGTATATAATCTACTTGACCATCAGAGATATGAAGATATTTTAAAGGAACACCATAGAAGAAAATATATCCATCTACACAGACAACACGTATCCCGAATGTCACCAATTAGGTTCCCTAATGCAGTTCTTCGGTATCGCCCACGAGGACGACGACATCCTGGACGTCCACAAAAATACTTTTTTGCGCGATAGTACATTTTGTCGTACTTACAGCAATGGCGACCATGATGGGAAGTTCAACTTCCTACTTCTCGGGGGTTGCCAACCTAAATAACTATACTGTGTATAATAAAATAACTATACTCTAATATTACATATTACAAATCGCATGTGGGAAGTAAAACCACTGACATCTATGTATACTACATACAATGTATTTACAAAAAATATCCAAAAGGTAGTGCATAATATACTATACGAAACAAATCATTGCATTTTAAATTAACTGAACTTTATTTGAAACAATACAAAACAATAAATACGTACTTGCCGCCATTTTATCACTAATATTGCCTCACGGCCTCCTGTACTTTCAAGTAATAACCACGTTAACGTTAGGCAGTTGTTGATAATGAACGCAAATACTTCTAACAAATGTGTTATTATTTTACTATTATTGATTATTTTGAAAACACCACCGTGCAAAAATATTATACAACATACGTTTGTGAAGTGTTTTTACAGAATCTCGGAAATTAAAAACCTTGCTATCGCTCGGTTTTTAAACATTTTCCTCAAACTACGTCCCATTCTCGCATCGTAACACACTATTGGACCCTGTCTAATTGAGACCGAAACAGGTCAACATTGGCCTATATTCATGAATGGCATATGGTGATGATGAATAAATAATGTTGTCCATAATGAATCCGGTGACCACTAGACCACCAGGGTACACACACGGGGAGGGATCACACTTTGGCTACACTGAGTGGACGCAAGTCGCAAGTTTCAAAGTAATAAAACGTTCGCCCTTGCTTCTACTTGGAATGAGTTATTGCTAGGAGGTAAATAGGAGCACGTTTATACGCTTTAGAGTGTAATGGGGTTCGATAGGTTGGTCTCCTGCCAGAGAAGCCTGGCATTACGAACCCAGATACCAATTTGTGCTGTGTAATATTTTGGTTCTCTTCCAAATACCCCTCCCATTCCTTCCTTTCACAAAATAAAAGTCTAAAAGAAGAGAACTCTTTTGTAAGTTCTCGTTGCGTTCAAACTTGGGGAAAACTCAATAATTCGCTTTCAGATGTCACTGGGAAGCATCCAAATCACTGTCTCAGTCAGGGTGTATATGAGGCAAATTGGGAAAACTATTGAAACAATATGTTCCCTAATAGATCAGAATGAAGAGCACAGAGAAATTAAACATAGGCTTTATTCTGGAAATGCGTGTTATTACATATTACAGGGACTCTCGTAGTCCCAACTTCTCTCAAAAAACGATAAACTGAAAAATATATAAAACTGTTATTCTCTCACTTATATCATATAGGTGTGAAACATGGACTCTTACTTTAAGGGAGGAGAAAATATTATGAGTATTTGTAAATAAAGTTCATAGGAAAATATTTGGACCAAAGAGAGATGAACAGACTGGCGAATGGAGAAGACTGCATAACTGCGTAAAAGATAGACATATGATGTCGCGGAATTTTTTTGTAGATTTTTTATTTTCATTTATTTTTTACATATTCAGTTCTGTGTACATTAATTTGATGTAGCCTATTTGTTATGGTTTAGGCAATGTAAATCATTTAAGCGTCCAAAAAGCGACTTTTTAGTGCAACAATGCCCTTTTTATTATTTAGCTGCGGCCTTTTAGTACGTAAGGTAATATATCTATATAGGCTATTAATACGTGAAGAAAAAATGTTGTATCCCTTCTTAAGCAAATTGCGCGCACGGAGGAGTGTGATATTTGGCATAATTAAAGTTCATATAGAAAAGGAGTGCAGAAAAATACAATTTAGGCCTATGTATAGTATGTGTCACAAATAAATTAAATTAAACAAAATAAAATTAATTATCTCTAAGGAATTTATGTGTATTACTCATTCATTTGTGTACTCATTTGTTTGTTTACGTTAATGCTGAAAATGCATTGTTGCAAAAGGAAAATTGTGCAGCAGCAATGTGAATTGACTTACTCTCGCGTATTTATTAATGGTTGTTTAAAAAAGTGAGTACATTTTATTTAAATTAAACCCTGTCTAATCTTGGTTTCAGTAATTTCATTACATTTTTTTTTCTATATACATATTCACACCTACTTCCATTATGCCTCGACATAGAACATTGAAGGATCGCAGTGAGAGACAAAGAGGAAGGGATATATATGCCCATACATATAATAATAGGCAAAATTTAAATAGTATAAATAGTATACAAATGTCAAATGACGCGTTATTATTTTTTAAATATGGCTTAGCCAAGCTATACCACATATTTCCTATCGTTCGTATTTTAAAAATAAATCGAAAATTAATGCATAATGACGTATTTGTGACAAACTTAAAAAATTAATGAGTTGTGGTCGAATTTCGACCGCTGCGCGACCACTAATATACGTTAATTCTCTAAACGATGGAAAAATCCCTATTCAATCGATCAAGCAGTTTTTGAGTCCATAAGGATGGACAGACTCACACTTTTATATAAATATTTACGTCTTAAAGATTTGTGTTGCAGGTCAGAAAAAAAAAACAAAAAGAAAGTTACCCAGAAACTTGTCCCGATCGAGGATTGAATCCGGGCCCGCTGCAACCACGTTAGTGACCACAGCGCGCGTGGACAAATTGAATATTGATAATGCATCTTCAATCTGGATGGAGAGAAGGCAATTGGCATATGTTTAAGTGATCCCATTGAAACAGAATAAAGTTTTTATTTACTGTAAACAGGGCTGGCTGCTGTGGAAATAGCTGCGCGGTCACCACGTTGTAATTACATTCCAAAATTAGCAGCAATGTGGCCGGTTTAAAATACACTCAACAAAACAAGTGTCGATACTTTGAATCAACTCCAATACACTTCTATAATGTAGCAAGTTGTGTGTGCTATTCCGCCATTTATCAGACAAGCAGAGTGAACCAAACCAGTGTTTGCATACTTAATATATAATAATAATAATAATAATAATAATAATAATAATAATAATAATAATAATAATAATAATAATAATTTTAATAATAATAATAATATTAATAATTTTAATATTAATAATAATAATAATTATTATTATTATTATTATTATTTATATGCAGATTTTCAATGTTTACATTCTTTCTGACCTAAAATTTTATTTTCTTTCTCCATTCGTCCTTATCCATCCACGACATGTCCTCCAAGTCCTCTTGTTCTCATTCTAGTTCTTATTTCTTGCATCCACGAGATTCGAGGTCTTCCTTTTTGTCTTCTTCCAGATGGACACCATACCAATGTTTTTCTTCTTGCATTCGTTGTACATACCCATACCAATTGAATTGCTTATATATTATATAATTATAGTATTGCGTATTTATTTTTTTTCCCCGTATGACTTTTATTTATTTATTTTTCAATTTTGAACATCTTGCTGCTCTCCTCAAGAAATTCATTTCCATCGATATAAGTTTTTGTTCAATGTTTTTGTTGAATTTCCAAACTTCAGCTCCATATGCGACAGTACTCCGTACTCCTCACTATTGAATTATATGTGTAACTTATTTTTCCTGATTAGGCCTATATCTCTGTTCCATAGGACACCATTTACCATTGCTGTTATTTCTCTACCGTTATTTATTCTATTCTTAATATCACTTTCTTGCCTATCCTCTTTATCTAATTTTATCCCCAAATATCAAATTCTTCACATCCTCTAATATATTCCTTCTGAAATTATAATATTAAATCTTCGGTTCCTGCTCCATATCCCATATAAAATGTTTTTTTTTTCTAAATCTATTTTCAATCCTCAATTACAGTTTTCGTCCAACAACAACAATAATAATAATAATAATAATAATAATAATAATAATAATAATAATAATAACAGTTAGACTTGTTCAAATGTGTGTAATGACTCAAAGTGTAGGGTGCGGGTATGCAAATAATTTTCAGATACTTTTATAATTCACAATGGGTAAAAAGAAGGATTGTATAAATGAAGTAGTTTACAATGTGGAAAGGCCTTGTGGATATTCCAGTTTGTGTATCAGCTCGGCGAATTGTCACCTGGTATCAAACAAGGTTTTTGATAAACTCAGTAACTCATGTTATTACGTGTTGTGTGGTGCGTGTTCAGCAGTATGGTGAGTTTTACACTCTTTTATACACCCCTAAAACCATTTTTTTATACAGGTGTGCGGGCCCCTAGTGGCCTTTACGTTTTTTCCGACACGCCTTCATCCAAAAATATAACTAACTCACTGTCACTGTTGAATGCAGAGATTTCATGGCCGCGTGAAAATAGGCTCTCCATACTTCCCTATCCTGACCTAATGTTTTCCAATCATTCTCTGTATAATTCACCTCCCTCAAACCATGGTTAATGTTATTCACCCACTCATTCTGGTCTTATATACTGGCCGATTTTCCTCTGTTTTCCTACTAGAAATTTTCATTCCCTATTAGTCTCATCGCAGTCTATGAGATTCAGTTGTTCTTATTATATCTGGTTTCCCATGGAGATCATGTAGCTCACTGTAATGTAGTTTCCTGTATTCGCCTATATTCTCGATTCTCTCTGGTCCAAAAAAAATCATAAGCAATTTTGAAAAAGTGTTTGAATTCAAATAGGCCTATTTAAGAACGTTAATTACAAATAGGAATGAGATGCACAAAAAAATTAAACATAGGCTCAATTCTGAAAATTATACATTATAGGGATAAATAAATGAAAATAAAAATAAACTAGAAATGCATAAAACTGTAATTATTCTTCCAGTCATATTACACGATTAAGAAATATGGACTTTTATTTTGAGGGTAAATAAATAAATTTCAGACGGTGTGTGGAACAATACAGAGAACATTCAAAAATAAAATTAGAAAATAAACCAAGATAAAAATGTATAATATTATGGCGGTTCCCACAATATTGTATGGATGTGAAACTTGGGCTCCAGTGAAAAAACAGAAGGATAGAATAGAGACGGCGGAGATGAGGTTCCTAAGACAAGTAAAAGGATGTACAAGACTTGATAGAATAAGAAATGAGGACATAAGAGAAGAATTGAAAGTACAGCCTTTATTGGATAAAGTCACGAATTACAGACAGAAATGGATTGATCACATGGATGGAATGAGTAAGGAGAGATATCCATTGTTAGCAAGAAATTTTCAAGCAAGAGGAAGACGTGATGTTGGAAGACCTAGAAGACGTTGGGCTGATGCATTATGAAGTCGGAACGGGCAATTGCCTAATCCCTGGAGTGATGATGATGATGATTTTGAGGGTAGAGAAAAAACTACGAGTAGCCTATTTGAGAATAACGTTCTTAGCAAAAATTTTGACGAAAGGAGTAGAACAGACAGGTGAATGGAAAAGAGCAGAGACAGCGAGGTTCATTATATTTATAAGAAGCTAGATGTGTTAAGAACAGTTAAGTCTCGTAGACTGCGATTGGTAAGTTTAAGTGGCATGAATGAGGAAAGAAATATGGGCATGGAAACTCCTTGAAGGAAAACCTGAAGGAAAGCGCTCATTAGGTAGGCGAATGAGGTGGCAGAATAACATTAACCATAATTTGAGGGAAGTAGATTATACAGGGGATGATTGGAAGATATTAGTTCAGGATAGAGATGTATGGAGAGATTATGCCCGCGCGGACATGAACCTGCGGGCTCAATAGTGCATGTGAGTTGGTTAGTTATAGGCATAGCTAGTTTATTTATTGGATTGACTGTTGGGTAAACTATTCAAATAACTGAATTGATTAGTTAGTTGATTTACTGATTGATTGTGGATATTAGCTTTCTGACGAGCGTATTGTGTTTTATTTTTGTATAATATGTTTATTCTGAGGGATGTATTTAGAAAGTTGTTTTAAAACTGGGTATTTTAATAAAGTCTCCATCAACGTAGTGCTTCAACTTCAAAGACACACGAGACCTGTCATTAATTAACATGACTCGTCTTTTGTCACTTGAACTGTTAAAAATATCCCACACAGGGTGTTTCACCTTTTAAAAAAGTTAGGGCGGACGACTATGAGTTTTTTCCCTCGTTGCTTTCCAGCTTCGTTCTTACTGGATTCTTCTTCTTTTAAATATGATGGTGAAAACCGCATCCAAATCGGTCAAGTATTTTTTGAGTCCATAAACACACTCACAAACACTCATTTTTATGTTAAAATAAGATACATAAGCACGTCCTGGGACAGAATATGGAAGCACATTAAAATAGGTCCCTAATTATTATTTGTAGGGCTTGGAATTTGAGGAAAAATTATTTTTTGCGCGATAGTGCGTTTTATCGTACTAACATCAATGGCGACCATGATTGAAAGTTCAACTTCCTACATTTCGGGGTTACCAATCTAAATAACAATACTATGTATAATAAAATAATTATACTGTAATATTACATATTACAAAACGCGAGTGGGAAGTAAAACCGCTGCCCTCTATATATACTGCATACAATGTATATACAAAAAAAATATATCCAAAAAGTAGTGTTGATATACATTATACGAAACAAATCACTGCATATTAAATTAACTGAACTTTATTTGAAACAATATAAAACAATAAATACGTACTCGCCTTCATTTTATCACTAATATTGTGCCTTCTGTGGTTTCAAATAATAAACATTGCCCACACTGTTAACGTTAGTCAATTATCTATAATGACGCAAATATTTTCAACAAAGATGTCATTATTTTACTATTATTTATTATTTCGAAAACACCATTGCGCAAAAAATAATGTACAACGCACGTTTGTGAAGCGTTTTACGGAATCTCGGAAATAAAAAACCTCGCTATCGCTCGGTTTTAAACATTTTCCTCGCTTCTGTAAAAACCACTTCCCAACCTCGCATCGTAATATACTATTTTTATTTTATGTCTGAAGACGAGTCCCAACATAATACATATACATTTTGGGTCATTGTAGGCCAGAAAATGGTGGGTTTTATCTGTCATTTTTCTACGTTTGTGGCTTACTGGACCTTTTTTAGCTTTTTAATACCTTAACGGATTTATTTTTGCAACTTGACTTTCTTTTGGCTACATTTATACCATTTGTATAATTCAACAATTCGCAGAGTCTTGTTTCAATTCCAACTTCTTTTAAGAACACTATGTTGTTTTATTTTCTGAAGACTTTTCACATTCCAAACACTTTTGATTACGCGAGAAAGTATTGAACCTTCACAAAATGTTATTTTTAATTAACCTACTGACCGCTTGAAACATTGTATTTTTTAAGAAGTTGCCACTTTGTGACAATTACCACGAGCAGAGGGTGAAGCCAGCCAGAGTGTCTTTATTCACTCGTTAGCAACTGCAACACTTTATACGTCCTTTTTCCAGTTTTTAGGTCTTTTGTATGATATATTTAGGGCGTTTATAGGCATTTGATAGGTCCTCGACTTCCGAGCCCTAATTATCTGGCATGAAATAATTTACTCATTTTAGGAGCTGACGACTTGTTGAGGTGCAGGAAATATCATTGTTCCTGATGTCATGTGTTTACCGCCCACAAACACCCATGACGAAAGAAGAGGGAGTGTTAAAGTTACAGAAATTAATTCACTAGTGCATCCGGGCTATTATGCATTACAGGGACTCTTGTCATCCCAACTCCTCTATAAGAAATATTAAATCACATACATATAAAAACGTCCATCCTTCCAGTTATATTATGTAGATGCGAAATGTGGATTCTTACTTTAAGGGAGGAGAAAATATTACGAGTTTTTTAATAATAAAGTACTTAGAATTTTTTTGGACCAAAGAGAGATGAACGACAGGAGAATGAAGAAGACTACATAACAGTGAACCAGCCCCCTGAAATCGTGGTTAATGTTATTCTCCACCTCATTATTCGCCTACATACTGGATGCTTTCCCTCTGGTTTTCCTACAAGAAGTTTCCAAGTCCCTCTTTCATTCCTTATTCGTAGTACATGTCTTGCCCATCGCAGTTTATGAGACTTAACCGGTCTTATTACATTTACGGTAGTTTCCCATAAAGACCATGTAGCTCACTGTTGTGTAAGTCTTCTGCATTCACCTGTCTGTTCATCTCTCTTTTATCCAAAATGTTTTACAAGAACTTTATTCTAAAATACTCGTAGTTTTTTCTCCTCCCTTAAAGTAAGAGCCCATGTTTCACATCCATATAATATAACTGAGAGAATAACAGTTTTATATGTTTTCAGTTTAACATTTTTGAGAACATTTGAGATGACAAAAATCCCTATAATTCACTATAGGGTATATTTCCAGAGTTGAGCCTATGTTTAATTTTTTTTCTGCAACTCGTACCTTATTTTCATTTCTTAAAAGTTTGGGTTTCTATCTTGAATCTAATCTAAGTTGGAACATCCAAATAAAGTAAATGTTTAAAAAAAAAGTATTTTGAGCAATGCACTCTTTAAACAGATTCAGAAATTTTCTTCCAATTGACTTAAAAAAAATTCTAGTACCAACTCTTGTTATGCCGCATTTTGATTATTGCGACATATTATTGACAGATATTACCGATGGACCTGCAAATAAATTGTAACGTATTCATAACAAGTGTATTAGATATATTTTCAATATTCGTAAATATGACCATATTTCCGCAAACTCCATCTCCATGATCGTAGAAAAATGCATTTTCTTATTCTGCTATTCAACATTATACACACCTCTACACCAAGCTACTTATCCTCTCGATTCCATCTCCTGTCCTTGAATCACAATTTGGTTACACGATCACACCAGAACCTCCTACTTCACATCCCACAACACAGAAGCTCCCATTATTCTAATTCCTGTACTATATCTACTGCTAGAGTCCACCGCTGTGATCTCAAGGTAGCGTGCTGCCTTGTCACGCAGCGGGCCCTGGTTCGATCCCCGGTCGGGGCAGTTTTTCTGGGTGAGGTTTTTATCGGGGTTTTTCCTCATGTGTAAGACAAATGTCAGGAAAACTTTAAGGCCCAAACGGTCCCCGAAATCATATGACCATTATCATCATCATCCTTCACCGGTGTGGAAAGCAACGGGAAGCTACCACACCTACAATTCCCTAGTAAAGTTGCAATCATAGCTATGGTTGCAGTGAAGGACCTGACTTCGGGCAGAATTACTATGGATGGATAGATCTACTGCTAGACTCTGCAACTCCTTATCACGAGAAATAGGGGACTGCCGGATATTAGCTTCTTTTAAAAGAAATTTAAATATCTTTATTTTGTAATTGGACTTTCAGTGGATTAAATTATGGTTTCTGATGTTTTGCTTTTCTAATAACATTGACTCGATTCATCATAATTTAGTTTAATTCATATAAACATTTACCTATAATTGCATACGTTATGGTATTGTGTAAATATTTCCTATATTTATTATTTTCTCTGTTTGATGGGGGAAAAAAACCCCGCCTTATGACCTTAACTCTAACTGTTTAAATACATATATTATTATTATTATTATTATTATTATTATTATTATTATTATTATTATTATTATTCCTGTTTGTAATTATTGTTTCTAGGTAGTATAACTATTTATATTTAAAATATATACATTTTGAAAAAATGGATAAAAATTATAAAATTGCTTTCAAATGTATGCAATGTTTTACTCTTAAATTATTGGGAAGGAAGACAAGCTGGTAATCAGACAGAGAGTATTTACGAGGTCAGAGAAAAAGTGTGATGGTGATGAAGATGTATGGCTGATGTAAGTCCAAACAATTGGGTTCATCTATTTAAGTGAAGTCACTAAACTACTTTAAGAGAAGCTTTTAACTGGTAATTGTACTCGTCCCACACATCACAGCGGTACCAACCTCCCAGACCTCCTGTCAAAACCATATTCAGCTTATATGTATAATAAAAGAAATAGCTAAACTCTTGGATTAATAATCATCTATAGATGAAACTGATTGCCACAAAGCGTGAATTCTGGAAATTGTTTTTACCTTATGTTCCATAAACCTCAACATGGCTTCCATTAGTGGCACGGGAACTGTGTCATGAATAGAGGCCGGATTACCCTATGAAACCCTCCATGTATCTTTAATACCTTGTTGTGGTGAAGTGGCTTGCGTGCTAAAATGTCCCCGAGAACTATGCCGGCAGTAGCATTGCTGCCGAAAGGGTTACCTCTACCGGACAGATCGAAGGTGATAAAGCAGACGAAAAGAATACCTGGTTGAAAGGGTGACGATCTTTCACCGTAAAAATACAACCGTCAAGAAACGCGGACATGGGTTCCACTGGGGAAAAATTTTCCGGGGGTAAAATAATCCCCCATTCGGTTCTCGGGCGGGAACTACTTCAAGGAATCCATGTCAAAGGCTCAAACACAGGGACATTTTCCTAGTAACATGGAATGCTAGGATTTTATACAGTTGGTAGACCAAGAATGAGGTGGTAGAATAACATTTGCCATCATTTAAGGGAAGTAGATTATACAGGGGATGATTGAAAAATAATATCTCAGAATAAGGATGCATAGAGAGCTTATTCCGAGCTGTCATGGACTTGCGGGTTCGATAGATCCAGTGAGTGAGTTAGTTAATTACCCTATGAAATATGTAATAAATATGTAACATCAAAATAACAAAGAAACGTTAAAATTGTTAAAATTGTTTAATTAATATATTTATTCTAATAGCGGGAACATGAATTCCATCATTTTCTCGAGCGATTACAAGTCTTTAAATGCTTTTAATTGGATCGTATGTGTTTCCAAGTCTACATATAGTAGATGTACAGTGTCATCATCGCAGTCAAACTCACTGGCACTATCGAATCCTTAGGTTCATGGCCGCGCTGACATAAGCTTTTCCTACATCCCTATCCTGAAGTATTGTTTTTCAATCATCCCCTGTATAATATACTTCCCTCAAACCATAGTTAACGCTATTCTCCCACCTCATTTTAGCCTACGTACTGGGAGCTATCCCTCTGATTTTCCTACAAGGACTTTCCATACGACTCTTTCATTCCTCATCCGTGCCACATGTCCTACCCATCGCAGTCTATGAGACGAAACTGTTCTCGTCACATCTGGTTTCCCATAATGATCATGTAGCTCACTGTTATGCAGTCTTCTCCATTCGCCTGTCTGTCCATTTCTCTTTGGTCCAAAATTTTTCCTAAGAACTTTATTCTCAAGTAATTGTATTTTTTTCCTCCCTTAAAGTAAGAGTCCATGTTTCGCATCCATATAATATAACTGGGAGAATAACAGTTTTATATTTTTTCAGTTTGTTTTTTGAGAGAAATTGGGACGACAAGAGTCCATGTCCATCCATAGTAATTCTGCCCGAGGGCAGGTCTTTCACTGCAATCATAGCATTTTCATGCTATGCTTGCAGCTTTACTAGGGAATTGTAAGTGTGGTAGCTTCCCGTTGCTTTCCACACCGGTGAAGGATGATAATGATATGGATGATGATGATGGCATATGATTTCGGGGACCGTTTGGGCCTTAAAGTTTTCCTGACATTTGTCTTACAGGTAAGGAAAAAACCCGATAAAAACCTCACCCTGAAAAACTGCCCCGACCGGGGATCGAACCCGGGCCCGCTGCTTAACAAGGCAGCAAGGGTCCATGTAATTAATATATAAAAATGAATGTATGTTTGTTTGTTTGTTTGTTTGTTTGTTTGTTTGTTTTTTCGTACTTATGCGCGGCCATACCGTTGATCCGATTGTGATGGGATTTTTTGCAAAATGTTCAGGAGATTCCCGGGATGAACATAGGCTATAAGAGAGTTGAGATATTCAACTCCTACACCCTTAAAAAACACCCTTTGTAGTGAAAAATGTGAAAAAGTCCCTTTTTACCCTTAAATGGCTTACACTGCCTAAACCATAACAAATACACAAAATTAATGCACACAGAATTGAATATCTAAAAAATTCAAGAAAAAAATCCGCGACAGCATATGTTTATCGTTTGCAGGTAATGCACAGTAGCCATTTTTGTCCTTCATTGATGCCAATGAGATCGAGATAAGTAGATTCCCGGGCAAGCATGTGCTGCCACACCATTCATCCGATTGTCATGGGGCTTTTCGCAAAATGGTCAGGATTTTACCGGGAAGGTTATAGGTTATAAGAAAGTTTTAATGCACAAGCCCTTCGCCCTTAAAAATCGCCTTCAGTAGTGAAAAAAACATGAAAAAGTCGCTTTTTGTAAGCTTAAATGGCTTACGCTGCCTAAACCATAACAAATACACAAAATTATTGTAAACAGAATTGAATATCTCTAAAAACTCTACAGAAAAGTCCGCGACAGCATATGTTTATCTTTTAAGGATATATCACAGTAATCATTTTTGTCTTTCATTGATGCCAAGATAATCGGGATAAATAGATTCCCGGGCAAGCATAGCAGCGAACGGCGGGTATTCTTTTATGGATAACTGAAAATAACGAATTCTGTCTTTCAGCTCATTTATGCCAAGTACATCGGGATGCGGTAGA
Organism: Diploptera punctata; assembly: GCA_030220185.1. Lineage (NCBI taxonomy): Eukaryota > Metazoa > Arthropoda > Insecta > Blattodea > Blaberidae > Diploptera > Diploptera punctata. The sequence goes on along the minus strand of JASPKZ010007760.1, from coordinate 522,855 downwards.
TTCTCGGGCAACGCCGGGTAAGCAGCACGGGGATTCTAAAATAATAACGATATAAATTTATATATCGTCGCTTAAGAAACAATACCGCGTAACTGACACTTTTGGTGAAATTGACATTTTTATACTGTTAGCATCACGGAAGAAGTGCGCTCAGTTCTAACATAGATTGGGATGCAATTTTGTACCATGACCTTGATAAACTTATAGATACAATGGTTTCAATGCATAGGTACTAAGGGGAAAAGTAAACAGTTTTTTGTTTCTCGTGTAAAATGTTGATTTTGTTAGTTACGCGGTATTGTTTCTTAAGCGACGATACATTTGTCCTTTTACTTATTCAACTAAATGCGAAAACATATTATCATTTATTTAGGTGTAGCAGCGCACGCCGGGTATTAACTAGTACATAATAACAAGCATTTCCAGAATTGGGCCTGTGTTTAATTTATTTTTTGCACGTCATTCATATTTGTAATTATTGTTCCTGTTTTATGAGTATTTGAGAATAGAGTTCTTATGAAAATTTCCGGACCAACGAGAGAGGATCAGACAGGCGAATGGGGAAGACTATTTAACAGTGAGCTGCATGATTTTCATAGAAAACCAGATAGGCCTATAATAAGAAAGTTAAGTCTCGTAGACTCCAATGGCAAGACATGTGACACGAATGGGGAATGAAAGAGGAGCACGGAAACTTCTTATAGGAAAACCAGAATGAAAACGCCCAGTTGGCATACACAGAAAACGAAGTGGGATAATAACATTTACCATGATTTTATTGAAGTAGATTATAGAGGGGATGGTTGGAAAACATTACCTCAGGGTAGGGATATATGGAGAGATTATGTCCGCGCGGCCATGAACCTACGGGTTCGATAGTGCAAGTGAGTTAGGTATTTGAATTCAGCCACTTCTTCAACAAAATATAACTGTGTGTGCTGTGGAAAAGCTTGACCACACCAATGTGGGAACAGTGGAGAGGCGTTGTCGTAGGAGACTTGACTTATGAAGGCCATCATCTTAAAGTTCCGCAGCGTATAGCAGGCAGCAGCAGGCTGGCTTGTAGCTCTGTGTACTGTACATCTCGGGCTAAGAATATAGCAGTGAACCCATATTTGGCAGTGCCCCCGCGTGCTCTACACTTCTCCTCATCACTGCAAGAGGTCGCCGGCCGCCTTACATAATGTTACTCACATCAAAACAAATTAATATCTCATGGGATATCACCATGTTTTCATTGTAGCATTTTGTTTAGAAAAAGTCCATCGTAATATGTATCTAGATTCGTTGCGAGGAAATAAAAATTGTAACTGCTAGAGGCTGAATTCAAATATTTAAGAACAGTAATTTACAAATAGGAATGAGATGAACAAAGAAATTAAACATGGACTCAATTTTGGAAATGAATTTTATTATTCGTTACAGCGACTCTTGTCCCAACTTCTCTCAAAAAAAACATTAAACTGAAGATATAAAAAAAATCTTCTCCATTCACCTGTCTGTTCATCTCTCTTTGGTCCAAAAACTTTCCTAAGAACTTTATTCTCAAATACTTGTAATAGTTTTGTCCTACTTTGAAGTAATAGTCCATGTTCTGCATCCAAATAACTGGCAGAATAACAGTTTTATATTTTCAGTTTAACAGATTCTCTGAAATGCATAATAACATGTTTAATATTTTTGTGCACCTCATCTGTTTGTAATTATTATTCTTAGGTTTTTGAATTTAGCCACTTCTTCAAAATTTTCCTCCTTTGTCATTAACTATTTCCATCTAATGTATTTATCTGTGACTATAATATTTGTTTTTATTGACGTTACTTCCAGTCCCAATTTCTGAGTGTTACTCAATAGAGTGTGTGTTTGCTCTTACTATCTCCTCACTATCGCCTAATAATACATCATCAGCATAAACTAACAGCTTATTAATATCGCTTTCGAAGACATAGATGACATCAATAATGAACGTGCAAGGAAAATAAAGCAGTATAAAATTATTCACTCTTGATAAGAAGTTTCTTGTCTACAACATGACGTGGAAGGAACTCTGACGTCAACAACGATGAATTGTGACGTGTTGCATATAAGAATGATATTGTAACCCAGGCCTTATACAGATCCTTGTAGGAAAAACCAGAGGAAAAGCTCGTAGTAAGTAGGCTCAGAATGAGGTGGGAGAATATCATTTTCCATGGTATATTTTACACGGATTGATAGGAAAATATTAGCTCAGGGATATACGGAGAGCTTATGTCCGCGCTGTCATGAACCTATGGATTGGGTAGTGCAAGTTAGGATGGGCATTTACCAGAAAGATGAAATTTAAAAATCGCTGTAGCAGTCATGTTTGTTTCCTCGCTGCGTAACTGGGTACATACGATTTAGTTAATAAACATTTATATTCGGTAGATAGTCATAGCCTGGTCGTCAAATTTAAGATCCATCTGAGTATTTACCTTGACTACTTAACTCATGCTCCAAATGGGAGTCAATGACCAATCACGTTTCAATGAATTTTGTTTTACAACCAATGGCAGTCGTGTTTCACCACGCTCTTTATCGAATTATCTTAACCACCTCCTGCTTTTGCGATAAAGAAAGCCCCTCCTTTTAATATTCTGAACAGTTCAGAGCATTATTTTGAATATAGCAAATAATGATTTCTTTGAACTACATATTTGATAATTGTGCGTTCAATAATTGTATTTTTAAATAATGATTTTACAGAGTTATTTACTAAAAAATAAGTTAATAAACTATAATGTTGGTTATAATATACAGTTTGATGTGTTTCATTTTTTACTACTAGGGTGCATTCTTACAATATTGCGATCCTATTTGACAATACATAATCAAGTTGCAGTGGATAAACAAATGAAACCTAACCACACATTTTAATTTGTTTTCAAATATCGCCGTTTACATTAAATATATAAATATTTTAAAATAACTATATTTAAATAATGATTTTTGAGCAAACAGCTTAATTGTATTTGTTAAATAGTCCTAACAAATGCTACTCTTGATTTCCAAATCCTCTTGATAAATTCAATCTTGGAATTACTTACGAGTAGTTTTAGAGTAATGAAAAATGCCCTGTTATGGGCTACCAACCCATAGCTAGGTAGCTTGGTGCTGGGACTGCCAACTGAGCTTCCAATCAAGCTTGTAGAATAAAGGAAAATGCGTTGTTCTGTATAGTGAATATACACCAGCAAATCAATTGATTCGTGATATTCAGGGATTGTCTTGTTGCGAATGGAGAGAAGCAATAAAAATGCAAGCCAATGTATCGGCGGTGCGTTCTTTGCCGGGCAGGTCTAGGGATGACATTCTGTAGACGTCGCAGAGAGCACGAAACCCTTCTACACGTCCTTGGGGCTTGTCCGTTTGGGGAATCACTGAGAAACATTCGTCACCATACTATTCCAAACATGATGACAGGTGCCTTGCGAAATTATGGATACACAGTTTATGAGGAAGTTCATGGTGTAGCCACTAATGGGAGTAATAGACGAATATATATTATTGCATTTAGACCATCTTCTAAAATTGGTATGATATTAGATCCCACAGTTCGTTTTGAGACTCATAGTGGCCAATCTCAGGAGATTGACTCTGAAAAGAAAGCCATATATGAGCCAAAAGTTGACTATTACAAAGATAAATACCAATTAAATAGTGTAACAGTCACATAAATGATCGGGGCAAGAGGTACTATACCAGGATTCTTAGCTAAATTTTGGAATTTCTTAGATTTGGGCCGAGTGTATCTTTCTAAAATTGCCATCGCTGCCATTAGATGATCAATTTCAATTTTAAGAAATCATCTTTACAAAATGTCTACTTTATAGAATACACTTCAATTACGATTTTAATTTCTTTAATGTATTTACAAAATGTATTTCATCAATTTCGAAAATTAAATGTCTGTCACTTTGTCCTTGTGGCAATCCTCTAACGAGGAAAGTTTTATATAATAATACAAGGAAATGATACGCGGCACCTCGGATGGTAGACCAGCAAAATAGGATAATAAATTGGACTTGCTGAGAAACTGACTTGGTTTACGGACCATTGTTTGTTTCTGAGTGTGAATGCAGTATTTTGGCGCGGATAGCGAGGAAGTGTTGGATTCAATAAACAGTTTGGCGCAGAGTTGAACGGCCATTATATTTATCGTACTTTTAAACAATAATTTATCACTGGCGTTTAAAATCTGCGCTGCGACTTTAATACGCGCACCAGATGTCCATTTCCATCTGCGACACACATCCAGCAAACATATTTCCAATCTCAAAGCGTTTGTCAACTTGTGAGTCCGATGCTAGTACTGCTCCAGGAAATTTTACAATTGTAATAGTATATTACGATGCGAAGTTGTGAAGTAGTTTTTACAGAAGGGAGGAAATGTTTAATTTCCGAGATTCTGTAAAACACTTCATAAACGTGCGTTGTACATTATTTTTTTCCGCGATGATGTTTTCAAAATAATAGTAAAATAATAACATATTTGTTGGAAATATTTGCGTTCATTATAAACAACTGACTGTCGTTAACAGTGTGGGCAATGTTTATTAGTTGAGGCTACAGCAGGCCGTGCCACCAATCAATCAAAAATTGGCGGCAAGTACGTATTTATTATTATATATTGTTTCAAATAAAGTTCAGTTCATTTAAAATGCAGTATTTTGTTTCGTACAATGTAGGCCTATATTAACACTGCCTTTTGGATATATTTTTGTAGGCCTATATACATTGTACGTAGTATACATAAAGGGCAGTGGTTTTACTTCTCGCACGAGGTTTGTAATATGAAATATTACAGTATAGTTATTTAGGTTGGCAACCCCGAAATGTAGGAAGTTAAACTTTCAATCGTGGGCGCCATTGCGACAAAACACAATATCGCGCAAATATATATATTAGCTACGGATTTTTGTGGTCCCAATGCAACCTCTGATTTTTTTTTATTTCCCACCAACCAATGCATTTTAGACACTGAAACAAAACAAACGAGCATCGGCACTTCTAAAACATCGATCCGCCTACAAACAACAGAATAACGTCTGGAGAAGTCAATGTAAACTAAACAGTAAACCAATGTATTATAATAATATTATCTTTACCTTCTTCAGAAACTTTAATAGAATATTACGATATAAAAATGCAGGACAGTGCTTTACATTGAAATGTTTATGACCGAGTAGGAGGACTATTCTTTTCATAGAATACGTAAAGACTTCCATCTTTGTACAGAACTATACCTCCTTCGAGCTAAGTTCCAGTTGTAATGTAAACAAATCATATGTATGGACTGCATCTTCATTGGTCGAATAATTAATCAATTGATTTGGTGTTCACTTGATGAAAATTCATTATGTCTAGTAATTAAATTAAATAAAACTGTTAAAGTTTTATACGATTTTCATATTTATTTGAATACAGATTCTTTACAGCTGTGTCAGTGCTTTGTACCTTCTTCAGACGAATAAGAAGGTACAAAGCACTTAAACAGCTGCAAAGAATCTGTATTCGAATAAATATGAAGTTTGTATAAGTGTTTACCTTTAAACGTGTAAGAAAATTTAGTTAGTTCTCTAACACTCAAAATAAATTAATTAAAAATAATAAAAATAGTATTATCTAACACATGTCTATATAAGTTATATGGGAGAATTTTAAAATAATTACAATTTTAATAAATTAAATAAATAAGCATTTCATTGTTTAATTCTTACGAATTCCAATTGTTTCAAATGGATATTTCTCAGATATAATTTTTTAAGCATTAAAAGGAAAACCTTTGAAAAGCGGAAATAGATAATTATTTTGAATGTTTTCAAAAGGTGAAATACATTAACCATTGAGGACGTGGTGAAAATAGCAGCAGAATTTACAGGTGAGTTAACATTGAGCATATATTCTGCCCATATGCCTAATTAAATTGTAAATAAAGGATATCTATCGACATTATTGAAAAAAGTGTAAACATCTGTTTAGGTAGGTCCATATATAATTTGTGTCATAAATGAATATGAAATGGAAGTTTACAATTATTAGTACAATCTTAATTTGTATTGTTTTATTTTCCATAAATTAAGATATGCTCTAAGAAAAACGTTTCTATCATTGACACTTCCATAGACAAGTCAGTCATATGGCATAGAGAACCGGCGGATAAAAGTAGTACCATGGTTCGCCTAATAGATGGAGTCGACGGAGTGATACCTTATGCAAGTTTGTTTACAATACAACTGGAACTTAACTCGGATATAGTATAATGGTTATCTATATATGTACTCCCCTTTGATGGGAGTTACTAGACTAAGTTAATTTAGTTACTCTCATTTTCCTGCAGATGTCATGAATGGTGTGCGGTCAACATACCGACCGAATGAGGCATCTAGTAGGCAACTAATGATGGTCTGTAAATTTTGCTTAGACACCTCTGTATTCAGGCTTAATGTTCTTTTACGAGCTGAAAATCTTTAGACTTGGTCCTTCCCGGAGGACTTCCTCCTTAGATTTTTCCATCCTAAAAATCCATCGAACCCGGCCGGGTTTGAACCCGCGACCCTCAGGACCAGAGACAAGGAACGGTCACTAGTCCACCGCTGCCGACATGCTAGGGCTAGTCTCTATATACAATACAAAATAGACCTATATGATCTATGTAAAGGATCTGCCGAAATGATCCTAACTTTAAAATAGGCCACATTAACGCCATCTATCCGTCCAGCGTAGAATTGGATGTATGTAAATTGTAATGGATGGCATTATGACACATATTTAGCTTCAGTCTGTGTCGCTATAAGTCAAATAACAACTAAATAAACTGATGAAGACTTTCACGGCTATCGGTACTTATTCCAAAATGCGTTTTCGGGATTCTTGGTAGTGTATTGTAGTGTTGTCTTCTCGACGTTTCATCACTTGCTGTCGATGACATCTTCAGGAGATGTTACTTGTTTCAACTCTCAGCAGTTTACCACAAGAGTTGAAACAAGTAAGATCTCCTGAAGATGTCACTCACAGGTGATGAAACGTCGAGAAGACAACATTGCAAGACACTGCCAAGAATCCCGAAAAGGTATTTTAGAATACGTAACTGACACTATTGAAACGGCAGATTCAAGGCCACGCGGACACAAGTTCTCCGTGCATTCCTATCCGGCTCTAATGTTTTCCAACCATTTCTGCATAAGTCATCTCCTTCAAATCATAGTTAATGTTATTCTCCCACATAATTTTCCTCCTATCTATTGGGTCCTTTGCCTCTGATTTTCCTACAGTAAGTTTCCATGCCCCACTCTCATTCTCCAATTGTGCCTCAATCACAGTCTACGGGATTTAACTGTCCTTGTTACATCTGATTTCCTATAAAAATCGTGTATGCGGTAGATAGTTTTACTGTCACAGGATTGATGATCGGTGCAAGAGGCACTATACCAGGATTCATAGCTAATTTTTGGAATTTCTTAGATTTGGACGGAGTGTATCTTTCTAAAATTGTCATCATTGCCATTAGAGGATCAATTTAGTTTTTAAGAAACCATTTTTACAAACTTTCTACTTTATAGAATGTACTTCAATCACAATTTGAAACTTTTTAATGAATTTACAAAATGTATTTAATCAATCTCGAAAATTAATTGTCTGTATCACTTTGTCCTTGTGGCAATCCTCTAAACGAGGAAATTTTTATATAATAAAAGTACATCTCATACGTTCAGCTTGGAGATATGGGTTCTCACTAGCGGGGGTTTCTTAGCATGGCTAATTCACTTACTCTCATTTATCTATCGATGTTAACGAGTGACATGTGGTTAGCACATCTCCTCAAATGAGACATAAAGTAGGCAACTAAAGTATTATTTAAATGAGTGAAGGTCGGTTAAATTTATTCAGGCTTGCGGTTCTTATACGAGCCTGAAAATATTCAGACTCAGAACCCGGGACTTAAAGTCCTTCCCGGAGGACTTGTCCCTTGGATTTCTCCATCCTAAAAACCCATCGATTCCGATACCATCGGGACTAGCGGCATGTACTTGCAGTTACTACAATAATAATTAAATTAAATATTTTATAAAACCTTATGGAGTGACAGGCCTACTAGTCAGCTATTGGCCTCACAACCACATGGTCCAGCCGTTATAAGGGTGACATGTGGTTGGTGTATCGAGCCTTCATTCATTAAAGGTCTAGTTTTTTTTTCCTTTTTTTTCCTGGAGCCGCTATTTATTGTAACTACTTACAATATCTCATGATGATTAAAGGGCATTGGTTTCATACTAGAAGAAACTCCGTGATACAATTCCTTCCCTCGTGGAGATTCGAATCTACAGACAAATTGAGAAGACTTCATAACAGTGAGCTATATGATCTTCATGGGAAACCAAATATAATAAGAATAGTTAAATCGCATATCACTGTGATGGGCAGGAAATCGAATCGAATGGAGAATGAAAGAGGGTCATGGAAAATCCTTGTAGAAAAACCAGAGGAAAAGCGCCCAGTAGTTAGACCAAGAATGAGATGGGAGAATAACATTAACCATGATTTGAGAAAAGTAGATTTTACACGGATTAATTGGAAAACATTAGCTCAGGATATGAATATATGGAGAGCTTATGTCCGAGCGGACATGAACCTGTGGGTTCGATAATGCCAGTGAGTTTGTTAATTTTAGGGACTCAAATCAGCGCATGTCTTGTTGCTCTGATTTAGAACTCTCGGCCACGGCGCGGGACAAGGTTTCACCTAAATTAAATATTTTATACATGAACTACCGGGACCCGCGACGTTGTTCGCGTGAACAAAATAATTTAAACAGGTTATGTATAAACAATTTATTTAAATGTACACATATATCAAAATTAAAATATGTATTTACTGTAATTGTTAAACATTTAATAATATTATAGCATTAACATTGTGTTGTTGGAAAAGTTTTTGTAATTAAATCCTTACTTTTAATCTAATTTTGAAAGACAACAATGGTTATTGTGAATTACCGAATATAGACATGTTTGTAGAACGTTTTTAGATATTCAATTGAATGTACATTAATTTTGTTATTTGTTATGGTTTAGGCAGCGTAAGCATTTTTAGGGATCCAAAAAAGAGACTTTTAGTGCATCAATTTATTTTTTTCTCCGTCCCAAATACGTACGGTAATACGTTATATATGTTAATTGTCTCAAAAAATCTCTGACTGATGCTAAAAACTCCATTCAAATCGGTCAAGTAGATTTTGAGTCCATAAAGGACAGACTCGCAATCTCATAGACGTTCATTTTTATATAAAGATTGAAATATTTGCACTTATATTACTATCGCGTTGTATAGAAGCATATTTATTGTAGCATAGAATCGTTACAATTTGAAAATCCTCAACGCGTTATGTCTAATTCTTTATCGAGAGAAATTTTAAAACTTTTTGTTTTAATTTTCCCCTTAAAAGTGACGTAATTATGCGTTGAAAAGCGTTAGTTTTAATAGGAAAGGATCCCCCCCCCATGTGTTAACATGCTAGTCACCTTAAAACATCCCTTAATTCCCAAAATCGACCGCTCCTCTTCCCCTACCTATTTGTGATGGTTGCTTTCTATACAAGTTTATTTCTGTCTCGACGTGTAGAGAAAGCACCAGGATGGGACGACGCCAGCTCTCCGCCTCCTGGACGCTTCCACCTTCAGTTCTGCTTAGAATTTGCTTCCGGATACGTCCCACCTCTCCTGCTACTCCGGTTGTGTTAATTTACTGAAAAGTTTGTGATTTTTTTATTTGTAGAAAATACATTTTATGGCTTGTTTTTTTGTGCCACAGGAAATTCCCCGTTTGTTTTAACGTTTGAAAGTGGAAATATATTGTGTGGACTGGTTATTAAGTTTTATTTTTCAACCATCGACTTGTTGTAACGTGTATTGAATCTAAATTGTGGTGATACAACTTCAACGTGCCTGGAATAATCATTCGTGTCTTAATTGCCTGTTAATTATCAGTCAGGTGGATTACGAAACAAGTGTTTTTTACTTTAGTGAAATCTGTGGAATAGAATTTATAACACGAGAAAGTATATAATTAGACGAGTTGGTAGCAGTGTGTGTAAATAATGATAGTTTGTTGGGCAGGCTACGCTGCCCGTGAAACAATGGCTGCCATGAGATGAACTCGTCTGATCACCATCTTCACGACGCCGACTCGCCGTCGTCGCCATCTTTGGCGTCTGGTGCAGTGGCCGTGCCGTCACATTTGCGGGTTGCACGCTGCGTGACTCGATATGCCTCGTGTACAGTGGACCCACGACCCGGCCGTGCAGTTCATTACCCAGACTTAAACGCTTGTCTCGTTAACGAAGGTCGTCCTGATCCTGTTGACTGCAATACTGTGCATTTCGGATACGCAATACCCGTTTCAGTAGTACCTCTTCCAGAAAAACCCGATCTCGCCGAGTTGGTACTAGATCCTACCCCTGATCCGGAAGCTGTGTCGTACCTCCTCAGGCATCACCCACAGTTGAGACAAGAGAACAACCTCGGAAAAGATCTGAACGGTAGCAGCAACAACCTCAAAATGGCTGCCACAGCCAAGCACGAACATCTGCGTGGGAGAGACGGAGGTAAATTCAATCCAGAGCCTGAAGAAGACATTGCAGCAATCGCCAAACAAATTTCAGATCATGCAGAAGCCATCTATCAGACTTGGAAATCACGTGGTTTGGGTCCAGCAGAGATTCTGACATGCCACAGTAATGCAACAGCAGCAGACAAATTCGGTTCAGCTTTAACCCCTCAACCATCTCCTTCATCGCATCAAATAAAGACATCTCCTGCAAAATCTACTAAATCATCCGCAAATAAATCTCCTGTTGGTAAACAGCAGCCATCTGTGGACCTCCTTGCGTCTGCGCCGACGTTAGATGCCAATAATTTAGAACAACTTGTAAACAACTTTGTAGTAGAGGACAAAGCCAGGCTTGCAGCTGCGAGGCAACAGAAAGCATCTCCTTCCAAATCTCTTCCTTCGTCTATCCAATTTGCTCTTCAAAAGTTTGAAAAGCAGAATACTCCTGAATCTAAAGCTTCCTCTACATATATGAAATCCCCTAGCGCGTCTTCCACAAAGTCACCTACGACAAATAGTTATTCCTCCCAAATTCCAAGAACCTCACCTTCTTCCGTTCCATCTTCCACAACGCAACAAATAAAATCACCAGCAACTATCCATCATGGAACAGTTCAAATGGACACCATAGAAATGACAATTCCACAAGATATTACTCCACAACCAAAGAGAATAATATCAGTGACTACAGATATTACAGCCACGTCTCCATCTTCGACTTCTTCAGGGTTGTCCACATGGCCACTTAAAAACAAAACAGTAAGCACTGGCTCAACAAGTTCTATTATCACAGAATCGCCTAGTAAAAAAGAAGATATCACAACACCAAGTTCAAAATACGCAACACTCCCGTCCAGTAAAACTAGTTCAAATGCTAAAAACGCCGTTGCATATCTCGATGAAGTAGCTAGAGAAGAAGAACGCCTAATAAATGCCTTGAAGACTGGAATAATAATAGCAGAAGACCCAACAAAAGTAAAGACTCAGAGTAGTAAAATCTCTGAAAAGAAATCTAGCAGTATTTTAACTAAAAAATCTTCCAAAGACAATAAAACTACAATAGCTGGAAAGAAAGCAAAGAAACAACCACAGACAGAAATAGTAACTTCTAAATTCCCTATAAAGACTGTTAATTCTGGTAGTGATGGGCAACCATCCAGTCCAGGTAGTCCAACATCGACAATCAGTTCTCCCCCAACCTTCGTTCCTTCGCCGACAGAAGCTGAATCAGTGATTCCAGATTCAAAAGATGAACTTGATAAGAATTCACTTTCGAATTTGTCTGCAGTAGATTACGCTAAGATACGTTACCGAGCCGCCCAGCAGAATCCTCTGACGCAGCAGAGATTGGAGGATGTGAAACAATTTGAACATCAGAGAAGTATTTCAGGAATCACAAGTTCTAGCAGTGACGCCAAACACTTGCTTCACAATGAAGTAGTTCCCGTCGCTCGAAACAGGTTCCAACTCACCCCTCGGGGAACAAATGACGCTACATCCCCTACGTCACCGGGGGAGAACTGGCGTCAAGATTGGTTACCCGGAGGTAGAATTGGAATCGACGATGAAGTAGCTAGCTCTAGAAGGAAAGTTGGAGCGTCTCCGACTAGTTTAGTTAGGACAGTTCGGCATCCTCCAGTGGATCCACACGGTTCGCATCAGGAGTCGACGAATCAGCAGAGAGGTAGAAGTGCTGGTGGTGGTACAGGAACCGGTAGTAATCCTGTTCGGCCGTTCCTAACGAGAGGTTCTGTTGCCGAGAGAGTTCTCATCTTCGAGAAGTGTCCCAGTGAACTTCTGCTGGACAAGAGAACACGAGGTGCCCCTGCTATCACCACCTGGAGATCTGGACATGACGTTCACAACAAAGCACAGGTTGGACACCAGTTCTTTATGCATGAGTGCATGTTAGTCATACCTCTAACTTACATCTACATGCATGTCCTAACTAACTCAATGGCAACATCGAACCCGTAGGTTCATGACCGTGAGGACATAAGCTCTCCCTACATTCCTATCCTGAGCTAATATTTTCCAATCATCCCCTGTATAATTCACATCCCTAAAATCTTGGCTTACCTACTTGACGCTTTCCTTTCGTTTACCTAAAAGTTGTTTATTTGTCCTATAAGCATAAAATATCCCATAACTAACCAACTCACTGGCAATATATTGAACCCGGAGGTTCTTGGCCGAACGGACATAAGCTCTCCATACATCCATATCCCAATCTAATGCTTTCCAATCTTTCCCTGTATAATTTACCTTCCTCATATCATAGTTAATATTATTCTCCATCTCATTTTTGGCTTATTACCAGGCTCACCCCTATATCTTTCCTACGAGAAGTTTCTATATCCTCCTTTCATTCCCCAACCATGCCATATGGCCTGATGAGAATTTATTGTTCATACTATGCCTGGATTCCCATAAAGATCATGTAACTTACTATTATTCATTTTTCACCATTTATACCGTCTAATTGTCTCTTTTTGTTGCAAAAATTTTCCTAACAACTTTATTCTCAAATAATCGTGCCTTTCCCCTTCCTTAAAGTAAGAGTTCATGTTTCGCATCCAAATAACTGGGAAAATAATAGTTTTATATATTTTTGAGAGAAATTGGGATGACAAGTATCACAATTATGCATGATAGCATGCTTCTGTAGAGTTGAGCCTTTGTTTCATTTCCTTCTGCATCTCATTCCTGTTTATAGTTATTGTTCCTAGATATTTGAATTGAGGCACTTCATAATATATCTCACTAATTAATTCAGATAACAATGTGTTTTTTTAATTTTTCTTTAATTTCTTTACAAGTAACATGCATTTGCATATTTAGACCTTTTCACCTGTTATTGCATATTTTAACTAAAAAACTAGTGATAACGCATATTTTCGCGCTATATTTGCAACATTTTTAAAACCTTTGTTGTTTTACAGTGAACATTTCGAGGCCATCAAAAGTGTAGTAAACTATTTCGATAGTGCAGAGGCTTTGGCAGTTTGTCTGTGCAAAGCAGCATTTAACGATTCCAGTATTTAAAAAACAAAAACCAAGCTGTTATTTGCACTCATTTTCCCCATACACCTGCAACTATTAAAAAGCTTGAAACTCAAGTTTTGGCATTGATTGAATCTTTTCAGTTAATGGATAAAATCGGTCAACTGAATTCCTTATTGCCAGAGGTATTCCCAAGCAAACTTAAGGGGAAGTTTGAAAACATTATGAACGATAACCCAGGCTTTGAACCTTTGTGTCAAATGAATAGTTTTATAAATGGGACACAAATGGGATGGGCGAGCTTTTGCCTGAAATAATAAGTACCAAAATAGTACCCAAATTCAAATACTGTCCAATTACTTCAGTTGACATAGAATGATCCTTTTCTGTTTACAAACATATTTTGAGCGATCGAAGACACAACCTTATTACCGAACATTTGGAATAGTACCTGATCGTTTCTGTTTACAATAGAAGCAAAATGTAGAATATATTAATTAGTGAACAATACTTTTCCTGATACTGATTGATAATGTATCATTTATCAGTGATAAATGCTAACATAGTGAAACTTGTTTAATCCGGAACATGAATAATGCTGAAATATGTCCAATGTGAACAAATGTATTGGTCCCGGCGAAATAATAGTAATATTACGTGTATTTATTTTGTATAAAACGAAATCTGTCCAACGCGGAAAGGGAAGGATATTTCTACACAATTCATGAAAAAATGTTTATAAGGCGGAAAGACTAGGAGAGAAATAAATTAATTTCCACTTAATTGAATTCCCGTTAGGCTAAATAACAATAAGGGATGATTTCTGGCGCCGAGTGAAGTACATTTTCCACCTGTATCTCTAATTTTCTTTCGGCCTCAATGCACACGCTTTATGCGAATACAGGTTCGTTTAACCAACATTTGGCGTGTGACATATGTTTTACAAATGACCAGTGCACTGTAAAATCTTGAATTAGTTTAAGATCTGACACCGATTGTGTACGTATCTTTCACAGGTAGCGTTCTGAATTTCCGGAATAAAGATGGCTAAATCGTATGTATCATTGTCATTAAACGAAAAAATGAAAGTGATTGAAGATAAAGAAAAACAAACTCTCAGTACTCTAAATAGTGACTAAATTTAAATGTGGACACCCCAAGTTTATGAGGTTTTAAAACTCAAAGAAAAAATAATTAATGAATGGATGCAAGAAAATGATCAAACGAAGAGAAAAAGCAAAATAAATAAATAAATGAAATAAATTAAGAAATGAAGCAAGTTGTGTTGGAGTGTTTTACAAGTGCATGATAAAAATATTTCCAAACTTCGGAACCGATGCTCAAAAGTCAAGCTCTAACTATAGCTACATCCCTACACAATAACAACTTCAAGGCATCTTCAGGTTGGCTGTACAGTTTTAAAAGACGACACTATGTAGTGTTGATTGAAATTTGCGGGAAATCAAAGAGGATGTGGACGAAAGTGTAGTTAGTGAGATGGAAACCGAAACTGCATACTTTCAGTATCAGGATACGGACTTAAGAGACATTTTTAATGCTGACGAAACGGGACTGCTTTTTTCTTTCTTCTTTTTCTTTCTTTTATGCTTTACCGTCGAAATCGCTCGTACATATTATACTTCACTTTGCAACGGCAGCGGAAGTACAATTAATCCAAGGTACTTAAAGAGACAGATATTAAGGTACTCTATAATCTAATATTGGTTAATAATGTTTTTGTTTTTTATAATGCGGAATTTTGTATAATGTGAAAAAAAATTGGTCCCATGCGATTCCGCTTTGAACAAGTTTTACTGTATTAATAAGTAAGTTAATAAAATACTAATTATTATGTTAATTTAGGAATAAAATATCTAATAAAGTAATACTTATTATGTTTTTTATTATTTATATTGCATATATTGACTTTTTCATGCATATTCTAAGCATTTTTCATGCTTATGTGGATGCATATTTCGAGCTTGTTATGTTGCATATAATCCGGTCTCTAGTAATACGTAATTTCTTACAATTTGACAGTATTACTTAGCTTACAGAAATAAGGTCTTAAATTTACGCTATATGCAACTTTCCACGGGGAATTTAGAATTGAAATCTACGCACTTACACTACTTCCAGCCAGTATCTGTCAAGTTATTCACCTTCGCCAAAATTCTTATGAAGGACATTTGAATCATGCAGTATGAAAAGACTTCTTCTATAGAGGCTGCCGAACATTATTTTCCTTTAAAAGATATTTGAAACTTTATCCTATTTCAATTGGTCTTTCAGTACATTATTTGATGGTTTTTGTTTCTTCCTATTAATATTGACTAGATTCATCACAATTTTAGCTCAATTTGTATAAAATATTTACTTATTATTGTATAGGCCTACGTTATGATCTTGTGTGAATATTTACATGTTTAATATTTTTCGCCGGTTGAGTGGAAGAGAAGGCCTTGTTTAAATAAATTATTATTATTATTATTATTATTATTATTATTATTATTATTATTCACTTCACGGGCTAGACAAATAGCCTGTTCTGCCTCACAGTTGTTCTATCCATTTTCTCACTGGCCTTCCTACATTCCTTGATCCTCTTGGCTTGTAGTTAAATGCTGCTTTTGTTAATCTTGTTACATTCATTCTTTCTACATGTCTAAACCATTTATCTCTGTATTCTTTGATTTTTTTTTTCATTCAGTGGATATATATTTATCCGATCACTTCTTGTACAGCCTTTTCTTCTTTTAAGGAAATTCGTTCCTACGCTTTGTATTCTACTTTGTAATTTTTTAGTCATTACCCAAGTTTCGCTCCCATAAAGTAGTGTAGCAACTGCCAATGTTTAATAAAACTTCAATCTAGAATCTCTTTTTGTTTTATTCTTTAATATTTTATGTATAGTTCCGCACATCATTTGAAATTCCGACAGTTTCATATTTATGTATCTTTCAGTTTTTGTGTTTATAGTAAAATTACTACCTAAATAATTAAAATGTGTTACTTGTTCCTGAGGCTTGTTGTCTATTATGATTTTTGATCTTGTATGTTAATTTCCTCAAAATGACATTTCTGTTTTTTCTTTTGCTATTTTAAAATTATATTCTTGGCATAACTGATTTAATTGATGTAAAGAGTATTACAAATTATTTTCATGTTCTTGAATAATCACCACAACATCAGTCCTATACATTAAAACGTTTAACATTATAAAACGGTTCATTCTTATACCTATATTAACATTTGTTTTCCAGTTTTGGATGCTGTCATTAATATATAAATTGAAAAGGGTATGTGATAAATTACATTAATTTTTTGTCTTACACCTCTTTTCATTAAGATAGCTTTGGTCTTTGATGTGCCTATATTTATTACAATTTGAGATTTTTCATATAAATTTTTATTACGTTAATTAATGGTGCGAGGTAGCCATGTATTTCCATAACTTATTTCTATCAACACGATCGAATGCCTTCTCAAAATCAATAAAATAAACATGCATCTGTAGGTTATGTTCTCTTTTTTTTTTTCAAATATTTGCTGTAATATGAAGAAATTATCTGTTGTTGTCTCGTTCTAAAACCACTTTGTTCCTCTTATAGTATTACTTCAGCTATTATTTCAAGTATTTTATTTGTAACTCTTGCATATATTTTATAAATTGAATTAAGTAGGGTAATTCCTCTACAATTTTTACATTCTCTTCTATCTCCTTTTTTTAAACAACGATATGACTTCAGCTATATTCCAACTTTCTGGTTTTCTACAATTTCTCCAGAATTCATTAAATAAATGCAATATTCGCCAATGTAAAAATGTTCGACCATATTATTATTATTATTATTATTATTATTATTATTATTATTATTATTATTATTATTATTTATTAGGAATATTCCACAATACAGTGTTTCTCCTTCAATCCAAAGTGATTTGTCGCCAGAGCTTTCTATCTAAAGCATCTTCTTCCTCAAATCTCTAGCTTCCATATTTCTCCTCACCCCAACTATCCAACGTTCTTAGGTCTGCCTCTTCCACTTCTTCCATTAGCTTTCCAATCAAGGATCTTCTTTGGTATTCTATCTTCTTCCATTCTTATGAAGTGTCCATACTTTGTTCTATTTTTCTAATATGTTATTATTATTATTATTATTATTATTATTATCATCATCATCATCATCATCATCATTATCGGCCCGGGCATAAATATTTCAAGTCATATGTGAAACATTGTTTTCCATTCTTGTATCGTTTTATCCCCTGAGAAAAGTGTACATTTGTGACCTATACACCATAAGACTTTTTTATTATATTTACCTCAAGGAATTTCTAATTAAAATCTGGGCACTGATATTACTTCCACTCTGTATCAGGATGTTGGCAGCACTGGAATTAAGCCTTGCGCCCACTCGCTGAGAGGAGAAACAATTTGCTACAATACTTTCTCATAAGGCAACTTGCCTCATATGGCACAACAAACATTAATCTCCACACAAAGAAACAACATTCCATAAATATTTGCAACACAACCGCCACATATAAACAAAAGAAATGACGTATTTTATAAGTTTATTCATCTGATAGAGCACGTGTGCATCGCTTCGTACACAAAGGCTCTTGGTCTATTTATGAAACTGATATTTTGCGTTTCTTTGTTGTGAATGTTTTTTACCATAAATATCATGTATCTACTATTATAAGAATCAGTGACGCTATAGTTCGCAGTTACTAGGCAACAAAAACCTATATTTATTATCGTCATTATGGTCCATTCATGAATTTAGGCCATTTGTTGACCTGTTTCGGCCTCAATAGAAACACCACCAAAAAGTCTTTTGAGTGGACATCCTGGTCTTCTTTTTCCTGCAGGTTGATAGCTTAATATCTGCATGGGTATCCTGTTAACCTCTGTTCGAGAACATATTGCATCCATCTTGACTTATAATCAAAATTTTTGTTTTCTAAAGGTTCCATGTGTATTTCTTCTAAGATGTCTTCATTTTTTATGATCTAATAGTGTGTATCCTGCAGTCCTCCGAAAAATCTCATTTTCGCAGATCTAAGTCTCTGAATATCCTTATGTTTCAATGTTACAATGCATTCTTACAAAACACGCTATCAAAACATAAAATATAGGTTCAACAAAACGTAAAATACTGTATGTTGATTTATGTTTTTTTTTTTTCAAGCCACATAACTCTTTCTCTAAACATATCGTTTCTGAAATAAATAAAATTCATTAAATATACTAAATATACAACATATACAGTAAAAGTTCCTTATTCACTGGGGATATGTTCCGCAAATATGCCGCGAATACAGAAACCGCAAATATGGAATGATAATTTGTATGGGTATATGGGGGATATGTTCCAAGGTTACAAAATAAAATAAAAATTATCAAAATAAAATCAATTAATGAGAGATTTTGAACAATTTCTATTAATTATTACTGTCGGATTTAGGCAAGGACTTAAAAAGCTTACTTTTTTTTCCTATTTTGCCGCTTTTATAAGGTATTTCAATTAAGATTGATATTCAGTTGTGAATTTAGCGATATAATTCCTTATTTTGTCTTCGGATTTCTTGGTGAATCGTACAGTTTATTCATTAACATTGAAACAGCGTGATATAGACGCAAACGACTCGCCGACACGTATAAACGGTCAAGCATTTATATTTTTATTTTAAGCGCAGCATTACTTTTATCCGCTTCGGAACTAATTGTCTTTCTTTTAACTCAACATTATAAATTGACAACAAAGCAGAAGAGATACGTGTTACTCAATCAAAATTATTGCAACGAATGACAAGTTGAAACAATAAAACGCCGATCTAGGAGAGGGCGGCATTTATCAACGGACTTAGCGGCACGTGAAATACTGCGGCGGTGGCTTTTAAGATTTATTTTCTTGGGCTTGTCTAGACTTAGACTAGTTTTTTTAAGTATCTATTTTCTTATGAATGAATTGATCTATTTTATTGAATGAGAGGTATGTATTATTAATACAAGTAGTATTGTAATGACTTTTTTATTTGACTTTTAACAACGAACTTTAGGCATAGTGACAATGAGGTTTATTCTACTTTAATTTTTGGTCCATTTGATTTGAATTGCCCCTTGTAAAAGCCGCCTTGGCACGTGCCTGCAGTAAAAAGTTGCCGATGCGTTAATAAAGGATACTAATCCTTCTAATATACCGACTGGATCCGCGAATAAAGAAAATTTTAGCCGCGAATACAGGAACT
Source organism: Diploptera punctata (assembly GCA_030220185.1). Lineage (NCBI taxonomy): Eukaryota > Metazoa > Arthropoda > Insecta > Blattodea > Blaberidae > Diploptera > Diploptera punctata. The sequence goes on along the minus strand of JASPKZ010007760.1, from coordinate 502,965 downwards.
GTGTCGCAATTTTTTAATCCGCGAATAAAGAGCTTTTAAAAATATTCTGAAGATAGATAAAATATTGTAGACAACACGTTACAAAATTATGTTTAATAACTCGCTGCACTCCCTTCGGTCGTGTTCTAACTTTAGCATCTCGTTACTAAATCTCTGCTTATGTAACTCGTCGTATAAATAAGTATTATATATTGCTCTTATGCTCACGACAATGAAGCAGGGCTGAAGCCCAAATACTCGATTCCATTTCACTAACTTAGCTGGAGAAGACTACATAAGAATGAGCTACACGATCATTATGAGAAACCTGTTGTGATAGGAATGTACAAGTCTTGTAGACTGCGATGGGCAGGACATGTGGCACGAACGGGAAATGAAAGAGGGACATGGAAGCTTATTGTAGGAAAACCAGTTGGTAGACCAAGAATTAAGTGGGACAATAACATTAACCATATTTTGAGGGAGGTATATTATACGGGGGACGATCGGAAAACATTAGCTAAGGATATGGATATATGGAGAACTTATATCCTCGCGGCCATGAACCTACGGTTTCAATAGTGTCAGTAAGTTAATTTAATTAATTACGTCTCTTAGACTGTGATGGACATGACATCTAGGGAATTAAAGAAGATCATAGAAACTTCTTGTAGGAAAGCTAGAGGAAAACCACCCAGTAGGTAGGCCAAGAATGACGTTAGAAAATAATGTTACCATGATGTAAGATAAATTATATACGATCATGAATATCCAGAGAGTTAGGTATACAAGTTTCATTGCAAGGAAAGAAATATTTCTATTCAGTAGAGCATTGAAAATGGTCCCACTAAAATTTCAGATTAACACTTTTAATGGTCTGATTTTACTAATTAGGTATCTGAATATTTTTGTAAGATTGTGCATGGATGTAAGTACATGCATGTTGAAACTTTAGACTGGTTTTCCTCAAAATGTAATTTTTCATTAAAAAACACACTATCTCGAGAACCGTTTGTTGGATTTGAATTAAATTTCGCACACCAGTTTGTTATCACAGTCTCTAGAGGATGGACCTCAATGGTTAGATTTGAATGAAAAATGAGCAGTTTGGTTAGGCAAATGGACTTTTGATGAAACATGGTTTGGGAATAAATATACACTGCTCAAAAAAATTAGGGGATATTGTAGAATAACCTATTAAGACTATGTTTTTAGGAACAGTATTAGATGCAATCACTTTCTATTACTCCAAAAGAATGTAAACAAGAGTTTGAAGTCATTACGTAACCTCTGTACCACACCAGATGTCAAAGAGATCCTGATTAGGAATATGGCAAACAAACAAAGCAACATTAACATGGGTGAAAATGTTTCTTTACTATGGTGTATGGTCTGCTCGAACGGCCAGCACTGCCTCACACCTGTGTGGCATTGATGCAATGAGGTTAGCAATGAGTTCTTGGGGGATACGTGGCCACTCTTCCATAAGAGCAATGTGCAGCTCTGGAACAGTTGTGGGAGGTGGTGGTCTGCCTGCAATGCGCCTGCCTAATGCATCCCACACATGCTCAATCGGATTTAAGTCCGGGGAGGAAGCTGGCCATTGCATACGCTCGATACCCTCCACTTCCAGCATGTCGTCCACCAAGCCAGCTCTGTGGCGTCGTGCATTATCGTCCATAAAAAGAATAGAATCATCTATGGCACCAGCATAAGGCACGACAAAAGGTCGGAGAATCTCATCTCTACACCTTACCGCAGTCAAAGTACCACCTTGGATGACGTAGAGGTCTGTACGTCCACCACTACTGACTCCTGCCCAAACCATCAATCCACCGCCACCATATGGGGATCTTTCACGTACAAAAGCTGGATTGTTTCGTGTCCTTTTTTCTCTCCAGATGAATACACGCCGACTATCACATTCCACGTTGAATCGCGACTCATCAGAAAAAAGAACTGATCTCCATTCAGCATGCCTCCACGATGTTCCTCCGCCCAGTTTCTGCGATCTCTACGGTGTTGTGGAGTTAACCTGGTACACACCATGGGCCTACGGGCATAGAGACCACTTCCATGCAATCGATTAGGGACAGTTTGAGTTGACACCCTGCGTCCTGTTGCTGTTTGAAGTGTATTTCGCAGTTGAGTTGCATTCTGCTGTCTATTCCGACGGGCTGTTAACAAGAGGTAACGGTCATCCCTTGTTGTTGTTGCCCTTGGTCGACCTTGTCCGGCTCTTCTGTGAACAGTATGTTCTTTGAAAATGGTTCCAAAGTCTGGAAATCACGCTTTGAGACACCCCAATGGCTTGTGCCACCTCTTGTTGTGTCTGTCCAGCTTCCATCCTTCCTATGGCCCTCCAAGCCATTGGTTCAGGTAAATCACATTGTCGAGACATCTCTGTCCCTAAGGCAAGTCATTCACTAACTGAAAACTGGACTGGATTTAAAAACAGCAACAAAGCATTCACCCCCACACCACCCTTTCACATCAACAGTACAGACACTGCCCTCTGGTGTGGTACCGAGGTTACGTAACAACTTCAAACTCTTATTTACATTATCTTGGAGTAATAGAAAGTGATTGCATCTAATACTATTCCAAAAAACATAGTCTTAATAGGTTATTCTACAATATCCCCTAATTTTTTGAGCAGTGTATTTTGATGAAGATAAGAGTGCGCCCAGTCACCCGGTTTATTTCTAGACATTTCAAATATCAATAAATAAACTGTGTTACTCCGTTGATCTTGCACATTGGAGGGGTGTCCCAACCACTGGTTGGTCATTATCGCTGGTTTTTCTTATCTTCAGCGATTTCAGCTTGAAATAAAAAAAAATGGTAATCACAAGTAACATTACAACTTTTAAATTAAGCCGACATGATTTGAAAATATAAATAAACTGTTAAGATAACAACGTGAACCCCTATCTAAATCCGGGAGCAGCCTCTAAATCCCACCCACCAACCCATTCTACATTAACTGGCGCTCAGGTCATATTAACGGCCTCAACTGGCCATATAAACTCCTCGCCTGTGGGGAACCGGGAAATTATCCGTGGCCTAGCAGTGCCCGTCTGCCACTGTTTTCCATTAGTCCACGAGCCTCTCACTAAGTTGGGCTGCGCTTTATGTGCTGAGATGATCACAAGATCGCCGATTGTGTCCTGGGGACTCACTGAATATGTGACAGCTGCCAGAAACTCGAACTAACGTCTAACACGAGCTAGTCTTATAACCCCACACCACGAACGTAAAATAACATCAGTGGCGAGATTAACTCCCCTCTGTGGAAGAAAGTTTACTCTACTCGTTAAAACGAGACCGCCACCAGACGATTCCGCCTCCGTCCCGCTCGCGTTCACCGGAAACTATAAATTGCTATCTCAACTAAAAAATTACGTACGTTTTGTGCATCCGTCGTCTTTAATCCTCTTGAAGTAATTTGTAGTTTTAAAGAAACGTATTTATAATAAACCGTTTCAAGGTTTTGACTTATTTATTAACATTATATTGTTGCGAAGAAATAGTAAGAAGTTGCCTTAACAACTAGAATCCAATCGAGGTAAATTATGTGCACATTTCATGTATATCTATTTGTTCCCAAGTAACTATGGTATTTTCATTTTTACGACAGGTTTCAATGTGACAACAGCTAATATAAGACGGAAAAGTTGTCGGTTAGTCACCGAGATCGTTCTAGATCGGAAGCTTCGGGAATCGAAGTCTCCGGACAAGAAGGGTAAATACATACAGAACCTTCCTGACATGGATGTCTAGACGCAAGGATCATTCTGCGCGGATCTTTCAATTCGCAATTCAACGACTCACGAATCTATTTCTACCAATGCGAGACCAGTACTCTCACCCGCTGTACAGTGCGTCACAATAAATAGTGGAAGGTTGCCAGCAGAGAGTATCGTCCTTGAAACCTCTGGGAGAATGAGATGGCTTGAATGGGTGACAGCAGAAATGTTTTCAGGAGCTTAATTGGGGCCAATACTTGAAGTATTTAGTGAATGCAGCATTGAACCTACGGGTTCCACAAGTCATAGAGCTGTTTTCATACCCAGATTTTTAAATATTTATTTTTATACAACTTGAGTGTTTGTATTGTGTGAACAAGTAAAGTGTTTTCACCACAAACTTAGACAAGTTGTTAGGATATTTAGCGAGTAAACATAAAGCGCTAGACCGTCACACACTTTACCCAAAAACTGTCCTCTCATAATCCACCTGTTATACGCACAGCGAAAACATGTTATACAGAGTGTCCAGAAAGTGATCTCTTCAGACATAGAAATACATGATATAATATAAATGGACAGATAGTGACAAATGAGGGAAATGTTGAAGAAGTGACCTAATTCAAATACCTAGGAACAATAATTACAAACAGGAATGAGGTGCACAAATAAATTATACATAGGTTCAATTCTGTAAAAGCATGCTATTATGTATTAGAGGGACTTTTGTCGCCCTAACTTCCCTCAAAAAAAAACATTAAACTCAAAATATAAAACTATTTATGTTATATGGATGTGAAACATGGACTCTTAATTTCAGGAAGGAGAAAATATTTCGAGTAATTGAGGATACCGTTCTTAGGAATATTTTTGGAATAGCGAAGGCTACACGTAACAGTGAGCTACATGGTATTTATGAGAAACCAGATATAACAACAACAGCTAAGTCTGTAGATTACAATAGACAGGATATGTGACATGAATGGGGAATGATAGAGAGGCATGGAAACTAATTGTAGGAAAACAAGAGTGGAAGCGCCCATTAGGAAGGCCTTGAATGAGGAGGGAGAATAACATTAACTATGATTTGAGAGAAGTAGATTATACAGGAAATGATTGGAAAACACTAACTCAGGATAGGGATGTATGGAGAGCTTATGTCCGCGCAGCCATGAACCTACGGGTTCGATAGTACCAGTGAGTTAGTTAAAGGTAAAAATGTGAATATGGATACAATATTAATTCGTAATTTAAAAATTATATGTTTGATTTTTTTTAAACCAGTGCCACCAGGTTTTCTTTGATTCTAAACCCAGAAACGGCACCGTTTTAAAGAAATCTTCTCAGGAATTAAGTGCTTAAGATATTCATTTACTAGATGCTAAACTTAAATTTTAAAAAAATGTCTGTCTAATGCCACCAAGCTGTTTTTTATGACTTTTTGGCCTTCTCCTCTGGTAATGGCGGAATTGTAATCCTTTTGTTAGGTAGGGACATCTGAAAGACGGAGTTACATTACCCCGATGATATGATGGATTATAAATGATAATGAAGCGCGAGGAGAGTTCTTAACCTAAACTTAACCTAAATTCCAGACCATGGGCAACCACGGGAATAATTCCCTTTAAGGAAAAATTCCTATTTTCTGACCGGGAATCGAATCCTGGACCTCATGAACTGTAGTCAGAAACTCTGACTCTAGCCCATGAGTTTGGTCATTTTTAAATTATGGATTTTTTTTAATTTGGCAAAATTGGGTGCACCTTCTTATTTAATATATCACATTCCTTACTTTGTCTGTTTTAATGACTCTACAGAAGAAAAATATATAGATATTTCAACATATTTCTTGATTGAAATAAATGTTGAAGAAGTGGCAGGATTCAAGTACCTAAATAAAAAAATGAATTAATTGGTCCTATCGAACCCGTAGGTTCATGGCTGCGCGGTCATTATCTCTCCACACATTCATATTCTAAGGTAATGTTTTCCAATCATTCCCTGTATAATCTACTTCCCTCAAATCATGGTTAATATTATTCTCCCACCTCATTCTTGGTCTACCAACTGAAAGTTTTCCCTCTGGTTTTCCTACACCAAGCTTCCACGCATGAGTTTCATTCCCCGTTCGTGCCATACGTCCAGTCCATCGCAGTCTACAAGACTGAACTGTCCTTATTATATCTGGCTTCCTATAAAGATCATGTAGTTCACTGTTATGTAGCCTTCTCCATTCACCTGTCTGTTCATCTCTCTTTGGTCCAAAAATGTTCCTAAGAACTTTATTCTCAAATACTCGTAATCTCCTTTCCTCCCTTAAAGTAAGAGTCCATGTTTCGCAACCATATAATAAAACTGATAGTTTTATATATTTTCAGTTTAGCGTTTTTTTTTTAAGGAGCTGGGACGTCAAGAGTCCCTGTAATGCATAATAGCACGCATTTCCAGAATTGAGCTTATGTTTAATTTCTTTGTGCATCTCATTCCTATTTGTGATTATTGTTCCTAGGTATTTGAATTCAGCCACTTCCTCAAAATTTCTCTCATTTGTCATTAGCTGTCCATTTCCATTATATATGCTAATGTATTTCTACAAGAGGAAATCCTAGCAAAAAATAAAGTACTACATATGACCTTTATTGATTTAGAGATGGCATATGATAGTGTATCTCGACAATTGTTATGGACGGCAATGAGAAATATGAATATAACTGATAAATGGATTAATATTGTTAGGAGGATCTATAGTAATACAAAAGCTAAAGTAAAAATACAGAATAATTTAACAGAGGAATTCACAGTGAATAAAGGCCTTAAGCAAGGATGCAGTTTGTCACCAATTCTTTTTAACATTTATTTAGACCAGGCTCTTAACTTATGGTATTCCTATAGGAGGAAAAGTACTGCATTCATTGTTGTTTGCAGATGATCAAATAATTTTTGCAGGGGATGAAGATGATGTGAAATATATGATAAATAAACTAATGGAAGAATATAAAAAATGGGGACTGAACATAAATTTACAGAAAACAGAATATATGTGTTTGGGAAAGGATGTGGATGACCTCATACTCGAAACAAGGAAAATAAAAAATGTTAATTTTTTTAATATCTTGGGTCAATAATTACAAGTTTAGGTACCTGTGAGAGAGATGTACAGACTAAAATTGCAATGGCAAAAATCGCAACTAAAACATTACATGGAATAATTTGGAACAAAAATATCACAAAGGAAACTAAAATGAAAATGTATGACAGCATAATACAAAATATTTTGTCATATGGAAGTTAAACTTGGTCTTTGACGGAAGTACAAAAAAATAAAATTAGAACAGTTGAATTTGATTATTTTAGAAGAAGCCTCCAAAAAACAAGACAGGATAAAAACATCATCATCATCATCAACAACAACAAGGATTAAGCCCAATGGCCTGTTCCGATCTCATTATAGGTCGAATTGATCCTTCCATCTTTTCAATGGTCTTCCCAACATTCTTTTCCCTTTTGGTTTATAATTATACATTCAGGATAAAATAAGAAATGAATTCCTTTGGTGAGAAATGAATGTCACCACATCGGTTGTTAAGAGAATTGAAATCAAACGCTTAAATGGTATGGCCATGTACAAAGAATGGAAAATGAAAGATGGCCAAAAAATATATACCAATGGTCACCCCCTGGAAGAAATAAACGCGGCAGACCAGATGGAAATGGAAAACCTACGTCAGAACTATAATTGATGATAGGAATTTGGAAGAGGGAGATTGGAATGATAGAGATAAATGTAAACTGAAGACGGCAAACCTATAAATGGGGGAAAGCCGAAGAAGAAGATTTCTATGTGTGACCGTATATTCTGTTTTATTGATATTTACTTCCAATCCCAATTTCTTAGTGTTACTCAATAGTATGTGCGTGTTGGGCTTTAGTATCTCTTCGCTATCGCCCAAACCTTTAAATAAACAAATCAAGGCGACAGACTAGGTATAATTTAACCGAATTTGAAAAATCGGAAGAAGAGAGTGTTAGGTTTCGGCCAGGAAGGATGGAGTACATGTGAGAGATAGTAGGTTATAATTGACAGCGTGTATGTATATAGGTGAGACACGTGCGGACGTGTCAGTGAAGATAATTTTAAAACGTGCCTGTCCCCTCAGTGAGACACAGGAAATGTCTCAAAGCACCATTTTTAATTATTTATATCAAACGTCACTCTCTACAATTTCCGGTTTGAAATATTTAATTCGAATGTTTACTTCCAAAGCTATCCGTATCAAATTTTATGTAATTTTTATTCTATTACTAGCTAATACCCGACGTGCGCTGCTACGCCTAAATAAATGAGAATTAATGTGTTTTTATGTTTAGTTGAATAAGTAAAAGGAAAAATAATTATAAATTTATATTTTTTAGATTCCCCGTGCTGATTATCCGGAGTTTCCGGGGAATCTACTTAGCCCGATGTTCTTGACATAAATGAGCTAAAAGACAAAATTCGTTATTGTGAGTTATCCGTAAAAGAATACCCGCCATGTGCTGCTATGCTTGCACAAGAATCTACGTACTTGTCTCGATCTTCTTGGCATCAATGAAAGACAAAAATGGTTATTGTGAGTTATCCGTAAGAGATAAACATATGCTGTCGCAGACTTTTTTGTGGAGCTTTTTGAGATATTCAATTCTGTGTACATTAATTTTGTGTATTTGTTATAATTTAGGCAGCATAAGCTATTTAAGCGTCCAAAGAGCTACTTTTTCACGTTTTCCACTATAAAGGGCAATTTTTAAGGGTGTAGGAGTTGGGTATCACAACTCTCTTATAGCTATGTTCATCCCTGGAATCTCCTGAAGATTTTGCAAAAAGCCCAATCACATTCAGAACGGTATGGCCTCACATAAAGTATGAACGAACAAACATTCATTTTTATATGTTAGATTTGTAGATGCTGACACACTACATGGTGATCATAAAGCGTGCATTCGATTTGTATTCAATTTCCGTTGTTACTGACCACGTGTTTCTTTCATTTCAGTCCTCATCATGGCAACGTCTAAATGACAGAATAACTCTATATTCACATATTTTAATCCAAATTCTGCACACATATTTACCAAGTTATTTATCAAGACTTTTCAAAACTTTTCGGCTCATCACAATTTATGTACAATATCACAACATACTTTACTATCTATACCACAGCACAGGACAGGACATGTCTATACTCTGAATCTATGACTAGAGCATGAAACTCACTTCCAATCTAACTAACTCACTAGCACTATCGAACCCGTAGGTTCATTGCCGGGCCGACATAAGCTCTCCATACATACATATCCTGAGCCAACGTTTTCCAATCATTCCCTGTATATACTACCCTCAAATCATAGTTAATATTATTATCCCATCTGATTTTTGGTCGTTTTCCCTCTGGTTTTCCTACAAGAAGCTTCCATGCATGTCTTTCACTCCCCATTCGTGCCACATGCCCTGTCTATCGCAGTCTACGGGACTTAACTGTTCTTATTATATCTGGCTTCATATAAAGTCCATATAGCTCACTGTTGTCTTCTCCATTCACCTGTCTGTTCATCTCTCTTTGGTCCAAAATTTTCAGGAACTTTATTCTCAACTACTCGCAATCTCCTTTCCTCCCTTAAAGAAAGAGTCCATGTTTCACATCCATATATCTGGGAGAATAACAGTTTTATATTTTTTTCAGTTTAACGTTTTTTTAGAGAAGTTAGGACGACAAGAGTCCCTGTAATGTATAATAGCACGCATTTCCAGAATTTAGCCTATGTTTAATTTGTTTGTGCGTCTCATTCCTATATGTGATTATTGTTCCTAAGTATACTATGATTATTTAAATCCAAATTAAGTGGTATCTTAAGTTCCACACAATGAAAATTCTACCTGCATAACAACTGTATTCAGCATTTTGTATGTACCTATAAATATTCATCTAGGAAGCTTTTCTTACTTTATTTTATTTCTATTCCAAGTTTTGTTAGTGTTTGCTAATATGAAACCACATCCGCATTGTGCTTTAGTCCATATTTTAATAATATTTTAAATTTGTAATAAGTATTTAATTTTTGTATGATTTTATTATTAGCTGGTTGAGTGCAAAAGAAGGCCTTATAACCTTAACTCTGTCAGTTTAAATAAATTGTTATTATTGTTGTTATTATTATTATTATTATTATTATTATTATTATTATCATCATTAGTATTATTAAGTCCAAGATTTAAAAAACTTTAGTTATTGATTGGTTATACAGTAAAACCTGTCTATGAAGGAAGACGACGGTTCCTTAAATATATTTCTGTCTTGACAGTTTTCCTTCTTATAAAGTTATAAAGGGTTCCCAAATTAGAAGCAAATTATTTAGAGTATTACAGTATCTGCACCACAAGTATAGTGAATAAAAAGTAAAAAAGAGATTATTCACATTTTTAGTTAATTTCACTTCCTCCATAGCTGTAGTAGGTAGGCTGCCTAGTTTTATTCACAGCACGGGCAAGTATGTTGTTCTCTACATCTTGCAAGAGGCCCATCAAAGCAGGATCGTCGCGTCGCGCGAAGCAGAAAATTCTTGGAGATCATTCACATTCAACAATGCTTGTTTGTAGCTAAATATATTCAGCTCTCGTGGGGCATATTCTTTTTCTTCTTCGGAAATTTGAGTTCCTTCACATTTCGAGTACTCCCCTCTCGTTTCATTTAAAGAATCGACAGCTCGTTCTATATTTTGTATTGTTGTCAAATCATTGTCGAAATTGATAACATCTTCAATCTCAATTGCAGGTTCCACGTCTTTAATTAGGTCGGCAATGATTTAAATTTTCCTTCGCCTCATCATGTTCAGTGGATGTTTCTTGACAAGGAAATCCTGCTTTAAAAAAACACTTTTTCACAATCTCTGGGAGAACTTTCTCCATAGCTTGATGAATCCACTTCACTACATCGAAACGTTAATCTGCTTTATGATTTCTGACACATTTGAACAAGTACCCATCTTGGCGATTAACGACTAACTTACTAACTCACTGGCACTATCGAACCTGTAGGTTCATGGCCGCGCGGATTTAAGCTCTCCATACTTCCCTATCCTGAGCCAATGTTTTCCAATCATCCCTGTATAATCTACTTCCCTCAAATCATAGTTGTTATTCTCCCACCTCATTCTTGGTCTACCAACTGGGCGTTTTCCCTCTGGTTTTCATACAAGAAGCTTCCATGCATGTCTTTCATTCCCCATTCGTGCTACATGTCCTGTCCATCGCAGTCTACGAGACTTAATATATCTGTTCTTGATATATCTGGCTTCCTATAAAGATCATGTAGTTTACTGTTATGTAGTTTTCTCTATTCATCTGTCTATTCAACTCCCTTTGGTCCAAAATTTTTCCTAAGAACTTTATTCTCAAATACTCGTAATCTCCTTTCCTCCCTTAAAGTAAAAGTCAATGTTTCGCATCCGTATAATATATCTGGTAGAATAATAGTTTTGTATATTTTCAGTTTAACGTTTTTTGAAAGGAGTTGGGGCATCAAGGGTCTCTGTAATGCACAATACACGCATTTCCAGCTTATGTTTAATTTCTTTGTGCATCTCATTCCTATTTGTGATTATTGTTCCTCAAAATTATCCTCATTAGTCATTAGCTGTCAATTTCCATTATATAATGTATTTCTATGTGTGACCATATATTTAGTTTGATTGATATTTACTTCCAGTCCAAATTTAGTGTTACTCAATAGTGTGTGCGTGTTGGCCTTTAGTATCTCTTAAACTAACAGCTTATTAATACCAATGAGTTGTAGGCCTTCTCATCCTCTAAAGATTTGATGGCATGCTCTAGTACGAAATTAAATAGTACAGGAGATAGTGCATCTCCTTGCTTCAACCCATTGTGGATTTCAAAAGTATCCGAAAACTGTTTGCCTACAAGCACCCTACTCTTTGTGCCATTTAGACACGTTCATATAAGTCTGACTAACTTTTTTAGGAATTCCGAACTCCACCAGGATACTATATAACTTCTCCCTCTTAATTGAATCGTATGCCTTTTTGAAGTATATGTATAGTTGACGTGCAGTACCATTATATTCCCATTTCTTTTCTAAAATTTGTCTTATACTAAAATTCTGATCTGTTGTAGACCAGTTGCTTCTAAATCCACATTGATGATATTCTAGAATGTAATCAATACAAGGAGTAAGTCTGCTTACTAATATATTTGTTAGAATTTTGTACGAAGATGAAAGTAATGAGATGTCCATATAGTTGTTGCAATCAGTTTTATCTCCTTTCTCATAACTTGATACGATAATCGATTCTTTCCATTCATCTGGAAGAGCTTCTTTTTCCCAAATCATACTAAGCAACCGGCATATCTTGTCTATCAATTTTTCTCCCCCTGATTTGATCAGTTCTGCTGCGATCTCATCTGAACCTGATGCTTTATACATCTTCATTTTTACTATCGCCATTTCAGCCTCTAATGCACTTGGTTCTACGACTAGCATTTCTGCTGTCTGTAAATTATCCTCTTCAATATCCTGTTATGTATGTACATTTAATAGCTGATTAAAGTAATTTTTCCATCTATTTAATATACTCCTGGAATCTGCAATCATATCCCCATTTTCATTCCGAATTATGTTTGTTCTAGCCTGAAACCCTTTCTTCTCTACCCTAATTCCCTGTTATAATTCTCTAATGTTCCCATTTTTTTCATTCATTTCAAGATCATTAATCTTCTCTCTCAAATATTCTCTCTTTTTACTCTTTAGTAACCTGGTGGTTTAGCATCTAATAGTACCCAATAGCTCTAAATTTACCTCATTTGGCTCGTGTAACCATTTCATTCTTGGCGACTAACGACTGTAACACAAATTTCCTGTAATGCGATTTAAGGGTGTAAATGACACCTTACTCCATAGGTTGGGTGATGGATGTTGTGTTAGGAGGGAACAATAATAATTTTACATTTCTCAATTCAAGTTTTGGATGGCATGTATCAACGTCTAAAAACAGAATAACATTCCGATTCTCATTCTTAATTTTCATATTGAAACTCTTTAGCCATTCTTCCACATAGGACCAGTCATCCAGGCCTTCTTGTTATTTCTCCAAGCCACTGGTAGAGAGCTGCGGTTCAAATTTCTAAATGCCCTTTCCAATTACAACTGATTTTTCAATTTTTCCTTCCATATTAGCACAAACAAACAGTGTTAAACGTTCCTTGGAAATTTTCCCTCAATGCATTTGTCACCACGCACAGCTAAGGTATAATTAGGCAAAACTCTGAAAAAAATACCTGTCTCATCCCCATTGTAAATGTTTCAAGGTTCAATCCCTCAACCAAAGCCTGTATTTTGTTCTTCCATTCAGACACTGTCTGCACGTCACCGTCATTGGCTTCTCAACAAACACGATTGAAAATTATGTTACGACGGGTTTTAAAGCTTTCTAGCCAACCATTAGAGGCTTTTAAACTTCCGTTTCCTAAAGATGTTGCAACTTATAATGCCTGATCCTGAATGACCGCACCTGATATGGGCATTCCCTTCGCACGCGCACCAACAAACCACTAATATAAAACAATGTTTACGGCTTAATTTAAAAAAAAATCCTAATCGTTTCACATCGCCCGATTTTCCTTCAAACCAAAGTTTCTTAATTTTGTCCTTATTTTTTAAAATATAATTTGGGTTTTACTCACATTGAACTTAATAGTTAAATCCTTAACATTTCGCTTTTCTTTCTCATGTTCGTTTGTAACTTGAATTTTCTCACGCAGTGTAAGGGTTTTACATTCACGCTTTAAAAACATGACGTATTGAACTGAAATACAAACACAATCGTGTATGTAACACAGCACAGTTTTCACGGCAATACAAAACAACTTTATTGCACAAAAGCGAGAAGGAACTCAACTACAGGAAGACTTCAAGCGGACTGAAGAGTTTCGCAACTCCCTCGCAGGTTACGTAAGCAGATAAAGAAAAGCGAGGGATTCCCCGCTGTCAGACATAAGCAAGGGTATCCCCGCAATACAACGGCAACACAAGAAGGTAAAAACTATATAATGCAGATGCGTCATATGCAGAATGCTCACGCGTGGTCATTAATGCTGTAATAAGAACGTGCTTAAGAATAATGTTCCGTCTTGCTGAGGTAAAAATTAACTATTGGTACTTTAAAAACCATTCCGTTCCGCGTTATGAAGGTTTCCAACTTATACAGGACGATTTTACATATAAAATCGTACCGTTCTGGAAATTTTGTTCCGTCTTTACATGTTTCTTTCTTATGAAGGTTCCGGCTAAGACAGGTTTTGCTGTAGTGTATATTTCAGATGTCTATTAATGTAAACATATCCCACTGAAATCGATGTGTCAATATAGAAGTTTTCTCCAAACAAATTATAATTTAACAGATGAGATATTTGGGTTTTCATGAAATATTTAAGGAAACGGAGATAATCAGTTTTCAGAGGGAAAAAAATGAATCTCATATATTCCTTCAAAAGATGATTACTTAATAGCCAAGGCCCATCATCACTCACTGTTTAGGTGCAACTTGGTTTCATGTCACTTTCTAGCGAGCAAAATTAGGCTGAGGGTCTGTATAGTAATCGGTGTGTGGACACTGTAAAATACACGAGCAGATTTAACTCCCACAATGCAGTGCGCAGTTAATGAGGAGATGACCTCTTTAATCCCTTGAATTAGGATTTATCCGATCCTTTGATATTCATGGCCAACCATCTGCCGACTGTGCTTATTGTTTGCCTCTTCCTTCCAGCGTCAACATTAACATAGTTTAAGGGGGGCAATTGGTGAAATTCCTATTTTCAACCATTTATAGATAAAGACTTCATTTTTGGTATGTATATCGATGTTGGTATACATAATGGAATGTGTAAGTTTCATGTCTGTAGCATCAATAGTTTTTAAATTATTCAGATTTTAGTTTTAACAAAAGATGCTTTTTTCAAAATCTATGTCCTTTGTCACATCTGAGGTAAAAATGTTTAAAAATATATATTTAGATTCAATAAGATGTGTACCGCTGTGGTCTCGAGGTAGTGTGCTACCTTGTCACGCAGCGGGCCCGGGTTCGATTCCCGGTCGGGACAGGCTCCTGGGTGAGGGTTTTTCGGGTTTTTTCCTCACCTGTAAGAGAATTGTCAGGAAGCTTAGGGCCCAACGGTCCCCTAAAATCATCCGGCCATCATCATTATCATATCATCATCCTTCACCGGTGTGGAAAGCAACGGATGCTCCACGCCTATAATTCCCTAGTAAAGCTGCAAAGCATAGCATGAAAATGCTATGATTGCAGTGAAAGACCTGCCCTCGGAGAATTACTATGGATGGAAAAGTGTATAATAACATATTCAATTCAATTTTTTCATTACTTTCCTGGGAGAGATGAAAAAAAAAAACTCTACATTATTTTTTTTTATTTTTGGTATAGATCATCATATATTTTATTTTTTATTTTGATAAATTCTTAATATATAAAAATTATGACTACCTCATTTCATTAACTATAGTGTTCAAAGCATCTTGTAAAAATTTCAGATCCATATTGTAAAAATTATAGGAGAAAATAGATTTTGAACATAACAAATTGCGCTTCTTATAGAAATATTAAAAAAATAAAGTTTTCATGCATGTTCCATCCATAGTAATTCTGCCCAAGAGCAGGTCCTTCACTGCAATCATAGCATTTTCATGCTATGCTTGCAGATTTACTATGGAATTGTAGGTGTGGTAGCTTCCCGTTGCTTTCCACACAGGTGAAGGATGATTATGATGATGAAGATGATAATGATAAGGATGATGGTGATGGCCATATGATTTCGGGGACCGTTTGGGCCTTTAAAGTATTCCTGACATTTGTCTTACAGGTGAGGAAAAACCCCGATAAAAACCTCACCCAGAAAAACTGCCCCGACCGGGGATCGAACCCGGGCCCGCTGCGTGACAAGGCTACCTCGAGACCACAGCGGTGGACTTCATGCATGTTAAGGATAGTAATTTGAAAATAGACTATATAAAGTGTGATCAGGTACCAGTAGAATTTAGAATGAGAGAAAATACTAAACTTGACAGACCAGGAAGGTAATACCCATAAACTACAATATTACCATTGTAGCTATAGCCCCTATAATAATAATAATAATAATAATAATAATAATAATAATGATTTATTTTAGCTGGCAGAGTTAAGGCCATAAGGCCTTCTCTTCCACTCAACCAGCGAATAGTAAAATTATACAAAAATTACGTACATATTACAATTTTAAGATATTAAAATACAGACTAAACAAAATACAATTATGATGGATCTAATACTAGCTAATGCTAACAAAAACATAGAATATAATAAAATTAAAATGATATAAAATAAAGTAAGTAGCTTCCTACATGATTATTAATATAATGCTCTATATAGTTGTTATGTAGTTAATGTTTTCATTGTGTCGAACTTAAGATATCAGTTAATTTGGATTTAAATAATGATAGCGATTGACAGTCCCTGACATGACTGGGAAGTGAGTTCCATGCTCTAGCCATAGACATTGTGTAAGATTCAGAGTACAGACAGGTCCTGTGTTGTGGTATCAAAAGTAAAGAAGAGTCTTGTGATCTTGTTCCTAAATTGTGATGAGCCGATAAATGTTGAAAACGTGTTGTTAAATAAGTTGGTAAATATGTGTGCAGAATTTGGAATAGTAAGGTATGTGAATGTAAAGTTCTTCTGTCATTTAGGCGTAGCCATGATAAGGCCTGAAATGAAGGAGACACGTGGTCATAACGACGGAGATTGAATATAAATCGAATGCACGCATTATGAGCACGCTGTAGTCTGTCAGATAGATCAGTTGTCAGATTAGTCAGTAATATGTCGCAGTAGTCGAAGTGTGGCATTATAAGAGTCTGTACAAGTATTTGTTTTTAATTTTGTAGGAAGGAAGTTTTTAAAACTATTTAGGGAGTGAAGAATTGAGAACACTTTCTTGCAGGTATTATTCACCTGGATTTTCCAGTCTAGGTGTTGGTCCATATAGATACCCAGATTTTTTACTACTGAGCTGTAGGGGATATTTTTGTCATTTAGGAGAATGGTAGGGATATTTTCGTAATTTATAATGCTTTGAATTCGCCGATGTCCTATAATTATGCACTGTGTCTTGTCAGTATTTAGATTAAGTCCATGTTTCTTCGACCATTGGGAAATTGAGTCTAGGTCACTATTTAATTTGTCTAGTGTGTCATGTACATCGTCAGGATGGGAGTGAATTTAAAAAGCGCAGCCATTTAAATATGACGTCATTATACTATGTTCTAAGTGCCAAAGGTTCATGAAACTTCGGCAATATGTAAAGAAATGTAAATACTTTTTCCCTGCAAAAAAATTGTAATTTTTAACCAAAAATGATCAATTTTCACCCATTGCCCCCCCCCCTACCTCTCACCTTATAGGTACTTTTACATGCCACACGCCACCCGGGCTATACAGTGACACGACCTGCCAAGAGAGGGATTTTAAACTTGGATCATATACACACTTTCTTGACCACTGAGTTGTTTACTTAAAAAATAAATGAATAACCTATAATGTTAAGTTATGTAGGTAGGAAATAACACTATGAGGTTTATTTTAATATTGTTTAGTTGTTTCTTCACTCACCTCATACTTCTTAACTCCAAAGCAGACTCGAGTTTCTTCACTTCATTTGTGACATTCTCAATGTTGTATTACGTTCACAGTATTGAGAATGTCACAAATGAAGTGAAGAAACTCGAGTCTGCTTTGGAGTTAAGAAGTATGAGGTGAGTGAAGAAACAACTAAACAATATTAACCTATAATGTTGTTTATAATATTCAGTTTGATATGTATGCTTCATTATTTCTCCACTAGGGTGCATTCTTATAATATTGCGATCCTATTTGGCAATAAATAATATGATCAAGTTGCAGTGAATGAACATAACCTCACATTTCTGATTTGTTTTCAAGCATCGCCGTTTATATTAATTATATAAATATATTAAAACACCGGTAACTATATTTAAATAATTATTTTTGAGTAAACAGCTTAATTTTATTCGTCAAAAAAGGACATGGAGGGCTGCCCTCCATAAATTAACCCTAGGAACACCAAGGTATTTAAGGTTACGTGGAGCACCAACTCAGGGAAAATTTTGCGGATGTTATATTTAGCTATAAATCCATCTTTATAATACGTAATTAAGTTAATGTTTTGACATTAGTTATTAATAAACGTGCTAAATTATATACCACTAGAAAAGTAATATTTTGAATATAAAGAGTGTCCAAAATTGTGTAACTTACTGTTTTCCTATTTTTATGACACTGGTAAAATATAACAAGTAATAATGTCCAAAAGTGGACAAAGAAAATAGCTATACATTAGAAACAATGTTAGTATAGTAGGCCTATATACAGAATGTCCAACATTTGTATGCACTATTTGATCTAAATTACCAAATACTGAATGTTTCCCTGGTGAAAAGTAACAAAAAATGCTAACACTTGAATAAAGAAAGTTGGTATATATTAGAATATACTTGTACCTGAATATACAGAGTGTCCAAAATTCCTATATAATGTTTGGTCTAAATAACCAGGTATTAAACTTTTTTCCAAGTAAAAAGTAAAAAAAAAAAAAAAAAAAAACTAACACTCAAATGTAGTTCATATTGAAAACACTCTTTCGATGTCTTTATTTAGAGAGGTCACTATTATTATCAGATGGAGAACACTTACCCATGAAGATCATTTGAAAATGTATATGTTAACATTTTGTATTCTCAACAATGCACAAAAACAACTGAATACAAGGCCTCAATAAAGGATTTCAGAAACTATTAGAATTATGGCACCCAGGGCAAAATCTGCCCATAGCACAAAACTGGATTATTTTTGTTTAACTTTTTAAAACTTTTAAATGGATAAATATAGAATATAGTTATATATAAGATGGATGACAAGTAGAAAAAGGCCCATTAACATAGGAGGATATTATTTAATATTTTTCAAGAAAAGAAAAACTTATGGGCAATTTTTGCCCATGCTTGGTAGTTGTAGGGTTAATATGGGTTTAAAACATTGAAATGTTAAGGTTATAATTATTATTCTAAAAAAATCCGGACTTGGGTTCCTATGTGAATGTAATTTAGGTATGTGCCATCCCTAACACTGTGTGTATCTGTGGGTGGTTGCGTCTTGCCGTCAGCTGAAAAGGGAAAAGGCGTATTTGCGTCTCGTGTAAATACTGTAGTTTATTTTTAGAAGTTGTGTTCGCAAACCATTGTGGCTTAACTGTCCATAAATCTAATCAGGAATTCTAATGTGCTACCAGGAACGAAGCTCTTTCCAAATTATAAATATTTCAATAACAACTTACTCATCTATTTATTTATTTTCTCTTTTTGTCATTTTCCAAGGATTCAGAACACTTCATTAACTGCGCACTTCAGTTCTCCTAACGAGTCTTGTCGGTTTTATTATTATTATTAATGGGAGGATTTCTACAACCTAGAAATAAGAAAATATCCATGTATTTATGACCTAAAAAGTCTTTAAACACGATCCAAAAACTATAAAAAAATGCAATCTTATACCGGTAGTATAGTGTATTAAAGAAGTTATACTATAGTAATTTCATATATATTATGAATTATAGGGACTGTTGTCGTCCCAACCACTATCAAAAAACCTTAAACTGAAATATATATATAATACTGTTATTCTCCCAGTTATATTATACAGATGTGAAACATGGACTCTTGCTTTAAGGGAGGAGAAAATATTACGAGTATTTGAGAATAAAGTTCTTAGGAACATTTTTTAACCAAAGAGAGATGAACACACAGGTGAATGGAGAATGCTACATAACAGTGAGTTACACGATATTTATGGGAAACCAGATATAATAAGAAGAGTTAAGTCTGATAGACTGCGATGGTCAGGACATGTGGTACGAATGGGGAAATAAAAGGGGGACATGAAAACTTCTTGTAGGAAAACCAGAGGGAAAACACCCAGTTGATAGTCCAAGAATGAGTTGGGAGAATAACATTAACCATGATTTGATGGAAGTATATTATACAGGGAATGATTGGAAAACACTAGTTCACGATACGAATCTGTGGAGAGCTTATGTTCGCAGGCCATAAACCTATGGGTTCGATAGTGCATTTGTGAATTTGTTAATGTTATTATTTTTTTCTCATTAAGCTTCTTTGATATTATTATTATTATTATTATTATTATTATTATTATTATTATTATTATTATTATTATTGTCAAACGAGAAGAAATGAATATTAGATATTCAATAGTAGATTAAATATCAATCCGTCCATAGTAATTCTGCCCGAGGGCAGGTCTTTCACTGCAATCATAGCATTTTCATGCTATGCTTTGCAGCTTTACTAGGGAATTGTAGGTGTGGTAGCTTCCGTTGCTTTTCACACCGGTGAAGGATGATGATGACCGGATGATTTTCGGGGACCGTTGGGCCCTAAGCTTCCTGACATTTGTCTTACAGGTGAGGAAAAGCCCCGAAGAAACCTCACTCAGGAGCCTGTCCCGACCGGGAATCGAACCTGGGCCCGCTGCGTGACAAGGCATCACGCTACCTCGAGACCAAAGCGGTGGACTATATAAGATATAAGCAATTAAATTGGTATGGGCATGTACGACGAATGCTAGAAGAAAGATTACTCAGAAAAACATTGGAATGGTGTCCACTGGAAGAAGGAGGAAAGGAAGATCTCGAAACTCGTGGATGCAAGAAATAAGAACTGGAGTGAGAACTGTAGGATTTGGATGGATAAAGACGAGTGGAAAAGGAAAATAAAACTTTAGGCTCAGAAAGATGTGTAAACGTTGAAAATCTGTTTATAAATATAATAATAATAATTATTATTATTTTTATTGTTATTATTATTATTATTATTATTATTATTATTATTATTATTATTATTATTATTATTATTATTATTATTATTACATAAGTGAAGTGATAGTGTATCTGAAAGTAGGGCGTGCAATTACTGTTTACATAAAAGGAACGGCTAAGAACGTGTAGGTACGCAACTGCACTAGTTTTTACGCGTTTCACGTAAAGAGTAGAACGGGTTCTTCTTGTTACATGTGAACAAATCATCTCATGTTCTTTTTGTTATAATAAGTTATATAAACACTAATCTAGATGCACTTTATTGGTTTCTTATTTTACTTGAAGAGAACATGCTATAATTGAGACACTCGGTCATAAAACATGGTATCTCACAAAATGAAAACTTTTAGGAAATCAATTGTTAAGTCTTGATGACTATTTAACTCAAAGACAGATAATTCTACCTATTCCTGTTGATAAAATTGCCTCTTCCTATTCGTAATGAGAGATATCTCCGCAAATTAACTTATTTGACAAGGATATCAATTCAACAATGTACGGTCAATACGGTACAACAAGAAATGCCAAAAGAAAAGAACTTCAAAAATTACCAAAAAAAAGTTAGTTCTATTGCTCTAAAAAAATTATTAAATGTTGTATAATGAATCTGCATTATTGTTAATATCTATTTCTCATACGATCATATGTTATTGATTTTCCCAAGCCCAAAGAGATTTAACAGTAAAGATATGCTATTTATAACTATACAGCCGGCTTAGAAATCGCCCAGAAATAAGATCGGAATACATAACCTCAAATTTGGTAAATATTAAACATTGCAATTATTTTTAGCTTCTGATGTTGTATTGTTCGCTTCATAGCCACTCCAAATCCAACGCGAGGTTGATTTTTCAAAAAACACAACCTCTTGTTAGATTCTTCTTCTTTAGTAGGCGACTACAACCTCATTGAATTTTTCTCCGCCTAGATCTATCCTGGATATAGACTGGCCAATTTCCATTTCCAATATATCTTTTATAACATCATCCTGCCATCTATTTTTCGGGTGTCCAGCTGCTCTGGTGCATATTGGTTTCCATTTGTATATTCTTCTTACCAGTTTGTCTTCCTGCATTCTATTATTTATATGTCCAAACCAGCGCTGTTTTTGAGCTTTAATGTGGTTTATTATATTTTTATTTCTCTAATTGGTCCAAAAATTCTCCGTAAGATCTTCCTTTCAAAGATTAATAGTTTTTGTTTATCGGACTCCTTCAGTACCCATGTTTCGCATCCATAAGTTACAATCGATCTTATTACTGTATTATACAGTTAAACTTTAGTTAATCTGGAGACAAGTTTACTTTTGAATAGTATTCTAATTGCATAGTCAGCTTTATTTCCAAAAGAATTTATTTCACCAATTTCTTCCTCTATATAGTTTTTTCCATTTACAGTTGAACCAAGATATTTATATGATTTTACTTCTTCTATATTTGTATCATTGATGTTCAGATTACGTATTTTTTCATTTCTTGTTGTACATTTTAAGTATTTTGTTTTAGAATTATTTATTATTAACCCATATTCAACTGATTTTTCTTTCAGCAATTGGAAAGTTTCTATTAGTGTTGGTATGTTCCTTGCTGTTATCAATATGTGATCTGCATATGCAATACATTGTTTAGATTTGGTACTTATATTACCTCTGAGGGCTGAATGTTTCATTATTGAAACTACTACTATACTAAATAGTGTTGCTGATAAGGGATCTCCTTGTTTAACTCCAGATTCAACTTTAAATTATTTGCTACCTTTTGTTAGATTACTGTTGTTAATATTAAGTAGCTTTGTTTTTTAAAAAGTCACCTAATTATGTTACACAAGTATTTTGTGTCTGTTGAGGTATAACTGTTTTACTACATCTCTTCTGAGCTAAGTTTCGATTGTAATGTAAACAACGCAGATGTATGACTGCGTTTCATTGCTCGAATAACGATTTTACCTTTAAACGTGTAAGAAAATGTAGTTCTCTATTTAAGACTCGAAATAGAAAATTTAAATAAATATGTATTATCTAGCACATGCCTATATAAGCTATATGGGAGAATCTTGAATATGTAATTACAATTTTAATACATTAAGCATTGTTTATTGTTTTATTCTTACGCATGCGCAATGTAGAATACGTTGGTTTTTTAAGTTTTTTTTTAAAACAACTGTATAATTATAAGACATTGCGAAGGAATGGTTTGTTTCTCTCCGATTTTCAAATAGTTCAGTGAAAAATATCCTACATCAGCCATTTTGGATGTGGTGAAAATAACAGCAGAATTTACAGGTGAGTCAGCATGGAACATAAATTCTGCTCGTAGTGAAATTATAAATATCAATAAAACTAAATATATGGCCACACATAGAAATACATCATATTATGGAAATGGACAGCTAATGACAAATGAGGGAAATTTCGAGGAAGTGGCTGAATTCAAATACCTAGGAACAATAATCACAAATAGGAATGAGATGCACAAAGATATTAAACATAGGCTCAATTCTGGAAATGCGTGCTAAATGCATTGCAGAGACTTTTGATGTCCCAACTCCTTTCAAAAAACGTTAAACTGAAATTGTATAAAACTATTATTCTACCAGTTATATTATATGGGTGCGAAACATGGACTCTTACTTTAAGGGAGGAAAGGAAATTACAAGTATTTGAGAATAAAGAACTTAGGAAAATATTTGGACCAAAGAGAGCTGAACAGACAGGTGAATGGAGAAGACTACATAACAATGAACTACATGGTCTTTATAGGAAGCCAGATATAATAAGAACAGTTAAGTCTCGTAGTCTGCGATGGGCAGGACATGTTGCACGTATGGGGAATGAAAGACTTGCATGGAAGCTTCTTGTAGGAAAGCCAGAGGGAAAACGCCCAGTTGGTAGACCAAGGATGAGGTGGGAGAATAACATTAACTATGATTTGATGGAAGTAGATTATACAGGAAATGATTGGAAAGCATTAGCTCAGGCTAGGGATGTGTGGAGAGCTTATGTCCGCGCGGCCATGAACCTACGGGTTCGATAGTGCCAGTGAGTAAGTAAGTAAGTGAAATTATAGATAAAGGATATCTATCGACATAATGGAAAAAGCGCAAACGTCTGATTAAGTAGGTATAATGTTTTGTCATAAATAAATAAATGGAAGAATTTCGTAATTATTGGTGCCATCTTACCTTGTAATCAGTCTTATTTCCCGTAAAATATGATGTTGCCTAAGAACAATATTCCATGCACAATTCAGTCATATGACAGGTAAAAGTAGCGCCATAGTTCCCTCAATGAACTATGTCGGTGGAGTAATGCCTTATGCAATCTATCTACAATGGCATGACAGCCCAATGTTGGGCCTTAGCATCTCCATTGTTAGGAGTTACTACACCAAGTTAATTTGGTTACTCTTATTTCCCTACAGATGTCATGAATGGTATATGGTCAAAACACTAACCCACTAATAGGCTCCATCTAGTAGGCAACTAAGATATTACTAGGATGAATAATGTATTATTTGGATGGTAAATAGCAATTAAATTTTGCTTAGAGGCCTCTTTATTCAGGCTTAATGTTCTTTTACAAGCCTGAAAATGTTCAGTCGGGACCCACGGTTTAAAGTACCTGCCGGAGGACTTGCTCCTTGGATATTCCATCTTTAAACTTTCATCAATCCCGGCAGGGTTTGAACCCGTGACCCTTGGGACCAGAGGCAAGAAACATAATTAACCTGGTTAAGAAACGTCCGCTATGGAGCACCCGTATCCCCACGCGGGATGTTCGGGATATACAGTATACATATTAATTCTAAGAGAATGAGATGGGCTGATCATGTAGCTCGAATGAGTGGCAATAGAAATATATAAATAAATAATTTCATGTTTTTAATGAAAAGAGCATTAGAAAGGCTAGAGATAGATGGAAGGATACAATTCGGATGGATCGTAGGAAACTGGATATGAAATATAACAACTGGATTCAATTAGCATATAACAGGGACCAGTGCAGGGCCTTGGTGAATTTTAAATATTTGGTTTAGGAATTGTAAATCTCTGTTCGACTTAGTTTCTGCATACATGGAGAGCAGTTTTTGGAATTAGTGGAAATTAAATGATTTCAATGTTTATTATAAAATTCTTTGTGAAAACATATTAAAAAAGCATGGGTTAAATTGGGAGGATAATATTCCGATGGATCCTAAGGAACTAGATATTAGATATATGAACAGCATTATTTTATAGACAAAAAGTAAGATATTTACAATATTATTTACAAATATGGGTCGCAAGGGCAGTAAGCCGTACGTGCTGTTGACAGTCCGTTACAATAAAGTAATAATTGGTACTAGTGTAAAGAAAAATAAACAAAAACAGCAATAACATTACAATTACATAAAGAAAACACAATAAAAATATTACAGTTAAATAAAACGTAGTCAATGTACCCATTTCACCAATTAAAAATTAAAAAGAGTCAACATGTTTCAACAGCGAAGCTGTCATTTTCAAGACTAAATATTGACTAAAGACAATCATGGTAAAGGAATAAACAGAATCCAATTAAAAACAAACTACGTCACATGACATAGTCAATTATACGTAAACTGTATGAAATAACAAAACTAATCCTCTTTTATTTCAAGTAAAGAAAAGAGGTCTGTGTATTGAATAGGGCCCTTATCTTTATTCATAATTTTGTCCCTATTTTCATAGATTTCTAAACTTGAAACTTGACGTCCTAAAACGTTTAGAAATCTATAAAAATAAGGACAAAATTATGAATAAAGACAAGGGCCCTATTCCAGAAAGCGCCCTCTTTTCTTCAATTGAAAGAAAAGAGGATTAGTTTTATTATTATATCGTAGAGTTTATGTATAATTGACTACGTCATGTGACGTAGTTTTTTTAACCCTTTTTTCCTTATTGTTTTACTTTTTTCTTTGTCTGTTTTACCATTTTGTTAACTTTCTTTAATTCTCGCATAGACACAATGACAGCCAGTCCCAAGGTGGACATTTAAAATATCGTACCCCGCCAGGAATCGAACTCGGGTCGCCGGAGTGGAAGGTAGGGACTCTACCGACTACGCCACAGCGACGGACTTTATATTGTTTTTCTTTGCTTTTACCTTTTTTTTTTAACCTGTTTTGTTAACTTTCTTTTATCCTTACGTAGACACAAGGACAGGACACACACACCCAGACCCAGGGTGGAGATTTAAAATCCCCTACCCCGTCAGGAATCGAACCCAGGTCGCCGGACTTAAATTGGCAAAACACAAATTTCTTCTGTTAATTACTTGAATGTGGCGGACCGCAGTGAAAACGGTATCTTGTGCAACTGTTATTATTAGGTATATTGTATAATTAGACACATTTAAGTGGTTTCTTTTTGTTCGTTTTCTTCTGATTTATTTGGAATATTAAATTAATTAAACCAACTGATGTATCCAAAAGGATACATGACGAATTTAAGGGTTAATTGAATTCTGTTTATTCATTTACCATGTTTGTCTTTAGTCAGTATTTAGTCGTGAAAATGTGAAACATGTTGACTCTTTTAATTTTTAATTGGTGAAATGGGTACATTGACTACATATTTTACGATCTTATCACCAAGAAGATCATAGGCTTATTAAATGTAATATTTTACTTTAGGTATGGGCCTATGGAGAGTCTTAGAGTATGTTAAATTTGAATCGGAATTAGGATACTTTTTAGTGAATTCCGAAGGAATGAAGCTAATGAGATTGTTTCCATGAAGATTTTTGAAAAAAAAATACATAACTTAATTATCTCCATCGATTCTACTTGTAGACACCGAAAATGTCCGTGTGTGTGTGTGTGTGCGTGCGTGCGTGCTTGCGTGCGTGCGTGTGTGTGTGTAACGGTGTAGCGGCCATCATTCTCAATTTTGCGTAACGAAATTAGATATATGACAACTAAAAGAAAAGAGACATGTATCCAACAATCAGTGAAATTCGACCATTATAAATGGAGGATTTACTAAAATCCGAAATATAAAAATCACTCTACCGGATGTCATATTTGTTTTCACGTAACATAACTGTATACACAGGATTTAATTAAGAAAATAAATATATATTTTGTAAACCAAGAAAATCGTACCATGAATTCGACTTTCAGAGCAATTCGCTTGGTTTACACAGTTCAGGATTTTAATTCTTCAATAGCGATGAATTCTCGTCCCACGAAGTATTGGACAATAGTTAGTGTGTGGATAGAGGGCAGTGGTTGTTATTCTGCGCACGAGGTAGTTGTGTATGCCATGCAGGTTGCGTATAAAACACAGTTTCGTTTGTTGCGGCTTTTCTCTTCAACCTTGAATACAGCACATTCCTGGACAACTTAGAATTTTCCTAATAAGGTTATATGGAATATTTCATACTTGTTTGTTGAGCTCCATGTTGGGGTCAGCTGCTTTACGACCCGGAGACGCGTTACGCCCACGATGGCTGGGAACTTGATTAAAAAATTCTACCGATTAGAGACAGGCGCCCATTTGTAAGCCATTGTCTCACGTTTATGGCATCTAAATTGTTTACAAATTAAATCAATAACTCATATTAACATAAATTACGACTCCTTTTGAGAATTCGCCGCTCTAATGTATACTTAGACGTGGGCTGTTCTCTGTTTTAAATAGACTGCAATTATTATTATTATTATTATTATTATTATTATTATTATTATTAGTAGTAGTAGTAGTAGTAGTGTAGTAGTAGTAGTAGTAGTAGTAGTAGTAGTAGTAGTAGTAGTAGTAGTATTATATGTGTAAACATTAAAATTCTGTATGTAAATAAATAAATGATTATTTTTTATTATTATTATTGTTATTTTTATTATTATTTTTGTTATTTTTATTGTTTTGTTATTTTTTATTATTTTATTATTATTATTATTATTATTATTATTATTATTATTATTATTATTATTATTATTATTATTATTATTATTAAACTCAATGAAGTTGTGTACGGTAACCAGTTCTACTATATGGATCAGAAACTTGGACCATAACAGGAAATGGCATTAACAAATTGCAAGCTACAGAAATGAGGTTTTCGAGATCAGTTAAGGGTTGTACTAGGTTCGATAAATTAAACAATGAGGATATAAAAATAATTAAATATAATATCATTAGAGGAAATAATTATTTGTTATAGAGATCAATGGATTGAACATCTAGAAATAATGAGCTACAGTCGTATACCTAGAAAAATTCTTTATTATAAATCTGAAGGAAGGAGGGATTTGGGAAGACCACGGAAATGGTTGGAGAATATGTGAAGCCGGAACAGACTTAAGAGCCTAATCCCTGACTGAAGAAGATTTATTATTATTAGAATATTTTCGATTTATTGAGGAGAGCAGCAAATTGTTCAAAATTAGAAATAAATAAATTTATACGAGAAAAATGAATATTAAATATTCATTAATAGATTATATAAGATATAAACAATTAATTTGGGTATGTACAACGAATGCAAGAAGAAAGGTTATTCAGAAAAACATTGGAATGGTTTAGAAAGAAGAAAGAGAGGAGGACCTCGAAACTCATGGATGCAAGAAAAGAGAGATGGAATGAGGACTGGAGGACACGGAGTGGATAGGGACGAGTGGAAAAGGAAAATAAAACTTTAGGCACAGAAAGATGTGTAAACATTAAACATCTGTATATAAGTAATAATAATAATAATAGTAATAATAACAATAATAATTGTTTTGTTCCAGAAATTATCCACAATACAATGATTGTGTATTTTAATTTTTCCCATATAACTTATGTAGACATGTGCTAGATAGGCCTAATATATATATATATATATATATATATTATTTATTTCGAGAGTTAGAGAGCGAACAGTTATTCGACCAATGAAAATGCAGTCATACATCTGGTTTGTTTACATTTCAGCTGGAACTTAGCTCGGAAGAGGTATAAGTATTGGTACAATAAGTATTGTTTTTGCTGAGATTATCAACATTTCAATGACCATGACCTTCTGGTCATAATTTACATTGTAGTGTCGATAAACCAAATGCAGAGAAACTCGTTCCAATCGCATTACCATAATCCTTGATGTAAATGTTTTTATTAGAACTCACTAAATTCAAACCTTCAGACATAAACAACTGCCAGGGCATCATTATTATAAATACTATTAAAATTATAAAATTACAATAAGAAGTAACATTATGAGGTTCTATATATATATATATATATTTCTTCTGTACGTGTGTTTATCATTCTACTCCTCCTAAACGATTGGATCAATTTTGATGATTTTTTTTTGTGTTTGTCTGATTGAGTTCCTCGATGGTTTAAATTCACAATTGGACCCTCTAAAACCATTAGGTGTAAGAGTTCATATGAAGTGAAAATTTAAAAATCGTTCTAGCGGTCACAGTTTTCAATGCTTCACAACGAAACCTAGCATATCGTATTAAAATGAACCGAGGAGAGGTATTATCCAAAAATGAGCGAAATCCGACAATAAGAAGTGAATGTTTACCTGAAATCCGAAATTAAAAACTGCCTAAACGACTGGACCGATGTTGATGAAATTGTTGTGTGTGTTTGAGTGGGTCTCTGGATGGTTTAGATTCACAATTGAACTCTTTAAAACCATTAAGTGTAGGAGTTCGCCTGAAGTGAAAATTTAAAAATCGCTCTAGCGGTCACAATTTTTTATGTTCGCAACTAAACTCAGTATATCGTATTAAAATAAACCGAGGTAATTATCAAAAATGAGCGAAATCTGACAATTAAAAGTGGAGGTTTACGTGAAATCCGAAATTAAAAACTGACTAAACGACTGGACGGATTTTGATGAAAATGTTTGTGTGTGTTTGAGTGGGTCCCTGGATGGATCACAGTTGGACCTTCTAAAACCGTTAGGTGTAGGAGTTCACCTGAAGTGAAAATTTAAAAATCCCTCTAGCGGTCACAGTTTTCACTGTTTCACAACGAAACTCAATATAGGCCCTATCCTATTAAAATAAAGCAATTAAAGTAGATATTATCAAGAAATGAGCGAAATCCGACAATTAGAACTGGAGGTTTGCCTGAAATCATAAATTAAAAACTGACTAGCAACCCCCATGTTTCGTTCGTCTCAGCGTAGGCCTATATCATACTACAGTATGTAATTAACCTTTATGTTCAATTTATTTAGGCGTAGCAACGCACGCTGAGTATTAGCTAGTTTACTATAATATAAATTGTAGATTTTTGGAGGTGTTCAGCTAGAATTTCTACAAAAGATAAAATAAGAAATAGTGCAATTTTTATCTTGTCGTGAAGTGGCTTATGTGCTTAAATGACTCCGAGAGCTATGCTGGCGGTAGCATTTTGCTGTCAAAAGGGTTACCCATGCCTGACAGGTCGAAGGCGTTCAACCACCATACTTTACTACCTATACTGACGACATAATATGTGATTATCAATGTGGATTTAGAGCAAATAGGTCTACGTTAGATCAGATTTTTTGTGTAAGACAGATTTAAGGAAAGAAATGGGTATATGACAGCATTGTTCAGCTACCGGTATATGTAAATTTGAATAAAGACATACGATTCATTTAAGAGGGAGAAGTTATATAGTATCCTGCAGGAGTTTCGAATTCCTAAAAAGTGAATACGATTTATTCGAATATGCCTGAATAGCATATTTAGAGAACATTGAATTTTCTTCTGAATACTGGTTTAAATAATATAGGGTGCGGCATAAGTCAGTTAACCATTGCTCATGGTTTCAAGGAAAAAAATCAGATTGTTTGAAACTGGGGTTAGAATACGGGACCTTCAGAATATAATCAAACACTACTGCTTGAGATAATTTGCTAGGTTACTCTGAATTATTTCAGTAGTTTTTTTTTCTTTTTTTGTATAGATGATGTAGGCCACAGAAAATAATATATTTGCATTTTCAATTAACCGACTTATGCTGTACCTGTGTGTGTTGACCGTTAGTATCTCCTCGCTATTACCTAATAATTCTCCATCGTCAGCATACACACAGATTATTACCATTGAGTTGTAAGACCATTTTTAATCATCTAAAAGTTTGATTGCATGTTCTAGTACAAAATTATATGTAGTTTTATTGATATTTATTTCTAGGCCCTATTTCTTAGTGTTATTTAAAGAAAGAAGAATTAATTGCATAAGATTTGCTGATGATATGGCTTTACTGGCAGAAGATGCAGTGACACTGAGGAACATGCTG
Source organism: Diploptera punctata (assembly GCA_030220185.1). Classification (NCBI taxonomy): domain Eukaryota; kingdom Metazoa; phylum Arthropoda; class Insecta; order Blattodea; family Blaberidae; genus Diploptera; species Diploptera punctata. The sequence goes on along the minus strand of JASPKZ010007760.1, from coordinate 471,975 downwards.
ATAGAGCTAAATGACAAGTGCGAGGATTATGATGAAGGCCATGATTATAGGAAGGAAATCAAGGAAGATAAACATTAGGATTAAAGATGAGATAATTGAGCAAGTGGAGAGCTTGAAATACTTGGGTTGTGCTATCAGTAATAACATGAACTGCGGTCAAGAAGTAAAGCAGAGGATAGAAAATGGCAAAATAAGTTTTTAACAAGAAGAGAAGCATTTTCTGCAGACCTTCGGCAAAATAATTTCGGAAGAGACTAGTGAAGTGCTTTGTGTGGAATGTAGCAATGTATGGTGCAGAGACTTAGCATTACGACGGAATGAGGAAAAGCGACCGGAAGCTTTTGAGATGTGTATATGGAGAAGGGTGGAACGTATAAAGTGGACAGACAGAATAAAAAAATAATAAAGATGTGCTAGACAAAGTGGGTGAAGGAAGAAAAATGCTGCAACTCATAAAGAAGAGGAAAATAAATTAGATTGGTCACTGGCTAAGAAGAAACTGCCTGCTGATGAATGCCCTAGAAGGAATGGTCAACGGAATGAAGGTTAAAGGAGAAAAAGACATCAGATGATAGACAATATTAAAATAAATGGTTTGTATGTGGATACAAAAAAGGAAAGCTGAGCTAAGAAAAGAGTGGAGAATGCTGAGTTTGCAGTGAAAGACCTGATCTAGGGCAGAACACTATGTATGTATGTATGTATGTATGTATGTATGTATGTATGTATGTATGTATGTATGTATGTATGTATGTATGTATGTATGTATGTATGTGTATGTTATGTGTATGTGTGTATGTGTGTATGTGTGTATGTGTGTATGTGTGTATGTGTGTATGTGTGTATGTGTGTATGTGTGTATGTATGTATGTATGTATGTATGTATGTATGTATGTATGTATGTATGTATGTAATGTGTGTATTGTGTATGTGTTTATGTGTGTATGTGTGTATGTGTTTTATGTGTGTGTGTGTGTGTGTTTGTGTGTTTGTTTGTGTTTGTGTGTGTTTTTTGTTCTTTTTTTTTCTGTGTCTTTTTTTGTGTTTTTTTTTCTTTCTTTATTTCTTTCTTTTCTTTCTTTCTGTCTTTCTTTCTTTCTTTCTTTCTTTTCTTTCTTTCTTTCTTTCTTTCTTTCTTTCTTTCTTTCTTTCTTTCTTTCTTTCTTTCTTTCTTTCTTTTTTTTTTTTGTTGTTTTTTTGTTTTTGTTTTTTTTTTGGTGTGTGGTGTGTGCGTGTGGCGTTGTGCGTGCGTGCGTACGTACGTACGTACGTACGTACGTACGTACGTACGTACGTATGTATGTATGTATGTATGTATGTATGTATGTATGTATGTATGTATTACTTTGAATTGGTAAAATTATAGTTGGAAATGAGCGCCATATTTAAAACATAGTGAGCAGCAGAGGGCACTATGTAACGTTTGAAGGACATGTCGCCCGCCATGTTAAATTACCATCTGTAGGAATAAGTTACAGTATGTAGGAGGAAATAGTTGATGAGTGACGTAAGAAGGCGTGGTGAAACTGCCATAATCGCTATCGTCCGACTGTCAAAGAATTGGGTGCGGATAACGCTCTGCTCTACGTGTCATCTTATAAACCCTCTCTGTGATGTAAGACACAGAAAGGCTGTGATAATTGTCTTTGAAGGATTTTTTCGTGTGATGACTGTGTTTTTTTAAAGTTGTATAGTGCTAATATTCTTCACCTCTGAGGTAGTGACGTAATCCACATGAATTGTGAAATTGATATATTTACAGATGTCAGTGGCGGAAGTGTATTTCAGTGGCGGTTTAATTATATTGAAAAAATGATTAGTTAATTTTGTTATAGGGATTGAAAATGATGTTTACAGTAATGCCGGAATTTCGAATTGAATTCGTGAAATATTTTAATCCTTGTAACGTACATAATTGTATTTCATGTTTTATCAAATATTAGCCAGAGACTGTTTTTATACAGGAAATGGGTATATGATGACGGCACAGTATGTAGACTTAAAAAGGCATATGATTTAATATAGAACAAGAAGTTGTATAGTATGGGAGCTTCGGAATTTCTAAAAACTTAGGTTTATTTGAATGTGTCTAATTGCCACAAATTGAGTAGGGTGTGGGTAGGCAAACAGTTTTCGCGTACTTTTAATTCACAGTGGGTTAAATCAAGGATGTACACAATCTCCTCTACTATTCAGTTTTGTATAGTGGATTCCGGTATTTTAGTTTCCAGGCGGCATCAAAGGCAATTGTCTCCTTCAGGTTAAAAAAAATACATTGTTGCTGCCAGGTAGGGCCGGGGGAGTTGTTGTTAGAGGCTTCTGAGACCCGCTCCAATCACCAAAAACTGAAAACAGTTCTCTGCCAATAATGTCTTCGCATTATAATTGACATATAAAATGACGTTTCCATGTCAACTCCACGTGGATATAATTATCTTAACAGCGTTGCAACTATTGTCTTTTGCAGTATCATTATATGGTATGTTAGTGCCAGTGAATAAAACATGACAACGTCGCTTGATATGCTAAATACTTATCCGTGCAAAATAGACCTACCTAACCCACAAAGCAAAGCGCCTGAAAACTGAAATACTGAGTCCACTATACTAGAGCATGCAATCAAATCTTTAGATGATGAAGAAGGCCTACAACTCAATTATATTAATAAGCTGTTAGTTTATGCTGATGATGTATTATTACGGGATACCGAGGATTTACTAAGGGTCAACATGTACATTTTATTGAATAACACTAAGAAATAGGGGCTGGGAGTAAATATCAATAAAAATGAATATACGTATGTTCACACATAGAAATTCATAATGCAATGAAAAAATCGACATTTAATTACAAATGAGATAAATTTTGAAGAAGTGACTGAATTCAAATACCTAGGAACAATAATTACAAACAGGGATGAGGTCGAAAGAGATTCAGGCTGAATTCTGAAAATGTATGCTATTATGTATTAGGGACTCTTGTCGTCCCAACTTCACTCAAAGAAACGTAATCTGAAAATATATAAAACTGTTATTCTCCCAAGTATCAACATCATCATCGTCCTTTCAAGTATTAGGCCCAGTGGCCCGTTACGGTCTCCCGCCATCTCCGAAAAGGTCGACCCACAGATCTTCTGCATCGATGAATGTAGTGAAGAATTTGTTTTGGTATTCTGTGACGATCCATGCGCTGAATATGGGCTAGCCAATTGTTTCTATATTCTTGGAGGTATTCAGATATAGGTACGATGTTTAACTCTCTGGCTGTTGTTGAATTTCTTTGGTGATCTAGAAGGCTATAACCTGCAGTTCGTCGCAGAAATTTCATCTCCGTGGCTATGACGATCATCCTGAGTTCTGATGGTCCAAGCTTAACTGCCATAACAGATTATGGGTCTAGCGAGAATTTTATAGATTTTCATTCTTGTATGTCCCTGCACTTTTGATGGTTTAAAAACTTGGTTGATAATTCTTAAAGCTTTATTATAGTTTTGTATTTTAAAGGATATATCACATTCCTCATTATAAATTAGATTATATCCTAAGTATTTAAATGAATTAACTTGCTCTAATATTGAATTCTGAATACAAATTTTACTTCTTACTGGGAATTTCCCTTGAAAGGCCATAACTTTAGTTATATTATATGGATATGAAACATACATACAGTCTAACTTTAAGGGAGGAGAAAATATTACGAGTACCGATATTTGAGAATAAAGTTATTAGGAACAATTTTGAACCAGAGAGGCTTGAACAGACAGGCAAATGGAGAAGACTGGCAGTGAACTAGCTATATAATACTTGTAGGAAACCACATATAATAAGAACAGCTAAGTCTCGTAAACTGTAATGGGCAGGACATATAGCACGAATGAGAATGAACAAGTGCATAGAAAATTCTAGTAGGAAATCTAGAGGGATAACCCCCAGTATGTAAGCAGATCAAGATTGAGGTGGGAGAATAACATTAACCATATTTGAGGGAAATTAATTATACAGAGGATGCTGGAAAATATTAATTCAGGATATTGATGTATGGAGAGATTGTGTTCGAGCGGCCACGAACCTCCAGGATCGATAGTGCCATTATGTTAGTTTAATGTGGGTTTAAAATATAATGTGATGAAATAGGCACCAACTTTTGCCTTGTCGACTAAAGAAAGTAAAGGAAGCCCCTTGTCAGTTTGGTCGTTCTGGGATTTGAAGTAGAAACTTTTGGAATACGAGTTTGAAACACAACTTAACACTCGTTAAGTCACGTCCTGGATTTCTAACTGTCGTGTATTTTTAGTCGCTTTACAGTCTAGAATTTCATAGCCAGCATCCAGTGAACTAAAATGGTTACTACACTATCCCTGTACAAGATTACTATACACAGTATTACAAACAATCCTGGTGCCTCTTTCATAAAATTATATTTTCTCCTCTCTCAAAGTAAGACACCGTGTTTTGCAACTATATATTATGTATTTTACCTGCAATAATCGCAATTATACTGTATATATGTTTTGCACGATAGTACGTTCTGTCATACGTACAGTAATAATAGCGGCCGTGATTGAAAGTTCAATTTCCTAAATTACGTGATTGCCAACCTATAAATAACTAAATAACTATACTGTAATATAACAAATTACGTATCTAGTGCGGAAAATAAAACCTGCCCTTTACGTATACTATGTAGGCTACAATGTATATACAAAAATATATCCAAAATGTAGCTTTAATATACATTATACGAAACAAATCACTGCATTTTAAATGAACTGAACTTTATTTTAAACAATATAAAACACTACTTGCCGTCATTTTATACCTTATTGATGTCACGGCCTGCTGTAGTATCAACTAAATTATTTTCAGCATTTACCGTATATACATTGGCCACACTGTTAAAGTTAGTCAGTTGTTTATAATGAACGCAAATATTTCCAACAAAGATGTTATTATTTTACTATTATCTATTATTTTGAAAACACCATCGTGCAAAAAATAACGTACAACATACGTTTGTGAAGTGTTTTACAGAAGCGAAGAAATTATTAAAAACCGAGTGATAGCGAGGTTTTTAATCATTTCCTCGCTTCTATAAAAACCACTTCCCAACCTCGCATCGTAATATACTATTTAATTTAATGTTTTTAGAGGAGCTAGGATGACAATAATAATAATAATAATAATAATAATAATAATAATAATAATCTTGTAATCTTATGTTTCCCTTAACAGAGATTTAGGCGCTCTCCCCCTACAGGGAAGAATTTGAACCATACTAATTTAGTTACACTTGTTTTCGTATAGATCTCATTTGAGTGTTCCGTGGTCAGCGTTCCGCCTCATACTGACATCTAGCAAACCAAGGTAGTACTAGGACGGGAAAATTCGGTAAATTTTGCTTAGAGGCCTCTTCATTCAGGCTTAAGGATCTTTTACGAGCCTGAAAATCTTCAGACTCGGGACCCACGGCTTAAAGTCCCACCCGCAGGACTTGCTCCTTAGATTTCTCCATCCTAAAAAATCCATCGACCCCGGCCGGGTTTGAACCCGCGACCCTCGGGACCAGAGGCAAGGAGCATAACCACTAGTCCACCGCGGCCGATTAATAATAATAATAATAATACAGGGATCACCAATTAATATATCAACATTATATAAACAGGCATCGAGGTAATGTTTAAATCAAAGTTAAACGAACTCATTTACACTATATAACAGGTAGGTTTATGACTTCGCGTACATAAGCTCTCCATACTTCCCTATTCTGAGAATGTTTCCAATCATCCCCTGTGTAATGTACTTCCCTCATACCATGGTTAATGTTATTCTCCCACCTCATTCTTGGCTCATCTACTGGGCGTTTTTCCTCTGTTTTCCTATAAGAAGTTTCCATATGCGCTGCCCATCACAGTCTACAAGACTTCACTGTTCTTATTATATCTAGTTTCCTATAAAGACCATGTAACTCACTGTTAATAAGTCTCGTCCATTCGCATGTCTGTTCAACTTTCTCTGGTCCAACAATTTTCCTATGAATTTTATTCCCAAATTCTCGTAATCTTTTCTCCTCCCTAAAGTAAGAGTTCATGTTTCACATCTATATAATATAACTGGGAGAATAACAGTTTTATATATTTATTTTTTATTTTTATCGCTTTTGAGAGAGAGAGAGAGAGAGAGAGAGAGAGAGAGAGAGAGAGAGAGAGAGAGAGAGTCCCTGTAATGCGTAATAGCATGCATTTACAGAATTGAGCCTATGTTTAATTTATTTGAGCATCTCACTCCTGTTTGTAATGATTGTTCCTAGGTATTTGAATTCAGCCACTTATTCAAAATTTCCCTCATTTGTCATTAACTGTCCATTTCCATTATATAATGTATTTCTATTTGGTTTTATTGATGTTCACTTCCAGTCCAAATTTCTTAGTGTTACTCAAACCAAAGTTAAAGCAAATGTAAATTTGATTTATTTTAATTGATTGTAACGTTCGACAGCCGCTGGTGGGAATTCCAGTAGTGGGAAGTGTGAAGTGATGTATTGTTTAGAATAAAGCAATAAATGACATTGAGAGATAAGTTATCAGTTAAGATGTGGACGTTTTGAACAGCTGCACAATATGCCGTGTTGTGACAAGTATAATGGTACAGAATGTGAGGCGGTGGTGCTACGCTTGCCAAGTTCTGCTGATACAGAGACTCGAGAACGGAGATGATAACGGGCCGAGGTTCCCTTACCGACCTCCGTCACATCGGCTGCCACGTTCCTATAACAAGGTGACACTAGAGTCCGAATTTATATATAATATTAATCTCCAAATATGTAGTAAAGATAGTCTAGATATGTAATATTATATTTTTATTATAAAATCAAAATGTATGTTTTAATAAATACTGTGGTATTTATTTGCCCAAGCTTTGTTTAGTTATGATGATATTTGTCTCTTAAAATGCATTAATTTTATAAGAATATTGAGGTTAATATATTTATAGCCTACTACCAACGATAAAGTGACAAACAATCCAGAAGATCATCATCATCATCACTCCAGGGATTAGGCAATTGCCCGTTCCGAACCCCTGGATATTCGCGTAAAAGGGTATAGTAAATGTATTTTAGTCTTAGGTCCTGAACCTAAATTAAGATATATAGGCCCTAATATTATTAAAGAACGACATATTAGAACAGGGCGAAATAGGCCTATATTTGAAGACCATTTTACGTAAAAAATGTGATAATCTAATGAACAGGTAGTAATGAGTAAAATATGTAATATCAAACTTAAGTGTAAGGTCTATAGATTTATGTGAATAGTCAACATTTTCGGTTATTACGAAAGAACATATCATAAGTAATGCCACGAGTGATTTCCAAATTATCGATAAATTCACGACTCACGAAGTGAGGAGTGAATTTATCTAGAGAATTTGGAAATCAAGAGTGGCATTTGTTAGGACTATTTAACGAATAAAATTAAGCTGTTTACTCACAAATCATTATTTAACTATAGTTATTTTAAAATATTTATATATTTAATGTAAACGGCGATGTTTGAAAACAAATGAGAAACGATAGGTACGCTTCTACTGCTTCATTTGTTTATCACTGCAACGATCATACTATTTATTGCCAAAGGAACGCAATATTGTAAGGAGGAGCTTTCTTTAATATGGTAATTATAACACTGATAAATATTTGGTGAAACACGGCTCTGATTGGTTGTAAAACAGAAATCATTGAAACGTGATTGGTCATTGACTCCCATTTGGGGCATGAGTTAAATAGTCAAGGAAAATATATGTAATTACATATGAATCCGGACTCTGGTGATGATAACACAGTCTGACATGAAAACAACCCTCTATAAGTTTGGTTTATGGTTTTGACGACCGTTTCGGGCGTCATGTTCCGTTTCTAGATGTGCTAATATTATGTGTTTTTGGCTTTGTCGATTTCGGGGAGAATTTTCCTGCCTTCAGTTTAGAAGTGAGTTTGATTTTTTATTTGCGGGAATTGAGTAGGTTTTTTTCTTAAGTGTAGTGTGGACTGTATGTGTTGTGCCAATGGATCTGATTAGTCAAGAGTTCTGTACGTGTGTTTGTCACTCTACTCCTCCTAAACGACTGGACCGATTTTGATTATTTTTATGTGAGTCTGTTTGGGTCCCTCGATTGTTTAGATTCACAATTGGACCCTCTAAAACCATTAGGTGTAGGAGTTCACCTGAAGTGAAAATTTAAAAATCGCTCTAGCGATCACAGTTTTCGATGTTTCACAAAGAAACTCAGTATATTCTACTAAAATAAACCGAGGTAGATATTATCCAAAAATTTCTGAAATCCGACGATAAGAAGTGGAGGTTTTTCTGAAATCCGAAATTAAAACCTGACTGGCACCGCCATATTTGATTCGTTTCAGCGTATACCATACAATTTAATTAATTTTTATATTTAATTTTTAGGCGTAGGTATTAGCTAGTGGATGTGTATAATTTAATGCTGGCATATTTGGAAACATATTTTTTACCGGCAGGAAAAAGCAGATAGTGAAAAATAGTTAACTTCTCAGAAAAATCATCAAAGCCAATAGCACAATAGTTATTTGAAAATAAATATCCTATAAATATTTTTGGACCAAATATAGACGAACAGACAGATTAATGGAGAATGCTATATAACACTGATCTACATGATCTTTATAGGAAGCCATATATAAGAACAGTAAAGTCTCATAGACTGCGATGGGCAGGACATATGGCACGAATGGGGAATGAAAGGAGGACATGGAAGCTTCTTGCAGGAGAACCAGGGAAAATGTCCAGTTGATATACCAATAATAAGGTGGGAGAATAAGATTAACCATGATTTGAGGGAAGTAGATTATATAGGGGACGATTGGAAAACATTAGCTCAGGATAGGGATGTATGGAAATCTTATAGCCGCACGGCTATGAACCTACGGGTTCGATAGTGTAATTTACTTAATAGCATACTAATTTTCTTCTTCTTAATAATCCATGACTGGAGTGAAATAATAATAATAATAATAATAATAATAATAATAATGATAATAATAATAATAATAATAATAATAATAATAATAATAATAATAATAATAATAGTAAATAATAAATGAAGTGATCCCACTACAGGCCTTAGAAGGTCATTGGGGTAGTAGGAGGTCAAGGATCCCACTTTTCTAGACAATCGGCACTTGATGTCAACCCTGCATGATGACCCCCTTTACCACAAGAAGAAGCGTCTGGTACTCGTTTCCATTAGAGATTGAGTCGATCCCAGGCCCATACTGCCACCAGTAGGTTTGGGTAAGTTTAAAAATGTTGACCCCACCGGTACGCAAACCCTCAACTACCGGATTGTAGCATGTTATCTTAATCAATTACGCTACAGCATGCCCCAATAATAATAATAATAATAATATAATGGCTATTCTATGCCAGGAGTCCACCTGTGAATGTTCCAACAGAAAGATCTTGTTCCTAGTAATATCTTAGTTGCCTACTAGATTTCTCATGGGTTAGTATGTTGATCACATGCCATTCATGACATCTGTAGGGAAATGCACCTAACTGAATTAACTTGGTCTAGTAACTCCTAAAGAAGGAGAGGCTAAGGTCTAACATTGGGCTGTTATGCTATTGTAGATAGATAGATAGATAAATTGTGCGTGCTGTATGGGATCTCTTTAGGTTTGAACCCATGACCTTAAAATTTCATTAACTCTTTCCAGTTGTTGAGAATAAAGATCTGAATCGACTGCATGCTCATTTGGAATAAACTCCCAGTGAATCACACTTTCAAAATTCCATCAGACACACAATCAAAATTCCATCAGACACACAACATTACATTAAAAACCCAACATTACTTATGAGACAAACTAACATATTTGAAATTATACTTTATTTTGTGGGGATGCAGCATCTTGTAATGTAGTAATATGTATATGAATTTGTTTCAGACTTACTCATCGCGAGACAGTAACAAAGACTCAAGCCAAAAAACCAACCATCTGCCTCCCAACACAACACTACAGCGACATGTCAAAGCCAACAGAAATGTTCACATACCTAGGTAAGTTGCCTCTCTCTCTCTTTTACTCTTTCTTCCTATATTTTATTTTATTTTCTAGATATATATTTTTTTTCCTTACTTCCTCTCTTTCTTTCTTATTTATCTCTCTGTTTTCTTTTACTTTTCCCTTTTTTCTTTTAAATAAATTTCTTTCTTACATTCTTTCTCTTTTATTACATTCTTTCTGGCTATATTTTGTTTCTTTTTCCTTCTTTTCATTTTTGCTTATTTGTTTCTTTCTTACTTTAATTTTTCATTTTTTAATTCTTTCTTTATTTCTTTACTTTTTCTTTCATGCTTTTTCTTTGCCTATTTTCATTACCATACTTTTTACGTTAGTTTTATAAATTTTTTTTATCCTTTTTTTCTTATTTATTTTTTTCCTTCTTTATTTTTTCTTTCTTCCTTTTTATCAATTCACCTGTTAATTTTCACCTCTAACTAATTTTTTTATCTTTTAATTCATTATATTACTTATTTCTTTTCATTCTCTCTTTTTTTTAGTACTTTCATTGTGACTATTTTCATTTGTTTCCTTTTTTCTTTCTTTCTTCCACTTTTATTTTCTCATCTTCTCTTTTTTTTTCAATTTTTCTTTGTTGCTCTTATATTCATCTGTTTATCTATATGAGGGATTGTTCAGCTATTGCTGAATTGAAAGGAGAATTCAAACTGGCAATAAAGCATATTTTGAAATATTGAAACACTTTAAGTCAAGGTTTCTTACAAGACAAAATATAATATATATAACTCTCATAAAACTAGTATTAATATACGGCAGTGAAACATGGACCTTCTCCAAGACCAGTATGTCAAGATTGAATTCATTTGAAAAGAAGATATTATGAAAAATATATAGTCCAATATGTGACAAGGGAGAATAGTGTATAAGATATAACAGTGAGCTCTATCAGTTGTCTAAGTCTCTTGATATGGTTACATCAATTAAAGTTTCAAGATTGTGATGGACAGGACACGTACAAAGAATGACTGAATGTGAGATACCCAAGAAAATCATGGAAAGTAAATTTGAAGAAAAAAGTAATGTGGGATTACCGAGGCTGCATTGGATGGATGGAATTTTGGAGGATCTGAGAATTAAGGGATGGTGGCTGGTTGCTAGAGACAGAGATGCCTGGAAGAGGGTTCTGAAGGAAGCCGAGGCTCGAATTGGGTTGTAGTACTGCTGCTGATGATGATGATAGCTGTTATGATCTGTGTCAGTCATCCACAGTCTTCTATTCGATACATCTTCAAGTCTAAATTCTTTTCTGCTCATAGCTTCCGATATCTCGATTTTACAAGATTTTCCTTGCCTTCCCCAAGGTTTCCATTGGTGAATTAATTTAGATTATCTGTCTTATATTACTCTCATCAGATCCTTAAACCATTTGGGACTTTTTTTTTCAATCCTTGTTAGTCTTCTTCTTCTATGTCATGGAGTTAGACCACAGACCTGTTTCCACATCAAGAGACTATATCCCTCCATCTAGTTATGGGGCATCCAATATTCCTTTTACTTTGGGTTGGTAGTGAAGCAAAATTTGTGGGAGTCTATTGGGTGTCATTCTTTCTATATGTTGGAGCCAGTTAGATCTTGAATTTTATCCATAACACTGTAGATGTTTAATTGGGTTCTTATTTCTCCATTATATTTTTTAACTAACAATGTATAGCCTGCTACTGAACGTAAGAAGTATAGTTCCATTTTATTCCTAATTTCTGATTTTTATAATGTTGTTGTTATTGTTATTACTAGTGGCTTCCAGAATTGTTCACCCAAGTCATTTTTCCCTATTGTCCCGATAAAGAACTTCCAAGTTTCTTGTTTACCCTAGAAACTGTATAAAATATATACAATTTTATAGAAGATTTTATAAATACCATATATTTTTTGTTGCCTGTTTGGTGGAAATATTAGTCATATTTTTTGTACATCAATTTTGAAGAAAGGCACAATTTTATATGTTTTTATATTCATAATATAATTTTGTTTATCACTGCCATAGTAACTACAAACTAAATGTGTTATAATATAACTTCTCTTCAAGGAAAGAGAAATTTCTTTTTCGATTGAACAGAATTCACACTCTGAGGGTGTGCAGTAATCCCATCTCCTCATGGTGCAATGGGATAACGCAAAGAGGATTACAGTATGGCAAACTTCCTAACAAGAAGAATTTCTTATATCTTCCAGTCTGGAAATTTTATCACTTTGCCTCAAATAATTCATTTCAATTGCTATTCTGTAATGCTCACTCATTACCCATGTTTCACACCCAAAACTTACTCCACTAAATTATGATTATTTATAACTAACCAACTCACTGGCACTATCAAATCTGTAGATTCATGGCCATGCAGAAATAAGCTCTCCATATATCCCTACGCTTAGCTGATGTTTTCCAATCATCCCCTGTATAATCTGCTTCCCTCAAATCATGGTTAATGTTGTTCTCCCACCTCATTCTTGACCTATCTACTGGGTGCTTTCTTTCTGGTTTTCCTACAAGAAGTTTCTATGCCCCTCTTTTATCGCCCATTCATGCCACATGTCCTGTCCATCATATTCTATGAAACTTAATTGTTCTTTTTACATTTGGTTTCCCATAAAGATCATGTAGCTCACTGTTATATAGCCTTCTATATTTGCCTATCTGTTCATCTCTCTTTGGCCCAAAAATGTTCCTACCAAGGAAACTCTCAACCATTGGATGCCAAAACTTACCTTGAAATTTCTTCCAGAGAAATGTAGTGATGTACAAAGATTGTGTGCAAACAATCTGCTGTATTTAACTGCAAACTTAAGAAATCAAAGCCACAATCCAGCAATTACAACCAGCTGTGCATAGGAGTTGGACGTCCCTGCTAGTCTTAGAGTGTGGTGGATGCAGCACAGGTGGCAGGTAGTGAGGGTTATTCAATCCATCAAGCGAGGAGTTGATATTACTTCCCCATAGTTTAAATGAGAGATTTAGTACTGGATTTTAGTGCCTTGCAGTTAAAAGCGGCAGATAATTTTTTGGATACAGCTTTGGTACATCACAATGCTTTTTTGGGAGAAATCTCAAGGTAAGTTTCGGCATGCAAATGTTGACAGATCCCTTGTAAGAACTTTATTCTCAAGTACTTGTACTCGTACTTTTCTTTTTCTAATACTTTTATCTGTGAAACTTTTAGTAATAATAATATTTCCTCTGGGTTTGTTACTGGTGTTCCGCAGAGTGAGATGTAGGCTAGACATCATAGACCCCAGTTGTATGAACTCCAAAATGGAGGGCCACCTCTTCTGCTCCTATGGATCATTGAGGACTTGTTCCTTGTTACCCAGGGATGGGTCTCCAAATTTTTTCCCTGGAGAAAGGGTGTGCCTTCTCCATACGTTTATTTTGTCCTGTGAGGTTTTGGGTTTTAACTAAAAGAGAAGAGAATATCATAGAGAAGCAGCTGAAATGAAATTTCTGAGAAGTGTAGCTGGCTGAAAACTTCTAGATAAAAGAAGAAACGAAGATATTAGAAATGAGCTAAATATTTTTAAACTTTTAGATAAAATAAAACAATCTAGGAAAAACTGGAGAGAACGTGTCCAAAGAATGAAAGATGAATGCATACCAAAAATTATACTTATTTAAAAAACCAAAAAAGGAGACAAGAATGTTGGTAGACCAAAAAAGAGATAGATTCAACTTTTTGAATGAGAATCTATGAGACCGGATCAAGCCACATGGGCTAAATCCATGAATTTTGGTAATGATTTCTTTTTCTGTTTATGTTTACTTCCCTCTTTTTTTCATTCTTTTATTTTTTATAACTTTCTAATTCATTATTTTTTCTTCATATTCTTTCAGTCTCTTTTTATCAGTTGAGTAGTTGAACAAATGATGTAATTTCCTGTAATTCCTGCAGCAAACAGAGTGAGATAATTTATTTTTAATAAACCATAATGATTTGCTTGCACAAGTTAGTCGGATTGTGGAAATGGAGGTCTTGTCATATTGCCAGCAGATTCTGCCAACTCCGTGGTGTCCCTGTCATTTGAACGCAGACCAAGTGTGTGGGTGTAGATCCTTACAAGAGCACAACTTAATGTTTATCTTCCACTCTGCACTCAGTTGTGCCACTTTGTTCAAAGTTTGTCATTTACCATCTACTGCCCCAATTGAGAACCTAGTCACTTTCTCATTATTGCATTACTATACCACATGTTATTATAATAAAAGGATAATTGTTTTTCTTCTTAAATGGCACTATAGCCTCCTCCAAACATCCCTCACCATTTTTTACACGCTTTATATTAGCTTGACCTCTGTCTATCTATCTATCTATCTATCTACCTATGTAACGGAATCTTTCAATGTGATTTTCACCCACTTAAAATCATGGGATCGACTTGAAACTTTGTATACTTGTAGAGGACCCGTGACAATACAATAATTTCATATTTATTTTCTAAAATCCTGGCCATAATCATCAGAAAATCAAAAAACGTGTTTTTGTATCAATGTAATGGAATCTTTCGACGTGATTTTCACCCACTTAGAAACATTGGATCGACTTGAAACTTTGTATACGTGTAGAGGACCCGTGACAATACAATAATTTCATATTTTGTTTCTAAAATCCTGGCCAGAATCATCCGAAAATCAAAAAAAATGAAAACTGGTATAATAGGTTGCAGACTTGTCGAGTTTTTAGTCAATCGTTGTAAGAGCTCAGTTGGTAGAGCAGTGAACTCTTAGTGGTATATAATTTCAGTAATCCATATGTCGCTGGTTCAAATCTGGCTGGGAGGGTTTTTTTATAGAAGAGTATTACTTTTAGCTCATACTACAATAGTATCAAAATTTAAAGATATTTACATTTTTATCTTATTCTGTAAAATATTAAAAATAAAAAATAAAAAATAAATAATAGTTTTAAAAAACTAAAAGAACACGCTTTATTAGAAAACTAAAAAATGAAAAATAATTTTAATTTCCAACATGCTTGGGATAAAATAAAGTGGTCAACAAAAAAATCATCTCCAACACATATAGAATAAAATTAGCGTTATCAACAAAAAGAAAATAATTTTACCATCAAAAGCGTGGGGTGATTTTTATGATTTTTACATTTTCTTCTTAGAGAGCTTACTTTTATTATTAGGAATATTCCACAATACAATGTTTCTCCTTCAACCCAAAGTGATTTGTCACCAGAGGTTCCTGTCTAAAGCATCTTCTTTCCTCAAATCTCTAGCTTCCATATTTATCCTCACTCCATCTATCCAACATTCTCTAAGTCTACCTCTTCCACTTCTTCCATTAGTTTTCCAATCAAAGATCTTCTTTGGTATTCTCTCTTCTTCCATTCTTATGAGGTGTCCATAACATTTCAAACATTTTTCTTCTATTTTTTCTAATATTTTTTTATATACTTGCATAATTTCCCTTGTTGTGCTGTTTCTGACTTTATCTCTTCTTGAAATTCTTGTCGATCACTTCCAAAAATCCATTTCTACTGCTAACAGCTTGTTGGCTTGTTTTCTACTTACTGTCCAGCTTTCGGACTAGAAAGCCTTTCCCAATGGTTTATTTGACATTTTTTAAGATCTTGGCTCACACAATCCCACCATTTATTTTTTGTTCTTCCTCTTAATCTGATTCCTTGAGGTTGTGAACAAAAGATTTGTTTCACCCTTATATTATTTGGCATTCTATTAATATGTCCAATCCATGTCAAACAACCAAGCCTTATGTGTGAGACAATATCGAGATCTCCTAATAACTATTGTATTAATTCTTTATTATATCTTCTTCTCCAGATGTATCTACACAAACAGTATCTTTCTTTCAAAAATATTTAAGATATAAGAGTCAAGTACACAAGTTTCAGAACCATAAGTAATGATTGGTCTGATCAATGTTTTATAAATCTTGATTTTGGTACATCTAAGAACAGAATGGCTCTTTAATATGGGAAGAAGATTGTAATATGTTTTGTTTGCAATTCCAATAATAGAAGAGTTGTCTTAAAAAATTATGTTGACCTGAATTTCTACGAATGTGATTTTTAAGGGTTTAAAATTAATTAAAAATGGCATTGAGCTGATCACTCATCCAGATAGGCCCTCTAAGTCCTTATGTGGATAAAAAAGTAAGCATATGTTCCAGTTTTAAATTAAAATTCTTTACACCTCACCTCATATCCCATCTTCTAATTAAATGGGTTCAAAACAAGTGCAGTCAGAAGCAGTTCTCCAGAATGACATAACATCGGTCAAGGTATTACTGAAGATGAAACCTCCTAGGTTTTGAAACAGGTTTAATTAGAAGACTCACAGAATGAGATCTGGAAGGAGATTAAATATCGCAATGGAAATAGATTGACACACTATGAGAAGAGAACTATACAGTGTGTCAAAGAGAGCACAGAATGGAATCCACAGGGATTGTCTAGAAAAAGAGGAAGACCAAAAATTACATGGTACAGCAATGTAATGACAGAAATTGAACAACAAGGAAAAGTTGGAATGAAGTTAGAAATTTGGCAAAAAACAGAGTCCAAAGGCTCAGTGCTTTCAAGAGGAGTGACAGGAACTGCTATTACTACTTAAGATTGGATATAAGGTGAGGTGTATAGAATTTTAATTTAAATCTTAAATTAAACCTCATAGTGATTTTTCCTATAAAAGTTCAATGCGTTTCAGAGTTTAAAAAATCCTCTTCTGGCCAGTCATATCACTATATGGCTCGAGAGGAATGGGACATGTAAAAAGTGCCTATGAAGGGAGACATTAAAACTAACAAAGAAACTGTCCACCATTGCATGCCAAAACCGACCTTGAAATTTCTCCCAGAGAAGCATTATGATGTATCAAAGCCGTGAACAAAAAATTATCTGTCATTTTTAACTGCAAGGCAGAGAAATCAAAGCCAGAATCCAGCAATGGCAACCCACTGCACAGTGGATCAGAAACGAAATCTAGCTGGGAAAAAAAAACTATTTTCACTCACCCTCATCAATTTATCTTTTTTTTTTTTTCACTCTGATATAATTGTTATATGACTATTCTTAACTTATCTGCAAAGGAGGGTATAATTCTAATGTTTATGAAGACAATATAAACATCAGAAGTTGCCGATAGTTAAGAACTCATCTGGTCCACATCCCAGTTGTGCATTGTGTGTTACAGTTCAGTGAGTTTTTCTTCTTATTGTATATGGAAACTTCACCCCATGGTTTGTAATTTTTATTGATACATCTAACTTTTTCTGTATGACCAGATATTATGTTAAGTACACATGGAATCATACCTTCCAAACCCTAACAAAAATTCACAATCATCTTATTTTAAATTGAGCTACAAAGAAAACAGTTCTGAACAGTAGTACAAATTTTAGTTATAATTTAGAGTGATTTATGGACTTCAATTTCTGCACAATAACATGTGAGCAAATTGTTGCGTTTTTTAAAATTAGCTTTCTCTCTCATTACTGGAGGTGGCTAGCAATTGAGGCCTACCATCATGTGCAGAGAATTGTTTGATTTAATATGGAGGAAAATTGTTTGATAAAGGCAATAAATGATCATTTAGTAAATAAATTAGGGTTAGGGGGATGTTTTAAATGATATTCAAGAACAATATACTTTTTGAAAAGTGATTTTCTCAATGTAGGAAGTTGTGTGCTAGAAAAAAAAATGGTTTCTGCTGAAATATTCTGATTGGCTAGAAGTGGATGTTAACTTTCCCGTTATTAAGAATTAATTTATAACAATGACAGTCGTTGACAAATCCTGTTCCATCTGCTCATGGAATTGGAAGATCCAAAATATCTTTCAAAGAGGCTGGAATAAAAAAAAAATGTACTTAAGCCGGAATTCTCTCGTGATGAACTTGCTCTTGCAACAAAAATGTCACTTCGGTCATATGGTAAACGGGATATTGCAGATGTTTTAAAGAAATCACTAAAACAAACAAAAATAGCTTCAAAATAGTAAGAAACATTACAAATCACCCTGCTCAACTCCCCTATCTTATATGTCGGATGCAGCAATGTCTTTTTTGACAATAAAATGTCAAAACGCCAATATATTAATATGAGATCAGGTGCCAAAAAGAGAGGCTGTGATATTTACCTATCCTATAATGCTACTAGGGAGGCAAATTTGTCATGCTACCTTTCCTAAGACCATATCAATGACAGATATTTCAGCAGAAATAAGACTACCCTTTTTTTTTATTCCTGCCTCTTCGAAAGATATTTTGGGTCTTAGAATTCCACAAGCAGATGGAACAGGATTTTCCAACAACTGTTATTGTTCGAAATTCTTAATAATGGGAAAGTTCTGATTCACTTCTAGCCAATTAGAATATTTCAGTAGAAATCTATCTTTTTTTTCTCGTGCACAACTTCCTATGTTTTAGAAAACAGCTTTTCAAAAAAAAAGTTTTTAAATATATTTTAAAACTTCTCTGAACATCCCCTAACTCAAATTTATTAATAATAAATGATCACACATTGCTTCTATCAAACACTTTTCGTCATATATTAAATCAAACAATTCTCTGTGCGCGATGGTAGACTTCAGCTGCTGGCCGCCTCCTGTAATAAGAAAGCTAATTACAGTACAAAAAATACAATAATTTGCACACATGCTATTGTGCGGGAATTAAAATCCATAAATCACTCTATATTATAACTAAAATTTGTACTACTGTTCAGAACTGTTTTTTTCGTAGCTCTATTTAAAGTATGATTGTGTACATTTTTTTAGTGTTTTGAAGGTATGATTGATTCCACATGTATTTAACACAATGTCTGGTTGTATAGAAACATGTTAAATATATCAATGAAAAGTACAAACCTTGAGGTAAATTATCCATATAGAATAAGAAGAATAACTTGCTGAATTGTAATACAAAACATATTTATTTCCAAAACTCGGAACACAACTGGGGTGCAGAACAGATGAGTTCTTAACTATCGGCAACTTCCGATGTTTATATTGTCATCATAAATTTTAGAATTCTACCCTCCTTTGCAGATAAGTGAAGAACAGTCATCTGGCAATCATATTAGTGTGAAGAAAGATGAATTGGTGAGAGTGAGCAAAATACTTTTTTTCCAGCTAGATTTCGTATCTGGCCCACTGTGCGCTGTATGAAGGAGATGAACTCCCTGCATGAATTAGAGCGGAGTGGAATGAGGCAGGATGTGGTGCTATGCGAATAGTGAGGGTGCATAATTTTAGTGCCTTGCAGTTAAAAATGTAAGATAATTTTTTGGACATTGGTCTTGGTACATTACAACACTTCTCTGGGAGAAATTTCAAGGTAGGTTTCTGGTGATTGCACAGAGTTTTAAGCCCCCAGAGAGAGCCCAGAATGTTGAATTTGTTGTTGTCTGCTGACTTAACAGTAATGTTACTGTTTTTCAGGTTTTATTTCCCACAGGGGGAAACCTGCAAGCGAACACATTAGTGACATCATCATACAGAAAATCAATTCCGCGTTCCAACAGTTTCCAAACCAACAAGTGCCTCGTGAAAAGTTTGACACAGTCACCAAGGTTTGTAGAGCACGAAGCATATCTTGAATTCACCTCTTATTAATAAATTTCATTAGGAAATGACATTATGAGGTTCTTCTTAATAAATAAAATGAATCCAGAATCGTCTTACCTCATAATTTTGTGTTCTATTTGGACCTCATAGTGTCACTTCCTTTAAATATTAATGAAAAATTATATTTGAAGAGAAAAATATATTGAAATTCATTGGAGAACATTTTTTGACAACCTCATAAATTTCATATTTTTTCATGATACTGCACAGTTTCAAACATAATCACGTCCATCATCAGCCATAATTCCGACTGATGAAATCTTTGGCCGTCAACTTTTCTTTTGTCATCATCTTCAGTGCTGCCATCTATGGTTGAATTTATGAACTTCAAAGTCAAATTTTGTTCATTAGGAATTTGAAAACTCATACCAAAGAACATTTTAGAAATATTAAAAATTGTGAAATTGAACAATCTGCAATTGCTGCACATCGTTTATTAGAACATCATAAAATTGGAAGGGAAGCAGAACTTTTAAAACAAGTGGATAAACCTTTAGAATTTGACAGTTTGGGAGAAGATATACATTCAGAAAAATAAATATAGATCAATGAATTTTGATATTCCTAATGAACAAAATTTGATTTTGAACTTCATAAATTCAACGATTAGATGGCAGCACTGAACATGGTGACGAAAGAAGAGTTGACGGCCGAAGAATTTAATCAGTCGCAGTTATGGCTGACGATGGACATTAATATGTTTGAAACTATGCAGTATCATGAAAAACATGAAATTTATGAGGTGATTTGTCTAAAAATGTTCTCTGATGAATTTCAATGATTATATCTCATAATGTTTAGCTCCCAACATTAATTTAATATAGAAATACATATACTCAGACTGGAGTTTGAACCCAGGACCTTTTGCTTTCTATGCAAATATTCTACTAACTGAGCTACCTGAGAAACTCCAATCTAAATGCAAATTTTTCTCTTATTTGCACGTTAATTCCCGAGCACCAAATGCTTCGATCTTGCAAATGGCGGCTTCTTTGTTCAGAAACCCTTTATTGGGAATTATACATTACATTATAAAGTCAGTATGTCCTCTTTCAGATGGTAGAACATTCGCATACAAATCAAAAGGTCCTGGGTTCAAACCCCAGTCTGAGCTTATATTTTTCTCCTCAAATATAATTTATCCATCATTGAGATGTATGAAATGAATAATAAAAACATAGAAAGAGGCCGTACTGGCTTTATAATGTAATGTAAAATTCCCAATAAAGGTCTTCTTAATAAAGAAGCTGCCATTTGCAAGATCGAAGCAACGGTTTTGAAGCATTTGGCACTTGGGAATTAACAGTGTATATAAGAGAAAAATTTGCATTTAGTTTGGAATTTCTCAGGTAGCTCAGATGGTAGTGCATTTGCTTAGAAAGCAAAAGGTTGTGGGTTCAAACCTCAGTCTGAACATACATTTTTGTTTAATAGTGAGTGGAGAACATATTTTGAAATATGTTCTCCACTCATTATTAATGATATAACCTCATAATGTTTACTTCCCAATATTATTTTAAATATACATTTTTCTCTTCAAATATAATTTATCCATCATTGAGATATATGAAATGAATAATAAAAATTAATGAAAAATGTTTGAATATGTTGCCCATACCATCGTCAGCTTGTCCAGTCTGTATCAACAGACTCACCTTATTTATTAAGAAGAACTTCATAATGCCACTTCCCTAATGTAATTTTATAGTTTTTATAAGAAAATCACATTTGGTCTATGTTGTTAATGATTTATTGTGTTCCTCAGGCTTGTCAGTGCCCCCTCTACTGGAAGATCCGTTATTTATTGCAGCCGGGGGAGAGAAACTTGGTTATGTGGAGGCAAACACTTTTGTTGACTTTTGGAAGAAGTAAGTAATAAATTACTTTTTGTAAACACAAACAAATATCTTGTCCAAAGTAATGGAAATAAAAATCAATTTGAATCTTCCTAAATCTAAAGAAAATATTTTGATCAGAGAAAACCCTCTTACCTTTGAACCAATTAACATTCAGCTAAATTTAGAAGAACTAGTTATAAAATCTGAAACTTTCACGCCTGTACTAAAAAGTTCTAGCATTGGTAGCTGTGAATAAGCGATATCCACCAGGAGAATGGTTACATGTCTACACAGACGGGTCTACTATTGATAACAACTCAGGATCAGGAATTACATGTGCATTATTTTCATTTTATCAACCACCAGGATACCACACAACAAATTTTGATGCAGAAATAACAGCTATTCATATTACACTCCAACAATTGCTATATAGAATAAATAAATTCCAAAATGCTATCATACTCTCTGATTCTAAGGCAGCAATATATGCAATAAATTCACACAAAATTAAGTCAATTCAAATTAAAGAGTGTCAAAAAATGATTCAATAACTTCAAAAACTACAGAAAAGAATTCAATTGATATGGATACCTGCACAGTGTGGAATTGCTGGAAATGACACTGCTGATTTTCTTGCCAAAAAGGCTCCAATTTAATTCAGAATACAACTAAAAGCTTACCTTTCACATCCATAAAAAGACTAATTAAAAACAAATATAAAATCAAACAAAACCAAGACCTGTGTAATAAAGCCAAAGACAAAATATGGAATATTTTAGTAAAGAAGCCAGATATTATTCCAGAAATTCCACGCAAAACTGCAGTAGCAAAATTCAAACTGCATATAAAACATGATTATTTGGCCAAACACTTATATAAAATAGAATTTACACAAATCCAAATTGTCCTCTATGCAACAAAGATGAAGAAATGAATGAAGAACATCTACAAACCTGCAAAGTATTACCTGTTGGATCCACCATAGAGAAATATTGGAGAGAAAGAACGCTAATGGCTTCATTGCCAAGGCCCAGCATTTGATAACAACAACATAAATTACTTTTTTTTTATTTTGAAAATAAAATTAGAAGGGCACAGCCTCTGATGTTCAAATTTTGGGGCAGATACATTGACGATATTATTGCTATAGTTAAAGACAAACACATAGAAGATGCTTTAAAACTCTTAAATTTACAGAAGAAAACAATAAAATTCACACTTTAAATACAGGTGAACAAACAGTTACCATTTTTAGATCTAAAATTACACAGAAATGAAGAAAAAAAGAAAATAGAATTCAGCATTTATAGGAAAGAAACACACACAGATAACTACATCAAATCAACAGGTTTCAACCATAATTCAAACAAATGGGTGTCTTCAACAGCCTAGTACATAGATTGGTAAATATACCTATGAACAGTGAAAATTATAAAACAGAAAAAGAACACATAATTGAGGTAGCAAAAGAAAATGGTTTCGAGGAAAAAATTGTACACAAAAAATTGATAAGTACAAAAAAAAACAGAAATTGAGAAATAAAAGTACTCTTCAGATAGGAAAAAAAAAACAAAAGAAAAGAAATACAAGAAATCCACATATCACCCTTGGGCACACAATAAATTCCAAAAAAAAACTTTTGGAAAATTCAACATCAGTTTAGCACCAAAGAATGATTATAGCCTAAAAAAGCTTATGAAAACCAACAAAAATGAAAAAATTGAAGATAATAAAAAATCAAGAATATATCAAATAAAATGTGCAGATTGTGATAAAGTATACATAAGGAAAACAAAGAAAATTTTTAAACATTAGAACTAAAGAACACATAAGACAAATCTGTAGTAGCAGCAGCTCACATTTGGACAGAAAAACACAAAATAGATCTAAATACAAAATTATTAAAAACAGTTAGAAAATACCAATGAACTCACGATATGGGAAAAAATCTATATACAGAAGAACAAGGAGAAAATTATGAACTTTGAAATTCCCGGAGAAAGGAGCCTTATTACCAAGTTCTTTGGAACACAGATCCAGGGCCTACAACTTGAAGAAAAGAAAAAAATCAGTTTGTGCAATGCTGAAGATGGGGTAACAGCCTTGAAACATATATCCAACTAAACAATCATATGAGGTAAGAATGTTAAAAAAATACAAACTCACTTAATAAATTACTTTCTTTAGGATTTCATACTATGAGGTATATTTATTTAGGTAAATTTTTATCACTCACCTCATATTCTTCTTTTTTTTTAAACTAGTTTTGGAACTTTACACTTCAGTTCCATCTTCAGTAATTTTGTGACCATTGTTCTGTCATCTTGAAGAGCTCTATCTGTTGTTGGAGACAAAGTCTACATAGGAAAAACTAAAAGAAATTTGTAAACAAGAATGAAAGAACATCTCAGGAATATCAAGAAAAGGGAAATGAAAAATCTGCAGTGCCTGCCCATACATGGTCAGAGAAACATCTTGTCGAAAGGAAGGCTAAATTATTAAAACAAATAGAAAAACCAAAATAATTCACTGTTTGGGAAAAAAATCTACATTCACTAAAACGAAAAGGAGAAATTAATAAACTTTGAAATTCCTGGAGAAAATGACTTGATTTCGAGGTTTTTCAGTCCACCAACAGAGAGAGCGAGAGGCAGCTTTTCAAGACGATAAACAATGGTCATGAAATTACTGAAGATGGAACTGAAGTGTAAAGTTCCAAAATTAGTTTAAAATGGAAGAAGAATATGAGGCAAGTAATAAAAATAAAGTAATAAATTATTTTTATAATCAATTGATTTTTCGTTTACTCAATGAAAATCCATACTGTTATCCACAAGGTCCAGAACTGGTACATCAGAAAGAAACACTTGGATATGGCGATGCCTGACGGCATAAACAACTATAAATAAAACACAAATTGCCTAACTAACTAACTCACTGGCACTATCGAACCCATAGGTTCATGGCCACATACATAAGCTCTCCATACATCCCTATCCTGAGCTAATGTTTTCCAATCATTCCATGTATAATCTACTTCCCTCAAATCATAGTTAATGTTATTCTCCAACCTCATTCTTGGTCTACCAACTGGGTGTGTTCTCTCTGGTTTTCCTACAAGAAACTTCCATGCACGTCTTTCATTCCCCATTTTCCTGAACTTTATTCTCAAATACTCATAATCTCCTTTCCTCTCTTAAAGTAAGAGTCCATGTTTCGCATCCATATAATATAACTGGTAGAAAAACAGTTTTATATATTTTCAGTTTAATGTTTTTTCAAAGGAGTTGGGATGTCACGAGTCCCTGTAATGAACACAGATTGCCTAAGTTTATGAATTTGTATTATGTGTAACTGATGTTTGTCAGTTTAATTGTTATTGTATATGTGCAGAATGCAGACGACATGCCATGACAAAGCATCCAAGTTTGTCCACATGATGACAAGAGGCTCGCGAGACTACCTTGTACCTGAAGACTTCATACCACTAGTACAAGATGTCGTGGACACGCACCCAGGTCTCACGTTCCTTAAAGAAGCGACTGAATTCCATTCTCGATATGTTCACACGGTAAGTCATCACATTCTTAAAACAATACAGTAACTCTAAATTTCACACGCTCACATGCTGCATATGTTATGTACATATCTGTAGTAACAGGGAATATGTTAAGAATAAAATTGCAACATTCCAGAGAAGCACTTTTTATCCAAGAACATAATATAATAATGAGAAAAATCAATCTGTACATGCTGACAATGGGGCTCACAAGCCTTGAAACATACGTTCAACAAAAACAACCATAAGAGGTAAGAGTATACAGACCAAATATCTTAATTATTAAATAAACCTCTTAATGTTATTTTTGATAGTATCTTTAAAATAATATACTGTTCTTACAAGGTACGGTATAAGCTTCACCTTGGTGTTATAGTATTAATAAATAATAGTTTTAAAAAACTAAAACAACATGCTTTATTAGAAAACCGAACTAAAAAATGAAAAATAATTTTAATTTCCAACACGCTTGGGATAAAATTAAAGTGGTCAACAGAAAGAAAATAATTTTACCATCAAAAGTGTGGGGTGCTCTATATCAATTAATATATTTAATAATAAACAGATATTGGTAAAAGTAAAGTCTCTAAGAAGAAAATGTAAAAATCATAAAAAGCACCCCATGCTTTTGATGGTAAAATTATTTTCTTTTTGTTGATAACTCTAGTTTTATTCTTTATGTGTTGGAGATGATTTTTTTGTTGACCACTTTAATTTTATCCCAAGCGTGTTGGAAGTTAAAATTATTTTTCATTTTTTAGTTTGATTTTCTAATAAAGCGTGTTGTTTTAGTTTTTTAAAACTATTATTTATTTTTTATTTTTAATATTTTTCAGAATAAGATAAAAATGTAAATATCTTTAAATTTGATACTATTGTAGTATGAGCTAAAAGTAATACTTTTCTAAAAAAAATCCTTCCAGCCGGATTTGAACCAGCGATCTATGGATTACTGAAATTATATACCACTAGAGTTCACCGCTCTACCAACTGAGCTCTTACAACGATTGACTAAGAAGTCGACAAGTCCGCAAGCTATTATTCCAGTTTTCATTTTTTTGATTTTCTGATGATTCTTGCCAAGATTTTAGAAACAAAATATGAAATTATTGTATTGTCACGGGTTCTTTACAAGTATACAAAGTTTCAAGTCGATCCACTGATTTAAGTGGATAGATAGATAGATGATAATAATAATAATAATAATAATAATAATAATAATAATAATAATACTTTATTTATTATGGCAGAGTTAAGGCCATAAGGCCCTCTCTTCCACTCAACCAGCACAAATACAAATACATATTTGACAAATATAGATATACACTATACTAATTATAAACAGTTAAATATACAATAAATGTAGCAAAGTAAATTTCATGTACAAACAACATTTTATAGGGTAGTAACAATAATGATACGATAATAATAATAATATAAATATGATAAATTATATGAGAAACACCAATTAATATATATACCTTACACTGGGTAATAATGAAGTCGAGGTTAGAGCAAATATAAATTTAGATTTCTTTTAAAAGATGCCAATGTCTGGCAGCCCCTTATTTCTTGTGGTAGAGAATTCCAGTTGCGAGAAGTGAAGATGGTATATGACATGGAACGTCAAGCTAATATAAAGCATGTAAAAATACCTTTTTCGAGCTACGTTCTAATTGTAATGTAAACAAAGCAGATGTAACACTGTATATTCATTGGTCGAATAATGATTTTTACCTTTAAGTGTGAAAGAAAATTTAGTTTCCTCTCAACCAATCGAAATACAGAAAATAAATAAAAATATTAATATTGAGTGGAGAACATATATTTACTAACTCACCTCGAACAATTTCAAATTTCTTTGAGACCATTGGTGAGTTACTAAAAAATGTTCTCCACTCAATATTAATGATATAACCTCATAATGTTTACTTCCCAACATTAATTTAAATATAAAAATAAAAATATGTCTTATGTAATAATGTCCATGTTAGTTATATATGATAATTTTAAAATATATAATTACAATTTTAATAGATTAAATAAGCATTGTTTTATTGTTACACATGTGAAATGCAGAATACATTCGGATTTCACTTGTTTTAAATGGCTGCTTCTGTATAATAATAAAACATTGCAGACTAAAGTAATTAAAAAACAGGGAGAAACAAATTATTTTGAATGTTTCCAACAGTATAAAGAAAAAAATATCCTACATTACCACATTGAGGATGGCAGTGAAAATAACAGCAGATTTTACATGTCAGTCAGGATGGAGCATAAATCCAGTGCATAATGAAATTGTAAATACAGAATATCTATTAACATCATGGAAAAAATGTAAATATCTGATTAGGTAGGACCGTATATAATTTTTTGCCATAAATAAGAAATGGAGGAAGTTCCTAATTATTGGTACCATCTTACATTGTATTCAGTCTTATTTCCCATTAAATACCATGTTGCCTAAGAAACAATGTTTTTATCATCCACATTTCAGTCATACGGGAGTTAAAAGTAGCACCACGGTTCCCCAATAGACGGAGTCCGCGCAGTAATATCTTATGCCAGTTTGTTTACAGTACAACTGGAACTTAGTTTGAAATTAGTATACAAATATTGGGCATGATAGCCTAAGTCAGTACACTGGAAGCTTTATAGAAAAAGTTTAACTTGATTATCATAAATTGAACAATAAAGATTAAGCAGTATTAAAGTTCCATTAAGTGAGAACCAGCTCCTGGAAGACACTTAATACAACCTTTAAAAACACTTAATGGCACGACAGGCCTAGAAGGTCTTTTGCCTACCAGCCGGCTGCTGTGAGGGTTAATCACAGAGGTAGACTATCATCCTGCCAATGTAGGGGTGACATGTGGTCAGCATGTCAGATCCCCCATTCATTATAGCTTGTTTTCTTAACTTGGAGATGCTACTCATTGCAGCTAACCAAATTCCTCATGATCCTGGGTGGGCACCAGTTCCATACGGGCCAAAATTCCATGAGAAAATTTCTTCTCTCATGGAGACTCGAACCAGTGCAAGTCCCATAGTTCTATGCCAAGGCATCTTGCCTTAACCACTCGGCTATGGCGTGGGACACTTAGGGCCACATGCAAATGCATTAGTCTCTACTCAACTTACTTCCAATCACTGTTGAGCTGAGTTTTCCATGAGAACATGCAAAGATCGAATTAGCGACCCGCTCACTGGTCAAGCATGAAAGTCTTTTTTTTTTGTAATATTGGCAAGAAATTACCCAGAATTCTCAGCGATAAAACCACTTCTGTTATTTTCGACTGCTAGAGGAATGCATTTACGCTTGTGTCCCGCAAATAAAACCGTATACGACGTCTGCATTACGCGATATTATGCCGATTCTCCTGGTCTTCCAGTTGAATTCGTTGGTAGACTCTATCAAATTCCTCTTCTCTGCGTATACTGAAAACATGATTGAAGTCTTAAAGTCCGACATCTTGGATAAAGCAGCAAGGCAGGCAGCAAGGTTTCAAGTACATCGGTTACCATCGGTTCCCATCAGGTTGCTCA
The DNA here is from genome assembly GCA_030220185.1 of Diploptera punctata. Classification (NCBI taxonomy): domain Eukaryota; kingdom Metazoa; phylum Arthropoda; class Insecta; order Blattodea; family Blaberidae; genus Diploptera; species Diploptera punctata. The sequence goes on along the minus strand of JASPKZ010007760.1, from coordinate 443,329 downwards.
CGATTCGTTCTCTGCAAAGTCACCTCGCTAGGTAGCTTACGGAATTTCAACAATTATTATTGCATGAACAGATTCTTGAGTATGCAAAACGTATTTAGATGCAACTTTCTCAGCAGAGTATATGTTGAGGACGACTTTTACAGTCTAATGCATTCATAGATACGAGCCTTAATGCAACCTGTAACTCTTATATGACTGTAAGAATCATTTTGAGAATTCCTATGGTTTAGAAGGAGCTGAAATCAGTTTGTTTTGTTGCAGGTGATTGCTCGAATTTATTACTGCGTGAACAGATCGTGGAGTGGACGCATCACTCTGCCAGAACTGAGGAGATCGAACCTCCTGCAAGTGATTCAGCTGTTGGAAGAGGAGGAAGACATAAACCAGGTGACAGCTTACTTCAGCTACGAGCATTTCTACGTCATCTACTGCAAGTTCTGGGAGTTGGATCGTGACCACGACCTTTATATTGACAAACAAGATCTCACACGACATAGTGATCATGGTGAGGAAATTAATTCATTATGAAAATTACTTGTAACAAGTCCGACTCACAAAATCTATGTAAAGTTACAAAATTCTTCATTAAGTCAAATTTATGGTAAGAGTTTGCCGATTTTATGGAATATACAATTGGCCAATGAAAAGAATGAAATTGCAGGGTGAAAGGGCCTGTGTCTGAAGATGTACAGGCTCGCAAAGAACCTTAAGCCTGAATAAAGAGCCTTCTCAACTCCAAATCACCACACTTTACAAATTTTTCAAGGTCTGGATTTTTTATAAGGTTTTGTTCAAGTTTCATTTTTGCAAATCTTTCAAGCAAGTTTTTTCTACCACATTCCACTGCACTTCCTTAAGTAAACTATCTCTCCCATCTTCTAGTTGAAGTGTGTTTTTTTCAAAATCTGATATCTACTTTAAATCTAGTTTAGCCATCAAGTAATATATTACTACACAATGTTGGTAGTTATTTTTCCATTTGGATATATTTTTCTGAAAAAAGATTCTACAGATTTTACTTTTAAATCCAGCATCCATACCATCATAAATTTATATTATGCTTCTGAAAATCAGATATCTACAGCAGATTGAAAATGAAAATTTTGAAAAAAATGCACCTCAATTGCAAGATGATTTCTAGGGTGAACTTGAATGTGTGCACTGCGTATAGTTGGGTCTCCAAATTTGGTTCCTTTAATAAGTTCTTAGCTCTTCCTGCAGCTGCAGATTCTAGATCATCCAAAGATAGTAGAAACTCTTTAATATTTGTAAAATTTCTAATCAGAAAAATAACACAAGAAATCCTTGTTCCCACCTAGTTAGAATGGAAAGTGTACATACTGGCAATCTTGTTTATTTTATTTTGTCATGTTATTGCATGTATTCAATAAATTCTAACAATGACTTATACACTACTCCATGACACGACAGGTCTAGAAGGCCCTTGGCCTACCATCCGACTGCTGGTCTCACATCCACATGTGTTAATCACAGAGGTAGACTATCATCCTGCCAGTGTAGGGGTGACATTAGTTCAGCATGTCGGGTCCCCCAATCGTCACAGCTGGTTTTCTCAACCTGGAGCCGCTACTTATTGTAGCTACCCAAATGTCTCACGATGCTGGGTGGGCATCAATCTCATACTGGTTGAAATTCCATCAGAAAATTTCTTACCCCATGGAGACTCTAACCAGCGCAAGCCCCATAGCACTGCGCCAAGGCATCTTGTCTTAACCACTCGGCTGCGACGTGGGACTACAATATAACAGTGAGAAAGTGATTGTTGCTGTTTATTTTGAAATTGCCAAATTCTGGGATTTACATTTTATATCCAAATATAAACTATCAAAGTTTTGTAATATATTGTTAAAAAAGGGGATAATAGTAACCATTGTTTCAGAAAAATAAAACACACTAAAAAAGGGAAAGTTAAAACCACACAATCTTGCTTGTTTTAAATAGTTATAAATTGTTTTGTGTTTTTGATAAAATATGAAAAATGTATTCCCTTTAAAATCTTTTAAAAATGATGTTTATTATTGCGTCCACCAGCATGGTCTTGATGTAGCATGCTGCCTTGTCATGGGCGCGGATCTGGGTTCAATCCCTGGTTGGAACAAGTTTCCTGGGTGAGGTTTTTTTTGGGGTTTTTCCTCACCTGTAAAACAAATGCCAGGATACTTCAAGGTCCCCGAACATCATCTGGCCATCATAATCATATTCACCTCATTAGATTAAGTTTAGGATTAAGGCCTCTCCTGGCGCATCATTATCCATTATCATCACCCATTGTATCATTGGGACAGTATAACCCCACCTTCCAGGCGCCCCAACCTCAGAAGTGGGTTACAATATGCCAATGTCAGGAGAGAATACCAGAAATGTTGAAATGAGACAAACTGGTGGCATTGAAAAAAAAAAGTTTATTGTAGCTCTTGGCATGAATGAAGGCAGGTCAGGCAAGTCCGGCGCATCATGGAAGTACAAATTCCACTTTGTTTAACATACAATAGTTGCAGGTGATTGGCTCCCTGAAAACATTATGATGTAGATGATCAGAACTCACATAAACTTGACCACCTTCGTTCGTGCATTTTACTCTAGTCACAATGTCACATTGCATGTCTAATGATGTTGTTTTTAATTGTACTTGCATGTTCTTCCTGAATCCTAAACCTTTCCTGTGACAGTTCACTTGGCAGCAAGATGGTTATTATTTAGAAACTGTAAAGATTATCACCCTCCAAAATGGTACAGTCACCTCGCAGCTATCAGAATTAAAATTATTACCGGAGGTAAGAACTAGATGTATCTAGGGTCGACAAGTTGCATGTTTGCCTCAAATCCTTGTGTTTTTTTCTTAGCACTTAGCTTACAGCGGTTCTGAACATAATATTGAAATTAAGGTACTCACATGCAATAGTTAATACAACTAAAGACAAAAATTTACTGTAATGTGAAAGTGTTCATTACAAAGGGTGCATGGGGTTTGAAAGTGAGAAAAAAAAATTTGTCTTTTAACATAAGGATATACTAAAGGTCAACACTCACACTCTATTGAGTAACACTAACAAATTGGGACTGGAAGTAAATGTCAAAAAAACTAAATATATAGTCACACATAGAAATACATTATATAAAGGAAATGGACAGTAATGACAAATTAATGAAATTTTGAGGAAGTGGCTGAATTTGTATACCTAGGAACAATAATCACAAATAGGAATAAGATGCACAAAGAAATTAAACATAGGCTCAATACTAGAAAAGCATGCTATTATGCATTACAGAGACTCTTCGCGTCCCTAATCCTTTCAAAAACGTTAAACTGAAAATATATAAAACTATTATTCTACCAGTTATATTATATGTATGTGAAACATGGATTCTTATTTTAAGAAAGGAAAGGAGATTACGAGTATTTGAGAATAAAGTTGTTAGGAAAATTTTTGGACCAAAGAGAGATGAAGAGACAGGTAAATGGAGAAGACTACTTAAGAGAGAACTACATGGTCTTTATAAGAAGCCAGGTATAATAAGTGCAGTTAAGCCTCGTAGACTTTGATGGACAGGACATGTGGCACAAAGGGGAATGAAAGACATGCATGGAAGCTTTTTGTAGGAAAACCAGAGGGAAAATACCCAGTTGGTTGACCAAGAATGAGGTGGGAGAATAACATTAACTATGATTTTGAGGGAAGTAAATTATACAGGGAATGATTGGAAAACATTAGCTCAGGATAGGGATGTATGGAGTGCTTATGTCCGTGCGGCCATGAACCTATGGGTTCGATAGTGCCAGTGAGTTAGAGTTAGTTATCATAAGTCATAATTTTTTTTAAAAAATCACAAATATGTGCTTTGCTAGCTAAAAAATTAATTTATTCATAGTTAAATATGGGAAATAATGTTATGAGGTTCTTAATTCAATGAATAAATGAGTCACTTCTTATCTTACCTCATATATTATGTTTTTTAAACCTGGGAACTGCAGTTTTCAAGAGGAGTTCCTCTTATCTTCAGCCCGACATTGTGACATTATGAGTCATAATGTCAGCTGAAGATAAGAGGGAGTCCTCTTGAAAACTGCAGTTCCTAGGTTTAAAAAACATAATATATGTGGTAAGATAAGATATGACCCATTTATTCATTAAAAAATGAATTCTTTGTTTATATTTAAAACTTCAGCAAGAAAGAAATCTCACTTTTAGATAAAGGATTAAAAACATGTAACAGTTTTTCAAACAATTTACAAGATTACAAAAAAAAAAGTGAGTCATAAAACTAACTATAAAAAATGAAGGCTATACTAGCTATAAAAGTAATTATATTTGAAGAGAAAATTTATACACTCAGACTGGGGCTAGAACCCAGGACTTTTCTCAATCTAGGCGAATGCTCTTACCGAGTGAGCTCCAATCTAAACACAAATTTTTCTCTTATATACGTTGTTAATTCCTAATTCAAATTTATCAATCATTGAGATGTATGAAATGAATAATAAAAACATTGAAAGAAGTGTACTGGCTTTATAATGTAATGTAAAATTCCCAAATAAATATCTTCTTAATACAAAAGCTACCACTTGCAAGATAGAAGCAAAGGTTTCATAGCATTTGGTGTGTGGGAATTAACAGCGTATATAAGAGAAAAATTTGATTTCAGATTGGAGTTTGCTCAGATAGCTCACTCGGTAAGAGCATTCACCTAGATTGTGATAGGTCCTGGGTTTGAGCCCTGGTCTGAGCATATAATTTTTCTCTTCAAATATAATTTATCCACCATTGAGATGTATGAAATGAATAATAAAAACATGTAAAAGTAATTGACGATTTTATTATTAATTTAACACTTCTCATAGAAGGATAAATTGTATTTGAAGAGAAAAATTTTCGCCTAGACCGGGACTCGAACCCGGGACCCTTGGCTTTCCGGGCCAAGTGCTCTACCAACTGAGCTACCGAGGCGAGTTACGATCTAGACGCAAATGTTTCTCTTATGTACGTTGTAATTCCCTCGTGCCAAATGCTTGAAACCATAGCTTCTATCTTTGCAAATGGCGGTTTCTTAGTTAAGAAGACATTTATTGGGAATTTAACAATAAATGTCTTCTTAACTAAGAAGCCGCCATTTGCAAAGATAGAAGCTATGGTTTCAAGCATTTGGCGCGAGGGAATTACAACGTACATAAGAGAAAAATTTGCGTCTAGATCGTAACTCGCCTCGGTAGCTCAGTTGGTAGAGCACTTGGCCCGGAAAGCCAAGGGTCCCGGGTTCGAGTCCCGGTCTAGGCAAAAATTTTTCTCTTCAAATATAATTTATCCTTCTATGAGAAGTGTTAAATTAATAATAAAATCGTCAATAGAAGCCCTACTGGCTATAAAGTAGTGTTAAATTCCTAATAAATGTCTTCTTAACTAAGAAGCCGCCATTTGCAAAGATAGAAGCTATGGTTTCAAGCATTTGGCGCGAGGGAATTACAACGTACATAAGAGAAAAATTTGCGTCTAGATCGTAACTCGCCTCGGTAGCTCAGTTGGTAGAGCACTTGGCCCGGAAAGCCAAGGGTCCCGGGTTCGAGTCCCGGTCTAGGCAAAAATTTTTCTCTTCAAATATAATTTATCCTTCTATGAGAAGTGTTAAATTAATAATAAAATCGTCAATAGAAGCCCTACTGGCTATAAAGTAGTGTTAAATTCCCAATAAATGTCTTCTTAACTAAGATGCCGCCATTTGCAAAGATAGAAGCTATGGTTTCAAGCATTTGGCGCGAGGGAATTACAACGTACATAAGAGAAAAATTTGCATCTAGATCGTAACTTGCCTCGGTAGCTCAGTTGGTAGAGCACTTGGCCCGGAAAGCCAAGGGTCCCGGGTTCGAGTCCTGGTCTAGGCAAAAATTTTTCTCTTCAAATATAATGTAAAAGCAATGTTGAAATCCCAGTAAAAATTCTTCTTGAATAAGAAGCTGCTAGAATGTGCAGAACAAAGGTTCTCAACTTCAAGCTTAAAGATTGTATAAGTAAGAGAAAAATTTTTGTCTAAATCATGAGCCTAGATAGCTTAATAGATGGAATGGAGATCCAGAGATCCTGGTTTAGATGATTTTTTTTTTCTTTTAGAACATTAATTTGTCCTTTAATATAAGAGATAAATTTAAATAAAAACATCAAGAAAAATTCATGTCTGTTCATGAATGACTGGATAGCTTACGAACCAGAGATCCGGAGTTCTGTATTAATTTTCTTTTCAAAAATATGTCCAGTATTGGAAAGTATTAATATTTAAATATAATATCAAGACATATTACATGTTTGGCAAAGCTTGATTTATCCTCATTATATTTAAAATCCTTAAAATGTTAATTAAATCTTATATTAAAAGAAAATGTAAACATTCTGTAGGAGAAGAAGAAGAGATATTTTCCCATACTGCGAGTTCTGCTGCTTTATCCACTCGTTTTAGCAATTTTGACTTCTCTTCAATTTTATAATTTTCTGTCTTTTACATGAACAGACACTGTCAATGTTTCTATTTCCTCACTTTTATTTGCATTAAATGTTCTTACATTCCAGAAGTGAGAACAAAGTATGAGGCTTATATAGCCATTTCAGTTTCTTGATAAATTTATCGCATAGTGTTATTTCTTATCAATTTTGTATGATTGTGTTGACAGCACTTTCGTCACGTATGATAGATCGCATCTTCTCAGGAGCCGTAACCCGGGGAAACCGCCAGCAGAATCAAGATGACAAAATGAGTTACACCGAGTTTGTATGGTTTTTGTTGTCTGAGGAAGACAAGACACATCCGACAGCGATAGAGTACTGGTTCAGGCAAGTTTGAACATTAAAAATATCACCTCACTTCATATTTTGTCTTCCTTTTAGACTAGTTTTGAAATTATTATTCCATTTCAGTATAGTTTTGAAATTATTATTCCATCTTCAGTATTTAAATTCTAGTTCTATGATGGTCAAGCAGTCTCAAGCATCACATCCTGGCAAACAACAATGAGATGTGCCCTGGTTTGAATCCCCATAAGGGATAAAATTTTCTTTTAGATAAATAAGTTTGGTCTGTATTTGTCTTACCTCATAAATTGTTGTTTTTTGTAAAATGTGTTTCAAAGTTCCTGTGCTTCATCGTCAGTTGATATAGACTGATCTTCCTTAAGTTGTTGGCCCTGAATCTCATAGCTCATAAATTGGTAAATATACCCCTGAACAGAGAAAATTATGAGTTGGAGAAAAAACACATAATTAAAGAGGCAAAATAAAATGGTTTCGAGGAGAAAATGATACACAAAAAATTGATCAAAATTGAGGAATGAAAGCACTCTTCAGATAGAAAAACCAAAAGATAAGAATTACAGGAAATTCACATATCAGCCTTGGGCACACAATAAATTCTAAAAAAAAAAAATTAATATCAGTTTAGCACCAAATTGTGATTATAGCCTAAATAAACTAATAAAAACCAACAAAAATGAAAGGATTGATGATAGCAAAAAAGACAGGAATATACCAAATAAAATATGCAGATTGTGATATATAGGGAAAACAGAGAGAAATTTAACCATTAGAACCAAAGAACACATAAAAAAATGTAAAAAAAAAGGGAGAGGTAAAAAAATCTGCAGTGGCTGCTCATGTGTGATCAGAAAAACATAAAATAGATGTAAACACAAAATTATTAAAAGTTAGAAAACACAAACGAATTCACCATATGGGAAAAAATTTACATACAGAAGAACAAGGAGAGAATTATGAATTTTTTAATTCCTGGGGAGAGGAACCTAATAAGCAAGTTCTTTTGACCACAAAAAAAGGAAGCAGGAGTCGAGATCCAGGGCTGACAATTTAAAGAAGATCAGTCTGTACCAACTGACGATGAAGCACAGAAGCTTTGAAATGCATTTTACAAGAAACAACAATTTATGAAGTAAGATGAATAGAGACCAAACTTATTTATTAAGAGAAACCCATAATGTTACTTCCTAATATATTTTCATTTTCTCATAGAATCTCACCCAGTGTATGGGACCACTGCTCACTCAACATCATAAGGAATTTGAGTAGAAAAAAATAAACACTAAGAAATTGGTACTGGAAGTAAACATCAATAAAACAATATATACATTCACACATAGAAATACATTATATAATGGAAATGGCCACTTAATTACAAATGAGGGAAATTTTGAAGAAGTGGCTGAATTCAATTACCTAGGAACAATAATCACAAATAGGAATGAGATACACAAAGAAATTAAACATAGGCTTAACCCTAGAAACACAAAGCTATTATGCATTACAGGAATTCTTGTCATCTCAACTTAGATTGGAATAATGTGAATTCTAACTCCATCCATCCATCCAATGGCTGATTGGCTCAAATTCAAGCTTTGGCCTCCCTTAACTTCTGCCTCCAATAATTTCTATTTTGCGCAGCAAGCCTCCAGTTGTGACATTTAAGTAGGTTTGCAGCATCTTCCTTAATACTGTCCTCCCATCGTTTTTTTTTCGGTTTTTCCAACTCATCTATTTCCCATAAAACTTGCTGTAAACACCTTTTTTGGTGCTTGGTCTGTTGACAGCCTTTGTACATGGCCAGCCCATTCCAATTTCTTTAACTTAATAAAATTGACAAGGTCAGGCTCATTGTATTTGTCATACAGTTTCTTTGTTGTATCGTATTCTCCACTGACCATTAATATTTATTGATGAATTCTAACTACTTCTTCAATTTTTTTAAAATTTGTAGGAAGTAACACTATGAGGTATTAATAATAATTAAATAATAATGAAATAATTTCCCTCATTTGTCATAAACTGTCCATTTCCATTTATATAATGTATTTCTATGTGTGAACATATATTTAGTTTTATTGATGTTTACTTTCAGCCCCAGTTTCTAAGTGTTATTTAATAGAGTGTGTGTGTGTTGGCCCTTAATATCTCCTCGCTATCATCTAATAATACTACATCATCAGCATAAACTAACAGCTTATTAATACCATTGAGTTGTATGTTTATTTATTTATAAACAGGTTTACAATTAAATAAAACATCTTCCTGTGCACAAAGCTTTTTAAATTTTTATCTTCTTTCACCATTTTCTTTATCTTTCCATTCCATTTCTCCCTCATACCTCTTCTTATATCATCCATCCATTTAAATCTAGGTCAACCTCTCTTTCCTTTTCCAGGTGGAATCCATTCCAAAGCTTGTCTGGGTAATCTTGTCTCTAGCATTCTAAAGTTGTATGTCCTCTTCTAAAAATTTGATGACATTCTCTAATACACAGTTGAATAGCAGAGAAGATAGTGCACCTCCTTGCTTTAACCCATTGTGACTTTGAAAAAATCTAAAAATCGAGTGCTGCTCAGAGATGTAATGAAGTGCCATCTGTCGCAGGTGTATGGATTTGGACGGAGATGGGTTCTTGTCAATGTATGAATTAGAATATTTCTATGAGGAGCAGCTTCAACGGATGGAAGCCATCGGAATTGAGACGTTACCTTTTGAAGATTGTCTTTGTCAGGTTAGTTTATATCAAGAGGTGTTGTTACTCAGTGGTTAGAAATTATAAACATCTGTCATGCAGGAACTGTGTTTGCTAACCAAATTCCTCACTAAGTTGAATTTACGATCCAATTTTGCTGGTTTATGGACATCTTTATTTTGTTAATTTGGCATATTGTTACCATCTCCAGTAAAATATTTTCGAACATCTTCTATGCTTACTTTACTGGCAGATTAATATTTTTATTTTAATATAATAAATTTGGGAATTTTTAACATTATGAGATTTTATTAATAAGAATTAATTGAATCGTGAATTCTTCTTACCTCATATTTCTATGTTTTTTTAAACACAGCACTGCAGTATCAGCGACTATCGTCACCATCCTCAGCTGTTTTCACAACTGTCATTTTTTTCTTTTGCTGGTAATTATCTAAACTGCCATCTGATCATATTTGAAGAGAAAAATTATACGCTCAGACCGGGACTTGAACCCGGGACTTGTTCTTTTGAAGGAATCATTTTCTAAACTGCCATCTGTTGTATTTTTGAAGAACTTTGTAATCAAGCTCGGTTCGTCTGGAATCTCGAAGTTCATGGTTCTAGTATAGTTTTTTTGAATATATATCTTTTCCCAAACCTTTGGATTTAACAGTTTGGGAAAAGATATATATTCAAAAAAGCCATACTAGAACCATGAACTTAGAGATTCCAGACAAACCGAGCTTGATTACAAAGTTCTTCAAAAATACAACAGATGGCAGTTTAGAAAATGATTCCTTCAAAAGAACACCAGATGGCAGTTTAGAAAATGCCTTTAAAAGAACACCAGATGGCAGTTTGGATAATTACCAGCAAAAGAAAAAATTGACAGTCGTGAAAACAGCTGAGGATGGTGACGATGGTCGCTGATACTGCAGTGCTGTGTATAAAAAAACATAGAAATATGAGGTAAGAATAATTCACGATTCAATTAATTCTTAATATTTTTATTATCGGATCTCCAAATATTTTGAAACCCTATTTCATCACAAAGGCATGTTAGGGTTGAAGTTTACTTTAACAATACTATACTATACATTGTAAAACAGAAACATTAACTTATGGTTTTGAATGAGTGTTATGAATTACATAAATCATCTATAAGTGTCTTAGCAAAATACTACGCGTTGTTATGAATTTCATAAAATGTTTATAATGATTTTGGTTTTCAAAAATCACTTCACACATCGAGGAAGAAGCTTCACCATCATTTAAAAGTAAATTTAACCAAAATATTTGTTTTTCGAATATAGGACAATCAAATAAAACATTGTAAATCAATGGTAAAGAGAAAAATTTCTGTCTGAACCGGGAATCGAACCCCGAACCTTTAGCTTTCCGTGCTAATGCTCAGACCTCTGAGCTAATCCAGGCTTCATTCCTGTCCAAGCAGAAATCTTTCCTTTACCTTACTCTACTTGGACGGGAATGAAGCCTGGATTAGCTCAGAGGTCTGAGCATTAGCACGGAAAGCTAAAGGTTTGGGGTTCGATTCCCGGTTCAGGCAGAAATTTTTCTCTTTACCATTGATTTACAATAATTTAATTGTGTTCATTGATTTACTTATTTGTATCATAGTAATAGCTTTAGCTTCTCAATATTAATTAAATAAAACATTACTTATTTATTTTAGGAATTCTCACTATGAGGTATATTCATTAAGGTAGAATTTTTATCACTCACCTCATATTGTAAACAATATGAGGTGAGTGATAAAAATTCTACCTTAACAAATAAAACATGTTTTATAGATTGTATTCTTTCTTGACATTTACAATTGTGATCACTGTTTGGGTTAATATTAAATCTCCTAAAATAACTTCCAAATTTTCCATGGCCCGTCATAAATTGTGTTAAGATAAAATTATGAATAAATTGTTTTATATTTAGCCTGTAGTGTACTGTAGGAAAGAAGAGCTCTTGACAAATATTACAGTTTCTGTTAAGATATTATGTGACATAAACTATGTCCTAACTGGCAGTTATTTTACCACCACGTATCTTCCAGTAACTTCTAGTTGGTTGATATTTTGAGGTTAAGTTCATGTATGAGTAAATGAATGGCAGAAAACAATTATAATTTTAAATAAAATTCTTTCAGCTCACCTCATATCCTGTCTTCTAATTAGACCGGTTTTGTAACGTTAATGGTTATATCTTCAGTTACACAACCAATGTTCTGTCGTCCAGGAGCACTGCTTCTTACTCCATCTGTTGGTGGACCAAAGAGCTCCCAACCAAATCAACTTTCCCAGGAATTTCATTTTTTTTTTTCCCCCAAACAGTGAGCTCCTTAGGTTTTAATGAATTTTGAAATTCCTGGGGAAGTTGGTTTGATTAGGAGGTTCATCGGTCCAGCAACAGATGGAGTAAGAAGCAGTACTCCTGGACGATAGATTATTGCTCATGTAACTACTGAAGATGAAACCACTAAGGTTATGAAACTGGTCTATATAGAAGACTATTTGAGGTGAGATGGAAAGAATTTAATTTTAAATTAAATCTCATAGTGATATTTCCTATAATAGTTCAATTTTACAATTATTTTACTCATTTAAATTTATTTTATTTTCAATGTTTTTATATTAAAATTTATCACTCACACTGAAGGATTAATTAAAATATGAAGAGAAAAATTTATGCCTGGTTTTACATGCCAATGCACTACCTTTGTGCTACTCAGGCATCTCAATTCTAACTGAATTTTTTCCTTTCTTATACAATCTAGTTTTCGAAATCCTAGTTCGGCATTTTTTTTTTGTTTTTTGTTTCAAATAGTAATTATTTTATATACTAATTGATATAAACTTGTTTTACAAATTAAATTTGAAGAGAAAAATAAACGCCTGGTCCGAGGTTTGAACCCAGGACCTTTAGCTTAATGTGCTAATGCTCTGCCACTGAGCTATCCAATGCCTCCAATCTAAATGCAAATTTTTCTCTTAAAACTAAAACTAAACTCCATGATGCGACAGGCCTAGAAGTCTCTTGGCCTACCAGCCACCTGCTGGCCTCACATCCAAATGTGTTCATCACAGAGATAGACGATCATCTAGCCAGTGTAGCAGTTACATGTAGTCAGCATGTCGGGTCCCGCTGTTATAGCTGGTTTTCTTAACCTGGAGCCACTACTTATTGTAGCTACCCAAATGCCTCATGATGCTAGATGGGCAGCAGTCCCATACTGGCCGCAATTCCATGAGAAAATTTATTCCCCCATGGAGTCTTGAACTAGTGCAAGTCCCATAGCTCTGTACCAAGGTATCCTACATTAACCACTTGGGTACATATATTTTAATTCCCGAGAGTGCCAACAGCTTGTGAACTGTGGCTTGACATGCGAATGGTGACTTGTTATTTAAGAAGACTTTTAATTGGAATTTAACATTACTCTATAAGATGAAGAGAGCTTCTGTTGATGTTTTTATTATAAATTTAACATTTCTCACTGAAGGACAAATTAAATTTGAAGAGAAAACAGGATGAAAATGAAGTTACTTGCAATGACATGGTGTTGTTTCAGATGTTGGACATGATACATCCCACAGTAGCGGGCAAGATCTCATTAGGGGATCTCAAGCGATGTAAAATGACACCAATTTTCTTTGACACATTCTTCAACTTAGAGAAATACTTGGATCACGAACAGAGAGATCCCTTTGCATCGCAGCGAGATCACGACACGGACGGCCATGAGGTAAATATTTTATTTAATAGTTGATAGAGGTAATATTAACTGGAAATGCACACCTCACCTCATGTCGTATTTTCTCACCTGGAATTATCCAGGAATTGATTGGAATGATAGATATGTATGGAGACATTTTTGCACTCTTTTAACTTTACTATCTAACCTCTCTTGGTTAACTCTTGTTTTTTCGACCCCGATGGTATTAGGGCATCCGAGGGCTAGGGAGTCCTTCCTTTCTTCCATTTCTTCTTTCCTTTATTTTCTTTTCTTCTCCAGAAAGCCTGACCAGAGGCTATAAGATGGCAGCCCCATCACTGGTCTTGCCTTCCTTTGGCCAGCAACCAATCAAAGGGACTATTATTATGCTTTCAAGTCTTATATGAGAATTTCCCATAAGGGAAAATTTTCTATAGGATCGTAACAGGCCTTAGCCTAATACTTGAAAGGAAGAAGAAGAAGAAGAGTTTATGTCTGTGCAGCCATGAACTTATGGATTTGATAGTACCAGTGAATATTTAAATGACTTATCTTTAATTTGATTGGTTAAAGAGTATTTAGGTATTAATGCAAAGAGGTATAATACGAGTAATAACTTAGAAGATTTATATGAGGAGAGGTAAGAAACATTTAATTTCACCATAAATTAAACCTCATAGTGATTAATTCCTATAAAAGTTAGATATAATAATAAGTTTGGTCTGTTTAATTCTTACCTCATATCGTTGTTTCTGTTAGACATATGTTTCAAGTAACAGCATCTGTAGCTACTGAAGATGAGGCTGACAAGCCTTGAAACATATTATTATGAGTTAGTTTTTTTGAAGTTTAAATTAAAATACTTCATACCTCACCTCATATCCAGTCTTTTAATTACACTGCAGTTTCGAAGCCTTGGCAGCTTCATCTTCAGTAATATCTCATCAACTGATGTTATGTCAATCAGAAGAACTACTTCTTCTTCCCTCTGTTGGTGGGCCTATAAACCTCCGGATCCAATCAAAATTCATGGGAACTTCGAAGTTAATAAGTTTTTCTTTCTTGTTTTTTAAAATTAAAGAAATTCATTTACCATCCATTGAAACACCACAAGTTTCAAAAAAAAAAAATTGAAGAGTTTAATATAAGATTGGCACTGAAGAATGAATACAGCCTAAATAGGATAATTAAATCCATTCTGTTTTATCGTCAGCTTTCCCAGTCTGGGAAAGCTGACGATAAAACAGAATTGTTTTGAAACATGTCCAAGAACAAATCATCAACATTAATATTGAGGTAAGATGTCCAGACCAAAAATAATATAATTAAAATAACCTCAAAATGTAACTTCCTAAAATTAAATATTAATTAAATCCAATAAAAATGAAAAAATTGAAGAAGAAAACAAATCAGGAATTTATCAGATTAAATGCAGGGATTGTGATAAAATTTACATAGGAAAAACAACAAGAAATTTGAATGCAGATATTAAATTAGAATCCACTGCTGTGGTTTCGAGGTACCATGCTGCCTTGTCATGCAGTGGACCTGGGTTCAATCTCTCCAGTCGGGTCAAGTTTCCTGGGTGATGGTTTTTTTGGGGTTTTTCCTCACCTGTAAGACAAATGTCAGAAACTTTAAGGCCCAAACGGTCCCCGAATATCATCTTACCTCATTATCATCATTAACATATTCATTAAGTTTAGGATTAAGGCCTCTCCTGGCATTTCATTACCATCATCATCACCTATCATATATCATCGAGACAGTGTAACTCTGCCTTTCAGGCACCCCAACCTCAGAAGTGGGTTACAATTACGCCATGCCAGGAGAGAATAATTCTTCTTCCTTTGGCTTTTTTTGGTTTTTTTGGGGTTTTTCCTCACCTGTAAGACAAATGTCAGAAACTTTAAGGCCCAAACGGTCCCCGAATATCATCTTACCTCATTATCATCATTAACATATTCATTAAGTTTAGGATTAAGGCCTCTCCTGGCATTTCATTACCATCATCATCACCTATCATATATCATCGAGACAGTGTAACTCTGCCTTTCAGGCACCCCAACCTCAGAAGTGGGTTACAATTACGCCATGCCAGGAGAGAATAATTCTTCTTCCTTTGGCTCTATGGTCCTCTAAGAACCTTGGCCTCCTTCATAACAACTGCCAATTCTTCTTTATTCCTAGTTTTCTGTCTCCGTCTTTTCACCTTCAGTTGTCTTAAGTTTTCCTCAATCATCTTGGTTTCTGTCTTCCATTCTTTCTTCTTCCCTCTGGTTTCTAATCTAAAATCTTTCTTGCACCTGTTTCTTGCTCTATCCGAAACACATGTTGTACCCATTCCAGAGGAGAGAATACCAGAATGTCGAAAATAACATGGTGGCATTTAAAAAAAAATTATGTGAATTAAGTGTTACGATCTTTCACCGTAAAAATACAACCGTCAAGAAATATGGACATGGATTCCACTAGGGTAAAATTTTCCAGAGGTCAAATAGTCCCCCATTCGGTTCTCCAGGCGTGGACTATTTCAGGGAACCCATGCCAAAGGCTCATGGCTAATGACAGATGAGGGAAGTTTTGAGGAAGTGGCTGAATTCAAATACCTAGGAACAATAATCACAAATAGGAATGAGATGCACAAATAAATTAAACATAGACTCAATTCTGGAAATGTGTGCTATTATGCATTACGGTTTCATGAAAGCTAGAATTGTTAAAATTGTTCAGACCATCTTCTGTGTGGGGATCCAACATTTCTCCTTCCTTGTGGTTTATAATTCAGCAATAATTTTGGAAATCTTTCTTCTGGCATTCTATCTACATGTTCTTTCCAGGCGTTCCTATATTTAATTATTCGGTCTGTAAGTTTGAAAATATCTTAGGAAAATTTTTGGACCAAAGAGAGATGAATGGACAGGTGAATGGAGAGGACTGCATAACAGTGAGCTGCATGGTCTTTATAGGAAGTCAGATATAATAAGAATAGTTAAGTCTCTTCCATTTCTTCTTTCCTTTATTTTCTTTTCTTCTCCAGAAAAGCCTGACCAGAGGCTATAAGATGGCAACCCCTTCATCACTGGTCTTGCCTTCCTTTGGCCAGCAACCAATCGAAGGGACTATTATTATGCTTTCAAGTCTTATATGAGAATTTCCCGGAAAGATCAAACTTATGACGATTAAAGTATGAAAAAGGACAATTCTTAAGAAAAAAAAATTGCTTGAGTTCAAATCGGATCCCCAAAGCTGTTTATAATTATATACCAAGAGGACGAAGATCTCTGGGCCGTCCTATGAAACGCTGGAGGGAAAATTTTCTATAGGATTGTAACAGGCCTTGGCCTAATACTTGGAAGGAAGAAGAAGAAGAAGAAGAAGAAAGTCTCATACTCTGCGATGGGCAGGAAATGTGGCATGAATGGGGAATGAAAGACATGCATGGAAGCTTCTTGTAGGAAAACAAGAGGGAAAACGCACAGTTGATATACCAAGAATAGGTGGGAGAATAACATTAACTATGATTTGAGGGAGGTGGATTTTACAGGGAATGATTGGAAAACATTAACTCAGGATAGGGATGTATGGATAGCTTATGTCCGTGCGGCCATGAACCTATGGGTTCGATATTGCCAGTGAGTTAGGTAGTTAAGTTTTTATATTATTGTTTTATTTACTGTTGCAGCTGTCAGACTGGGATCGCTACGCAGCCGAAGAATATGAACTTCTGGTAGCTGAGGAAGGAGCTAATGACCATCAAGATGAAGTGTAAGTTCCACATGATAACTAATATGAAGTTTAGCAAATTTCAAAGAGTGAAGCTGTTGAGGTTGTTTTCATGAAAATATTTTTGAAAAATTTGTACATATCTTCATCAGTCTTATCCAGTAGACACTGAAAATATCCATGACAAAAATGGTGCATATATATATCCATTAACACTGTAGCAGCTGCAATTTTTGTTTTTCTGAAACTAAACTCGGCATCAATTAAAAAAAGTAAGGCTGAGTCCATTAACCAGTAAAATCAGACCATTAGAAGTAGGAGTTCACTAGAAACAAAAATTTAAAAATTGCTGTAGCGTTCACTTTTCTTTGCAGTGAAACTCACAAGGGAACTGTCAACCATTACATGCCGAAACCTGCCTTGAAATTTCTTGCAGAGAAGCGTTGTGATGTACCAAGGCTTTGTCCAAAAAATTATGTGCTGCTATATTTGAAGAAAAATAATAAATGCTCAGACTGGGATTTGAACCCAGG
Organism: Diploptera punctata; assembly: GCA_030220185.1. Classification (NCBI taxonomy): domain Eukaryota; kingdom Metazoa; phylum Arthropoda; class Insecta; order Blattodea; family Blaberidae; genus Diploptera; species Diploptera punctata. Next base: position 425,833 of record JASPKZ010007760.1, on the reverse strand, counting down.
ACCTTTTGGCTTTCTATGTCAATGCTCTATAAACTGAGCTACCTGAGCACACTATCTAAACATAATTTCTTCTCTAATACATTATTAATTCCCAAGCGCCAAATGCTACAAACTGTTGCTTGATCATGCAATTGACAGCTTCTTTTTAAGAAGACTTTTATTGGAAATTTAAACATTACTTTATAAAGCCAATAGGGCTTCTTTCAATGTTTTTTTTATTAATTTTGATTTAATTTAATTAAATTATTAATTTAATAATATTTTATTTAATAATTGTATTAACTTAGTAATAAAAACATCAAATTATCTGCTGTGTTTAACTGCGAAAAAATCTCTCATTTAAACTATAGGGAAATAATACAACTCACGAACTGGTAGATTGTATAACCCTCACTATCTGCTGTCCGTGCTGTGTCCTGCCTCATTTCACTCCCCTCTTACTCATGCAGGGAGTCCACATGCTCTTTGCAGTGGGTTGACATTTGCTGGATTCTAGCTTCAATTTCTGTGCCTTGCAATTAAAAGGCAGATAATTTTTTTGTACATCATAACGCTTCCCTTGGAGAAATTTCAAGGTAAGTTTTGGCATATAATGGTTGACAGATCCCTTGTATGGTGTTTCTTGGGTGATGTGGTTGGTAAATTTTGCTTAGAGACCTCTTTCTTCTGGGTTAAGGTTCTTTTATGAACTTGAAAATCTTCAGACTCAAGACCTAGGGCTTAAATTCTCTCCCGAACTTGTTCCTTAGATTTTTCCATTGTAAAAAATCCATTGATCGTGGCAGGGTTTGAACCCATCACCCTCAGGACTAAATTAATAATATATACCTTTTCAAATGTTCTTACTCTCATCCATGGTGTTGTATTAACAAAATTTTTGTGTGTTTTTTGGTTCGATGAACATAATGATTCTGAACAGGAAATTTTAACATAATTAAAAAATAAATAAATAATTGTTTTTATCCAGGCAGTCGAACGCTGACAGCATTAAGATCTGCCCACAAACAAACAATTTGTTTGTCTTGATGACTGACCTGTGAGTTATGTTGGAAATTTGAAAAAAAAGTTAAATATCTTGGGATGCGGTAAGAGATGTTGAAATACTTTGTGTTGTTTTTTCAGTGTCTGGGTTTGGGAACAACAACTGTTGTTGCTTTTCAGTTTACAAAAGTATGTCAAACATTTTTTTGGAAACTTTTAAGGTCCTTTTTTTTTTCTGGAATAGTTTTTTTTTATGGTACAAGGGTTAAAAAATGATATTTTGTGGATAATTTGAATTTTTTCTTGTAAATGAATTCTTAAACTGCTTTTAATTCTTGCAATGTACATAATTTTATTTTGTACTATGTTGAATTTAAATTTTATTAAGTGAATAAATATTGATATTTAACAACTGTTACAAAAAAAAACTTCCCTAAAATATACTCACATTTATAAATAATAAAATCTAGACAATTTCGAACATCCATTTTTTAGATAAAAATCTGCAAATAAATGGGAAACCTAATAGCTCAGATGGAAGAGCACTGGTGTACAGAACCAGAGACATTGGGTTCAATTCCTGATTTAGACACACATTTTTCTCTTCAAATTTAGTTTGTCATTTGCTGAGAAATGATAAATTTAATATTAATCATTGTATCCATTTTTTGGTCTAATTATTTAATTTATAATTTTTTTTTTTTTCCAATTTGCCATATCTTGCCATACTCTAGTGATTCTCTTAATTACATTATATGGATGTGAAATATGGACTCTTTCTTTAAGGGAGGAGAAAATATTATGATTATTTGAGAATAAAGTTCTTAGGAAAATTTTTAAACTAAAGAGAGATGAACAGACAGGCGAATGGACAAGACTATATAAGAGTGACCTACATGATCTTCTATTTCATAGTGTTCTGCCCTAGGACAGATTCTTCACTGCAATCACAGCATTTTCATACTATGCTTTGCAGCTTTTCTAGGGAATTATAGGTGTGGTAGCTTCCCACATACATAATCTTATGGGAAATAACTCACTGATACTATTGAGCCTGGAAGTTCATGCCTGCAAGAACATAAGCTCTCCATACATCCCTATTCCTAGCTTCTTCTTCTTCTCCTTCCTTTGGCTCTACGGTCCTCTAAGAACCTTGGCCTCCTTCAGAACATCTGCCCATTCCTCCCTATTCCTAGCTTTCTGTCTCCATCTTTTAATCTTCAGTTGTCTTAAGTCTTCCTCAACCTTATCTAACCATCTTAGTTTTTGTCTTCCAACCTTTCTTCTTCCTTCTGGTTTCCCTTCTAAATTCTTTCTTGCTCCATCTGCAACACATGTCCTACCCATTCCAGTCTCTTTCTTCTAATATCTCCTCCAACTCCAAGCACGACAGGCCTAGAAGGCCCTTGGTCTACCAGTTGGTTGCTGGCCTCACATCCACTTGTGTTAATCACAGAGGTAGACGGATGTTGAGCCAGTGTAGGGGTGACATGAGGTCAGCATGTTGGGTCCCCCAGCTCTTATAGCTGGTCTTCTCAACCTGGAGTCACTACTTATTGTAATTACCCAAATGCTTCACGATGCTGGGTGGGCACCGGTCCCATACTGACCAAAATCCTGTAGCTCTGCACCAAGGCTTCTTGCCTTAACCACTCAGCTACAGTGCAGGGCTTCTAATATCTCCTACTAGATCTAAATTCCTATATAACCCTATTCCTAGCTAATGTTTTCCAATCTTTCCTTGTATAATTCACCTCCCTGAAATGATGGTTAATGTTATTCTCCCACCACAGTCTTGTCCTACTTACTGGGTATGGATGTGCGACCAATAGTGGTAGTGAGTTAGTTTGCTGATCTCCTTAAAAGTGCACTTCTTTTAGAGCAGTTTATTGTTTATTTAAGTAAAATGTTATCACCTTACCTCATATTCTTCTTCTTCTTCTTCTTCTTCTTCTTAGACCTGTTTTGGGATCTTCTTTGTTTCCATCCTCAGTATTTTTATGATCATTGTTATGTCATCTTGAAGAGCTGCCACTTTCTCCCTCTGTTGGTAGACTAAAGAACCTCTAAATCAAAACATTTTTCCTGACAATTTCAAAGTTCATTAATTTCTTTTTTTGTTTTTTTTTAATATAGATTTTTTTTTTCCGAAGCCGTGAGCTCTTTAGGTTTTTCTATTTGTTTAATTAATTTAGCCTTTCTTTTGATTTGATGTTTTTCTGACCATGCATGGGCTGCAACTGCAGATTTTTTTATTTCCCCATTCTTGACATTCCTGACACGCATAGTCAGAAAAATATTAAATTGAAATAATATGAGTTAGAAAATGCATGACTCACCTTATATTTAAGTTTTTGAAGACCCAGGGTTTTGACACTCTATGTGTCATTATTAATTATTTCTATATCCAGTTAGAAAGAATTCATAATGACACTTAGGGTCGCATGCAAATACATTAGTCCCTACTCAAATTACTTCCAATCACTGGTGAGCTGACTCACCGTGAGCAAGTGCAAAGATCGAATTAGCTACCCACAAACTGGTCATGCATGAAAGTCGTTGTTTTCGTAATATTGGCAAGAAATTACCCAGAATTCTCAGCGATAAAACCTAGTTATAACTTAATAATATTTAATTTATTTCAGAGTTATCTATGATTTATTTTTTTAACTTTACCTTTATCTTTAGTATGGTTTACCTCTTGTTTAGCACTTCCATTATTTTCGTCTGCTATAGAGGAACGCATTTACGCTTGCATCCCACAAATAATACCGTATACAACGACGTCTGCATCGTGCAATATTACGCCGATTCTCCTGTTCTTCCAGTTGAATTCTTTGGTAGACTCTATCAAATTCCTCTTCTCCGTGTATACCAAAAACATGATCGAAGTCTTCAAGGTCCGACATCATGGATAAAGTGACATTCAAACTACATCGGTTCCCTTCGGGATTCTCATGATAAGTTTCTATCTTAAGCTATGATCTTAAGTTACCTCGTCAGGTAGCTTACGAATTTTAACAATTATTATCGCATGAATTGATTTCTGAGTAAGCAAAATCGTATTAGGATAAAACTTCTCAGCCGAGAACGCCTTTTATGGTCTAATGCGTTCAAATATTCGACCCTTAGATTGTCTTCAAAAAACTACAAATATGAAATGAGTCATTAATTTTCTAAATCATATTATTTAAAATAAACCTCATAGTGTCACTTCTTTTAAATATTAAATCAAATCTAAAGAAAGGGTAAATTAATAAAACAAATAGAATAATCCAAAGAACTCATGGTTTGGGAAAAAGTCTACATTCAAGAAAAGAAAATGAGAAATTAATGAACTTTGAAATTCCAGTGGAAAATGATTTAATTTGAAAGTTCTTCCATCTACCAACAGAGGTAGCAGGAGGCAGCCCTTCAAGATGACATAACAACAATCATTAAATTACTGAAGATAGAACCAAATAAAGTCCTGAAACTGGTCTAATAAGAAGAAGAATGTGAGGTGATACAGTTTTACTTAAATAAACCTCATAGTAACTTATTTTAGGAATTCTCACTATGAGATATATTCATTAAGGTAGAATTTTTTTATCACTTACCTCATATTGTTGTTCTTATTTGACTATAAACTATTTTCAGAACATAGTTTCTGTTCCATCCTCAGTATCGTCATGACCGTCTTCAAGACAACAGAACAACGGTCATGACGATACTGAGGATGGAACAGAAACTATGTTCTGAAAATAGTTTATAGTCAAATAAGAAGAACAATGTGAGGTGAGTGATAAAAAAATTCTACGTAATAAACCTCATAGTGTTAATTCCTAAAAGTCAATAGTTTGTTATTGTTTGTATTTAAGTATTAGAGTTGAGACATGGTATGAAATAGAGTTATGTATGTGTGTGACGTGAAGGTTCTGGGTTTGATGTTCGCAGGCTGATGGATGATGAAATGTAGCCAACACTCTGGCTCATTAGTAAGTAACTCTTTTCAGTGCTCGGTTGTTTGCTTTCAGTTTGATTTTGCTTTGTTTCTTTTATTTTATTTCAGCACCAACAAACACGCTTCTTTGCAATTAAATAATTGCCCCGAAAAGAGATCTAACCAACAAAAATTTGAAAATTGATTTTTCAGTGGATTAGTGATCTGGAGAATATCACGGCATAGTGGATGTAAAACTATCCCTACTCACTTCCAGGCCTATTTTATTTATTTTTAAAAGTTGGCTTTCAAGCGAATAGTGATCTATATATAACAAAATGGCAGAAGCAGTTAGTCAAGTCATGAGTATTACTGCAGAAAAACAACTACTGCACATGTGCAAATTCATTCCACCACAGTTCCGTGAATTCTATCAGAATCTTAGAAAAATTGAGTGAAATTAAGAGAGACATAAAGAATGTAAGAAAATAACATTAAATGCAAAATAAATATTGAAAGCTGATTCAGTTACAATTTCATTTAACTGCATCAGTGTTCTATATGTATTTCCTATTTCTTATAGTAGTATTTTTAGTTAAATATGGGTTAGATCATTTTTCCACTCTATAGAGATAGATTGTTTTTCCACTTAATTCCATATTAAATTGTTAATATTCAGTTAGTAGCATGTTATTTTGCATTCAAATTGGCTGTAAATGTGATGAGAGATTAAAATGTATATGATATAATAAAGGTAATAGCCTCAAAATGAACATTATTCGTTTTGATGTTTTTATTATTAATTTAACACTTCTCCTGGGTTCAAACTGCAGTCTGAGCATATAATTTTTCTCTTCAAATATAATTACTTTTTTTTTTTTTAGTTTTCCCAACAATTTGTAGTTTGTGCTTTAGATCTGTTTTCGGGGCAACTATTCAATTATGTATATGCCGTGTTCAAACATTTCCTTTTGATATATATATATATGTCTATTCTAATTAATATTTTTTTGCAAGTGAGTTTATTGATCTTTTCAAAATGTATCTTTTTTTTAAAATCAACAAATTTTTACAATAGTTTAAATAAACAGTTATTTCAAAATTTAAAGTAAAATTCTTTTCATCTCACCTCATATCTTGTCTTCTAATTAGACGGATTTCAAAACCTAGACAGTTTTATCATCAGTAATTCCACGACCGATGTGCTGTTGTCCAGGATCACTGCTGCTTACTCCATCTGTTGGTGGGCCAATGAACCTCTGAATCAAATTCCCCAAGAATTTTGAAATTCATTAATTTTTCTTTCTTGTTTTTTAATGTGGATTTTTTCTCAAACAGTGAGCTCTTTTGGTTTTTCTATTTGTTTTATTAAACTAGCCTTTCTTTCAATTAGATTTTTTCTGACCAAGCATGAACGGCTAATGCTGACCCTTCCATTTCACCATTTTTCTACTTTCCTAACAATGGAGCCATTGCTTGCCAAAACCTACTTTGAAATTTCTCCCAGAGAAGTGTTGTGTTGTATCAAGGCAGTGTCCAAAAAAATATCTGCAGTTTTAAAGTGCAAAGCACACAAATCAAAGCCAGAATTCAGAAATGGCAGCCCACTGTAGGGAGCAGATGTACATCCCTGCATGAATTAAACACAAAATGGAGTGAGGCAGGATGCAGTACAAATGGCAGATAGTGAGGGTTTTCCAGTCTGCCAATACACGAGTTGTATTACTTCCCTACAGTTTAAATGAGAGATTTGGTGCTTGCAGTTAAAAATGGCAGATAATTTTTTGGACATGGTCTTTGTACATCACAATGCTTCTCTGGAAAGAATTTCAAAGTAGGTTTTGGCATGTAATGGTTGACAGTTCCCTTATAAGATACTGTAAAGGGTTTGAAGAAAGCATGGTACACAGGAGAATAAAATTTATGAAAGGACACTAATAAAAGAAAAAGAAGAAACATAAAATTCATTTACCATCCTTGCAGCACCATAAGTTTTAAAGATTTTAAAAAAATTAACATAAGATTGGCACCAAAGAAAGAATATAGCCTTAATAGGATAATTAAAACCAACAAAAAGACAAACTGGAAGAAGAAAACAAATTTGGAATTTACCAGATTAAATACAGAGATTATGACAAAATTTATATAAGAAAAACAAAAAGAAATTCAAAACCAGGGTGAAGGAACATCTTAGGTACGTCAAAAATGGTGAAGTGGAAAAATCAACAGTAGCCGCTTATGCTTGGTCAGAAAAACATCAAATTGAAAGAAAGGTTAGTTTAATAAAACAAATAGAATTACTAAAATAGTTCACGGTTTGGGGAAAAAAATTCACATTCAAAAAAATAAGAAAAATTAATGAATTTTTTTATTCCTGGGGAAGTGATTTGATTCAGAGGTTTATTGATCCAACAACAGATGGACTAAGAAGCAGTGCTCCTGGACGATAGAACATCGGTCGTAAAATTAATGATGATGAAACCACCTAGGTTTTGAAACCGGTCTAAATAGAAGACAGGATATGAGGTGAGGTGAAAAATAATTTTATTTAAAATATTTAATTAAATCTCATAGTGATATATTCTATAATAGTTGAACACTTATTTCAAATTGAGACACCAATAATTCTCCTTTCAGTACAAGTTAAATCATAGATAATTGGTTTTGGTTTTTAAGCTCTAAATGAGCTCATTTTCAAATTTCCTGCCTTAACAATCAAATTGCCCTCCCCATAGGGCATGGACCCTATGTTGGGAAACACTGCAGAAGAACATTTTGGCATGGGATTCTCCATAAGAAATTTTGCAGTTACTTTATGATCATCTTTGTGGGCACAAATAACCAAATAGTTGATGAACTCATGTAAATACTACTAGTGCTGCCACCACCATCACATATATATATATATATATATATATATATATATATATATATATATACCAATTTCGAGCTAAGTTCCAGTTGTACTGTAAACAAACTTTGTATACAGTATTACTTTGCCGATATTGTGTAATGGGGGAACCGTGGTGCTATTACCCGCCATATGACTGAATTGTGTAAGGAACTGACATCAATAGACACATTGTTCTTAGGTAACATCGTATTTTACAGGAAATAGGACTGAATGCAAGGTAAGATGGTACCAATAATTAGGAACTTCCTCCGTTTCTTATTTATTTATGACAAAAAATTGTACATGGGCCTAATTAATTAGACATTTATGCTTTTTCCTTGATGTCAATAGATATCCCTTATTTACAATTTTATTGTGAGCAGAATTTATGCTCCATGCTGACTCACCTATAAATTCACCACATTTTCAATGGCTAATGTAGGATATTTTTCACTAAACTGTTTGAAAACATTCAAAATAATTTGTTTCTCTCCATTTTTGAAATGCTTTTATTTCCAATATTTAAGAAATTCTACAAAAATTTTGTCATTTTGAAACAATAGAAATGTCAACATATTCTATATTGCATATGCATAAGAATAAAACAATGTTTATCTAATATATTAAAATTGTAAATATATATTTTAAGATTCTCCCATATAACTTATATAGACATGTGCTAGATAATATATATTTTTATTATTTTTATTTCCTTTATTTTGAGTGTTAGAGAGCAAACTACATTTTCTTACACGCTTAAAGGTAAAACCATATTCGACAAATGGAAATGCTATCATACATGTGGATTGTTTACATCACAACTGGAACTTAGTTCGGAAGACATATAGTCCACTGGATTGATACATGTCATAGATTTACGACCTCTGAGCAAAATTTTTAACCTTTAACATATGAATTTGAATAACGAAACTAATGGCCTGAGTTGAGAGCCTCATTTGATGCAAGCAAAGTTATTATGATTCTGTTTACATTCTGTTGTGTTGCATTTTGTTGTTGTGCAGTTTTTTTTTTTTTTAATTTTGCTTATGTTGATATTTGCTATTTGCATAGTGCTGTAAGCTTGTCATTTTAAATGTTTGCTAAATACAATGAACAAAAATCAAGTTAGATATGCACTACTCACCTCATATTTTTTTGATTTTTTGAAGACTCTGAGTTTCGATGCCTTAGACATCATTGTCAGTTCTTTCTAACTGTCGAAACAGCGGTTGGTGATCCCGTAGGTTGATTTCTGCTCCATCTGTTGGCTGACCGATGAACCTCCAAATCAATTTTTTTTTTCTCCAGGGATTTCAAAGTTCATTATTTTTCAGCGCTGGGCTGAATAGATGTAAGATCGGAACAGGCAAAGACCTAATCCGTGAAAGAATGAAGATCATCATAGCAACTCCGGCCATGAAAGTCTACGTGAATACAATGATGATTATTATTATTTTTCATAATTTTATTTTGTAAAAAATGGAGAAATAGAAAAATCTACAATAGCTAAACATGCATGGTTAGAAAAACACAGAATCGAAACAAATGCCAAATTATTGAAACAGTTAGGTAAATCTAAGGAACTCACAATTTGGGGAAAAGAAATTTACATCCACAAAAATAGAAAGAAAATAATGAACTTTGAAATTCCCGGAGAAAAAAAATCGATTTGGAAGTCCATCAGTCAGTCAATAGAGGGAGCAGAAATCAACCTATAGGATTTCCAACTGCCATTTCGACAGTTAGAAAGAATTGACAATGATGCCCAAGACATTGAAACTCATGAATCTTCAAAAAAGCTACAATATGAGGTGAGTGGTGCATATCTAACTCATATTATCTAAAAAAAACCTCACAGTATTACTTCCTTGAAATATTAAATTTAAAAAATCTAGTTACTCAAAACTTAATAGAAGCAAGTCACCAATTCAATAAAGTAAAAAATACACTGTCAATATTACATAAACATATTAATAACTAAACGTCTTGGGGGAAAAATCCATTATGCAGGTGGTTGTATACATGCTTCGTGACTGTTAGACTGCAGAGTTGAAAATTTTAATTGTTAAATTATTTTAATTGATTTAATTACAAAGCTTTCAATGTAGGGGCCAGAAGATGTGGTGGTATACAATTTTTAATCACTAGATTGTGCACCAGATTCCTGCATTAAATTACAGACCTCTCTGCATTACATATGTACATATGTTGAGAAGGCATGTGGTACTGTTGATAGCGATTTGCCTGGCAGTCCCCTTGGAGCTATTTCGACAGGAGTAGGCTATGTGCCAGCATTGGGTCTTACCTCCTCCCTTCTCTTCATTTACATTCAGAAAAACATATATAGATCCATGAATTTTGAAGTTCTTGGCGAGGAAAAATTATTTTCAAAGTTCATAAAATTGGCACCAGATAACAATTTGGAAAATAGTGGTAATGGCAAAATTTTAACAGTTGGAGTTTGACTGATGATGAAGGCAAAGGCCTTTGAAACCGGTCTCATGAAAACATGGAACTTTATGAGATGAGATGTAAAAACATTTAATCCAAGTCAATTATAAATATAAAATGTGGGATTGTTGAGATGTGCTTGGAGTGTATTACTGCTTTCTCTAAAAATTTAAAATTTTGAATACAGTGACTGCTCTATAATCTAAGTATTTTTCATTAATATTACTAGATCATTCAATAAGTTCTCGATTGCCTTTCATTGGAAAAGAATAAAACTTCACAAAACGTATCTTCAGTTGTTCCTTTATAAACATTACAAAGTTTCATTGTTTTCTGACATATGGCTGTGATGTACTTTAGTTTTAAAATGGCAGCTGCTCGTTAAACACATACAAAGTAGAGAGCTGTGATTGAATTTCTTTTTCCGGAGCAGGAAGGAGACCATTTCCAATACTCACAGACATTTACAAAATGTGTATGTGGATCAAACAGTGGATAGGAGTACTGTCAGCAGAATGTCAGTGGCAGAACGAGGTAAACTAAGACTGTCAGATCCACCTGATCTTCAGTCACAGCTCTCTGCATTGTACATGTTTCACAAGCACCGCCATTTTAAAACTAAAGTACATCACAGCCATCTGTCGGAAAACAATGGAACTTTATGACATTATAGATAAAGGATTGAAGATACATTCTGTAAAATCTCCAATGAAAGGAAATTTAGAACTGAAAGTATATGCATTACTTATTGAAAGTAGTTAGTAAATTTTTATTTAATAATGTATATGTAGCTTGAAAACATTTATATACATATCGTCGCTTAAGAAACAATACTGCGGAACTAACAAAATACAAATTTTACAGGAGAAGAAAAAAAAACTGTTTATTTTTCTCCTTAGTACTCGTAGATTGGAACCATTGTGTCTGCATGTTAAGCGAGGTCATGGTACAAAATTTCATCCTAACGTATGTTTGAACTGAGTGCACTTCTACAGTGAAGCCAACAGTATAAAAATGTCAATTTCACCAAAAGTGTAAGTTACACGATATTGTTTCTTAACCCATTTGCTTCAGGTTTAAATGCTCAATGTATTTCCCCAGAAACTGGATTTAAATCACCGTAAATTATATTGTCTAATTTCAGACATTCAAAACGAACAAAAGATAATGGTAGTTGAGAACACAATAAGGGTGAATGCCAAAACACATTTCTCTACTATTCATAAATGTTAACAAAATACTACCCTGCAAAAGGATGTACAAAACATTCCAAACATATAACAGGCAGACTTAAGTGAGTGTACCTCGTCTTCTGAGTTGAAGGCCATTTAACAGCCAGCAAGTGTACCTTGTCTTCTGAGGCAAATGGGTTAAGCAACAATATATAGAATAAAATGACAAACCTTGTATTTTGCTTCTAAGTTCAACCACCATTATCTGATTCCACGAGCCACCACTGCCTTAAGTTTTTCTTTTCTTCTAATTGTGTGTTTTTTTTGTGATTGTTGCAGTCCTTTTGATGATGATAATGAAGGTGAAGATGTGTTATCACCAAATTTGGATCATCTCACGGTGAATCACATTACAGATAACGGGCCCAACAATGAATGGAGACGACTGGAAGAAGCCAAGCTTCAAAGTTACAGATTTTGACATGGACGATGATGATTACGCTGGTGATAGTGATGACTGTTCAGTATAAACCAGTATATACTAACTCGATATTAATAAACGTGCCATAAGTGTGTATATCAATTGTGAATAGTTTGAAATTTACATGACTCCACCTGGGAATATCGTCCTTTTTGTGATAACTGAAGTGCACTTGAAACAATCAAGAAGCCTCCTGCAAACAATCAGACAACTCATTTCTTTGCTTACAAATGATCACCAGAAACATAATCAGTAAGTTCTCCTTCTATCTCATAAATTAACATTATGAGACTTTCAAATTGGATGGTATTATACATCAACCGGCTATGTGCCATTATGTTTTTTTTTTAATCCAATGCCCCAGGTTGTCATTTCGACATTTCTGGTGTACTCTCCTGGCATTGGCTTAACTGTAACATACTTCTGAAGTTGGGGTGCCTAGAAGACGATGATATGATGGGTGATAAATTATAATGAAGCACCAGGAGAGTTCTTAACCTAAACTTAACCTAAATTCCAGACCATGGACAACCACAGGAATAATTCCCTTTAAGGAAAATTCCTATGGTTTGGCCAGGAATCGAACTCAGGACCTTATGAAAAGTAGTCAGAAATGCTTTTGTAAGTTTTGAGAAAAATATGTTTAAACTTTAAGGGTCGCATGTTTGGACGCATTAGACAGTAAAATGCCTTCTCTGCTGAGCAAGTTGTATGCTAATACGATTTTGCTTACTCAGAAATCTGTTCATGCAATAATAATTGGTTAAATTTGTAAGCTACCTGCGGAGGTACCTTACATGAGCAACTCAAATTAAAATCCCGAAGGGAACCGAACGGGAACTGATGGTAATCGATGTACTTTGCTGCTTTATCCAACATTTATCCAAGATGTCGGACCTTGAAGACTTCGATCATGTTTTCGGTATACACGGAGAAGAGGAATTTGATAGAGTCTACCAAAGAATTCAACTGGAAGAACAGGAGAATCGGCGTAATATTGCGTGTCGCAGACGTGTTTGTATACGGTATTATTTGCGGGATGCAAGCATAAATGCATTCCTCTACAGCAGACGAAAATAACGGAAGTGGTTTTATCGCTGAGAATTCTGGGTAATTCGTTGCCAATATTACGAAAACGTTGACTCTCGTGCATGACCGTTAAGTCGGCCGTTAATTCGTTCTCAGCAATTGCTCACGGTGAATCTGCTCACTAGTGATTGGAAGTAATTTGAGTAGAGAGTAATGTTCTAACATACGACCCTAAGTCAATCTTCACTATTTTTATTATTACTTTAACGCTTTTCACTGAAGGACAAATTGTATTTGAAGAGAAAAATATATGCCTAGTCCGGGGTTTGAACCTAGGACCTTCACATAGAGAGCCAAAGGTCCTAGGTTCAAACCCCATTCTAGACGTATATTTTTCTGACGATTTTATTATTAATTTAACACTTCTCATTGAAGGATAAATTATATTTGAAGAGAAAAATTTTCGCCTAGACCGAGACTCAAACATATAGAAGCCCTACTGGCTTTATAAAGTAGTGTTAAATTCCCAATAAATGTCTTCTTAACTAAGAAGCCGCCATTTGCAAAAGATAGAAGCTACGGTTTCAAGCATTTGGCGCGAGGGAATTACAACGTATATAAGAGAAAAATTTCATCTAGATCGCAACTCACCTCGGTAGCTCAGTTGGTAGAGCACTTGGCCTGAAAAGCCAAGGGTCCCGGGTTCGAGTCTCGGTCTAGGCGAAAATTTTTCTCTTCAAATATAGTATATTTTTCTCTTCAAATACAATCTTCACTATTCATTTTAGGAATTCTCACTATGAGGTATATTCATTAAAGTAGAATTTTTTATCACTCACCTCATATTGTTGTTCTTATTTGACTATAAACTAGTTTCGGAACATAGTTTCTGTTCCATCCTCAGTATCGTCACGACCATTGTTCTGTCGTCTTGAAGAGCTGTCCTTCTCTCCTTCCATTGGCTGACTGAATAACCTTGAAACCAGATCATTCTCACCGGGAATTTCAAAGTTCATCAATTTATTCTTTTCGCTCTTTTGAATGTAGATCTTTTCTCAAACAGCTAGTTCTTTTGGTTTTTCTATTTGTTTTAATAATTTAGCTTCTTTCTCGATAAGATGTTTTTCAGACCATGCATGGGCAGCCACTGCAGATTTTTCTACTTCCCCTTTCTTGACATTCCTGAGATGTTCTTTCACTCTAGTTTTCAAATTTCTCTTAGTTTTTCCTATGTAGAATTTCTCACATTCTTTACATTTAATTTGATAAATCCCTGATTTGTTTTCTTCTTTAATTTTCTCATTCTTATTAGGTCTAATCAGTCTACTGATGCTGTAGTCATTTTTGGGTGCTAACCTAATGTTGAAATCTTTAAAAAAAATTTGAAACTTGTGGTGTTTTAATGGATGATATGTGAATTTTCTAAATTTTACATTTTCTTCTTTTACTTTTAGAAGAGTGCTTTGGTTAATAATTTTTTTTCTTTTGAACTTGTTTATTTTCTTGAGTATCATTTTTATTGCAAAACCATTTTTCGTGGCTATGTTGATTATGTGTTCTTTTTCTTTTTCATAATTCTCTTTGTTCATTGGTATGTTCACTAATCTCTGTGTCAAGCTATTGAAAACTGCTTCTTTGTGAGCTATGTGATTGAAACCAGAAGCTTTTATGTAGTTATCTATATGTGTCTTCTTTCTGTAAATTCCAAATTCTATCTTATTTTCTTCATTCCTTTTTAAGTTGAGATCTAAAAATGGTATTTCTCCATTGATTTCCTTTTCCATAGTGAACTTTATAGTTTGACTTTGAATGTTCAATAATTTTATTGCATCATCTATCTGTTTATGATTAACTATTGCAATTATGTCATCCACATATCTGCACCAGAACTTGAAAATTAATAATTTTGGTGCAGATATGTGGATGACATAATTGCAATAGTTAATCATAAACAGATATATGATGCAATAAAATTATTGAACATTCAAAGTCAAACTATAAAGTTCACTATGGAAAAGGAAATCAATGGAGAAATACCATTTTTAGATCTCAACTTAAAAAGGAATGAAGAAAATAAGATAGAATTTGGAATTTACAGAAATTAGACACATATAGATAACTACATAAAAGCTTCAATCACATAGCTCACAAAGAAGCAGTTTTCAATAGTTTGACACAGAGATTAGTGAACATACCAATGAACAAAGAAAATTATGAAAAAGAAAAAGAACACATAATCAACGTAGCCACGAAAAATGGTGCAATAAAAATGATACTCAAGAAAATAAACAAGTTCAAAAGAAAAAAATTATTAATCAAAGCACTCTTCTAAAAGTAAAAGAAGAAAATGTAAAATTTAGAAAATTCACATATCATCCATTAAAACACCACAAGTTTCAAAATTTTTTTAAAGATTTCAACATTAGGTTAGCACCCAAAAATGACTACAGCATCAGTAGACTGATTAGACCTAATAAGAATGAGAAAATTAAAGAAGAAAACAAATCAGGGATTTATCAAATTAAATGTGAAGAATGTGAGAAATTCTACATAGGAAAAACTAAGAGAAATTTGAAAATTAGAGTGAAAGAACATCTCAGGAATGTCAAGAAAGGGGAAGTAGAAAAATCTGCAGTGGCTGCCCATGCATGGTCTGAAAAACATCTTATCGAGAAAGAAGCTAAATTATTAAAACAAATAGAAAAACCAAAAGAACTAACTGTTTGGGAAAATATCTACATTCAAAAGAGCGAAAAGAATAAATTGATGAACTTTGAAATTCTCGGTGAGAATGACCTGGTTTCGAGGTTTTTCAGTCAGCCAATGGAAGGAGCGAAGGACAGCTCTTCAAGACGACAGAACAACGGTCATGACGCTACTGATGATGGAACAGAAACTATGTTCCGAAACTAGTTTATAGTCAAATAAGAAGAACAATATGAGGTGAGTGATAAAAAATTCTACTTTAACAATCTTCACTATTTATTGTAGCGCCAAACTAACAATACTGGATATTGCAAGTTATTTTCCTTGTTTGACAGTTGTGCATCTACAATTTAAGAACAGGAACATTTGGCGCTTAGCTGCATGATGCAAAATTTATATTAACATTCGTGAAGATCAGGTTTCATACCCATTTGTTTCAGAACTGTATATCTGATGGATCTCTTATTGGAGATGATCAAATTTACAATGTTATTGTACTGGCTCATGCTTTTATTATAATTTTCTTTATAGTTATACCAATTTTAATTGGGGGGTTTGGAAACTGATTAGTCCCATTCATTTACATTTTTATTTAATAATAAGGTTATATTTAAAGATTTGGTGTTAAAAGTGCGCATACACTTACTTCATGAGGCAGTACAAGAGGTGGGATCAAAATCTGAATTTTTTAAAAATGGCATTAGGCTGGTTGATGCATAATATCATCCAATTAATAAAATTAAAATGAGTCGTGCATCATCTCACCTCCATGTTCTTCATAGCACAGGACCGCAGTTTTAGGAACAGTTGTTCCTATCTTCAGAATTTTGAAATTCCTGGCAAGCAAGATTTAATCTCTTTCTGCGCCGTAGCCGAGTGGTTAAGCAAGATGCGTTGGCACAGAGCTACGGGACTTGAGCTGGTTTGAGTCTCCATGGGGGAAGAAATTTTCTCATCGAATTTCAGCCAGTATGGGACCAGTGCCCACCCAGCATCATGATGCATTTGGGTAGCTACAATAAGTAGCAGCTCCAGATTGAGAAGACCCGCTATAATGGCTGGGTAACCCTACATGCTGGTCACATGTCATCCCTACATTCACTTGATGATTGTATACCTCTGTATTTAACACATGTGGATGTAAGACCAGCAGCCAGATGGTAGGGCAAAGGCATTCTAGGCCTGTTGTGCTGTGGAGTTAAGTTTTTTAAGATTTAATCTTAAAGTTCATCAAATCAACACTAGATAGCAGTTTAGTCAGCCACAGTGGACTAGTGGTTATGCTCCTTGCCTCTGGTTTCGAGGGTCGCGGATTCAAACCCAGCCAGGGCCAATGGATTTTTTAGGATGGAAAAATCCAAGGAGCAAGTCATCTGGGAGGGACTTTAAGATGTGGATCCCGAGTCTGAAGATTTTCAGGCTTGTAAAAGATCTTTAAGCCTGAACAAACAGGCCTCTAAGCAAAATTTACTGATCTCAACTTCCTAGTAATACCTTAGTTGCCTGTTAGATGTCTCATTGGGTTGGTGTGTTGACCACATGCGATCCATGACATCTCTGAGCAAATAAGGTAACTATAAATTAACTTGGTCTAGTAACTCCTTACAAAGGAGCAATGGGCTATACCATTACATAGATGGATAGATGGCAATTTAGAAAATGATGATGAAGACAAACATTGAACAGTCGAAAAGATGGGTGAAGATAGGAATGACTGTTCGTGAAACTGTGGCCCTGTTCTGTGGAAAACACGGAGTTATGAGGTGAGATGATGTAAACTCCTTTTAATTTTAATAATTTTGATTCTATATTATTAAATTGCCATAGTTTATCAAGTTAAATTTATGTTTATATTGATAATTGAAGACTTCTTCGGTCCCAGTGGTCTAGTGGTTAACATGTTTGCCTCTTGTTCAAAAGTTCGAGTTCAGATCGGTTGGTAATCTTTCTGCGCTTAACTATGGATTCCTTTGAAAGTTGAAAGGGAACTTAAGCCATGAATCCTCTGTTGTAGATTTAAGGCACATAAGAGAATCTCAAGTCCTATGCCGTAGCTGAGTGATTAAGGTAAGATGCTTTGGTGCAGAGCTACGGGACTTGCACTGATTCAATTCCCCATGGGGGAAGAAATTTTCTCATGAAATTTTGACCAGAGTGGGCCCGGTGCCCACCCAGAATTGTGAGGAATTGCAGCTGAAGACTTTCAGATTCATAAAAGAAAGCTTAAGCCTGAAAAAAAAGAGGCCTCTAAAGAAAATTTACCTATTAATAAATCAAGTTAGATTTGATAAATCACCTCATAATTGTAGATTTCTTAAAGACTAGTTTCAATACATCTACATATAATTATCAATCCCATCTAACTGTTGAATTGGTTGTTGATTGCACTTATCTACATATGTCATGAATGGCATGTGGTCAGCATACCAACCCAATGAGACATGTAGTAGGCAACTAAGGTATTACTTGGACAATTTGTCAGTAAATTTTACCCAGAGGCCTCTTTTTCAGGTTTAAGATTCTTTTAAGAGCCTAAAAATATTCAGACTTGGGACCCAAGGCTTAAAGCCCCTATCAGAGAACTTGTTTTTTTGGATTTTCCAACCTAAAAAAGTCTATCACCTAGCTGCATTTGAACCTGTGATTCTTAGGACTAGAGACAAGGAACATAACCAGTAGACCATTGCTGCCAACCTAAAACTTCTCTATAACCAGGTAAATTTGTTCTGCTTAATTCAGTAACATCTTGTACATGTGAGAATTATGTTCCATTTTTGCAGATTTTGTGTTCATTTCTCAGGAATACAAGTAAAAGTGCTGAGATGGACATGCAGAGACTGTGGATATTATCAAGTTACATTAGTGTTTTGGAAAGTTATCATTAAATTTTAGTGTTTTTTAATTAAATAAATATGTATATATTGCTAAAAAGAAAGTATATAACAGAAGTCTGACTTAGGTATAACATAATAATGATTATAAACATTTTAAAACCCATAAATTAATTATGGGAAATAACATTATGAGGTTTTCAAGTTAATAAATAATTAATATCTCACCTCATAAACTCTGTGTCCTTCAAAACACAGAACCAGGTTTTGAAAACGTCTTTCCTATATTCAGCCATCTTTCTTCTTCTTCTTCTTCCTTTGGCTCAACAGTCCTCTAAGAACCTTGGCCTCTTTTATAAAATCTGCCTATTCTTTCTCTATTCCTAGCTTTCTGTCTCCATCTTTAACCTTCAGTTGTCTTAACAAATCATGTATCTTACATGTATGACTAGGGCAAGGATTTTTTATGATATAGCATATATTTTTTGGTAAGAGTGATATGGATTAAAGATATCTACAGAAAAAGCAAAAATGATGGCATTTCAAGGTGTAGATCCTGTCAGAAGTAAAATTGTACTGGACAATAAAATTTTGGAGCAGGTGAATAATTTTACATATCTAGGATTCAATATCTCATATGAAGAAGAAAAGGATGTAAATGCAAAAATATCTAAATTTTTAAGAATTTTAGGGTTAATAAATTCTATATTCAAGCCACAGTTAGTCCAAAAGCATTCAAGACTGAAAGTGTATAAAACACTGGCTCTTCCAACTCTTTTGTATGGTAGCGAAGTATGGACGTTGAAACAGAAGGATATACAGAGACTTAGATCTGCTGAAATGAGATATCTTCGGAGGACTGCAGGATACACACTACTAGATCACAAAAAAATGAAGACATCTTAGAAGAATTACACATGGAATCTTTAGAAAACAAAATTTCTGATTATAAGTCAAGATGGATGCAACATGTTCATCGAATGGAAGATCACAGAATACCCAAACAAATGTTAAGATATCAACCTGCAGGAAGAAGAAGACCAAGACGTCCACTCAAAAGACTTTTGGATGGTGTTTCTCTTGAGACCGAAACAGGTCAACAAATGGCCTAAATTCGTGAATGTACGATGATGATGATGAGTGATATGTTTCTTAAATATACATAAATGCTTTTTATACAAAAACTAATTCAATTAAAGTATTTTGTTAAGTCTTATTTATGCATATTTGGCCAGTTATATGTGACAGAACATATTATAGCATTTTATTGGTCATATTTTCACTCTTTCACGAATTAAAGAACTTTTATTGTACAGTTTCTTTCTTCTGTGTTGATTTGAGTTGTTAAATTTCTCAGATTTTTGTTTCTTGTAAAATCTATCTTCCTCTCCTATTTAGTTTCAATTCACAGTATGGACTTTTATGCTGTGTATAAAAATATTTATGAATTGTCTCTCGAAAAGCAGATACTAGTAGCTACTGATAATTTTTATAAAATAAATGCATGCTACAATATCAAATTACATACTTTAGCTTGTTTCTCATTTGCATTTTATTCTTAAATAAATAGTTAATTGCCATAAACTGATTTACTAATTGATTTTACAACTGAAATTATTACATAATTATAATATTATTAGGTCATATTTTTTTGTTACAGGGCATATTTTTGTAAATTTTAGGTCATAATTGCATTTTTTTCATATTTCGGTGGTTTTTAGGTCATAAAAATCTTATCTCTACTAATGACATTTGCTAGGTTGTTTTTCCAACTTATCAATCCACAGTAGCTTTGAGGTTTCTGAACAAATAGGACTTTCTTGAGCTTTTAGATAGTTACAACCCCTCGAGACCACATATTACATCTTTAGCCCCTCAGCCATCTTTACAACTCTTGAATTTTTGTCTTTGCCTTCAATTTAGATGCATGAATTTTGAAATTCATCAAACCAACACCAGATGGCAGTTATGAAGATGAAGATGAAGACGAAAATTCAACAGTTGTAAAGATGGCTGGAAATAGGAAAGATGTTTCTAGAAACCGGTTGTGTGTTTTGAAGAACATGGAGTTAATGAGGTGAGGTATTCACGACTCATTAATTATTTATTAATTTTAAAACCCGTTAATTTACATTAAAATGTAGAAGAATGCAATAGAATAAACTAGTGTATGAGGGTGAATGAATAAATGTGTCAGGGTGAAATGTATAACATTTGTAGGCTTTCACAGCCTGTCTTTTGAATCATTGATGGTCTAGGTCCAGTTATTTGAGCAGGACTCAAAGTTTCATCTGCTACTGCGGAAGATATCTTCAGGAGAATGTGTGTAGCTGATATGATCTCCTTGACTGGACCTTGGCCACTATACTCAGAAAACAAACTTACAAGAATTTTAACAAATTCCAGAGAAAGCTCACACATAAAGAGATAGACTGGTCCTTAAAATAAGACCTGCTCTTAAAATAAAAAATATGTGCAATATTGTTACTTCTACAACATTAAAAGCTTCATTCCTTTGGAATTTACTGAAAGTGAAGGTACCACTGGAGGAGTTTAAAATTGAAATAATGTAAACTTTCTTAAAATTTGAGATGTCTTTCTCAATTTGGAACAGTATCATACCTATACTAATTCTGAGATAAGTTCCAGTTGTACTGTATACAACTTGCATAAGGTATTACTCCACCAACTCCATATATTGGGGAAACCGTATTACTACTTTTACCTTCCATATGACTGAATTCTGTACAAAACTTTCAATGATAGAAACATTGTTCTTAGGCAACATTATATTTTACGGGAAATAAATCCCAAATACAAAATAAGATGGTACCAATAATTATGAACTACCTCCATTTCTTATTTATTTATGACAAAAAATTTTATATGGACCTAATTAACCAGATGCTTTTTCAATTATTGTTAATAAATATCCTTTATTTACTGGTCTTGTAAGCTCTTGTTTCCCTCAATGAGATATAGATGCTCTCCCCCTACAGGGAAGAAATTGAACCATACTAATTTAGTTACGCTTGTTTTTGAATAGATGTCATTGGAGTGGCCCATGGTCAGTGTTCTGCCTCATACTGACATCTAGGAAAGCAAGATAGTACTAGGGCGGAAAAATTCAGTAAATTTTGTTTAAGAGGCCTTTTTCATTCAGGGTTAAGGATCTTTTACAAGCCTGAAAATCTTCAGACTGGTACAATTTCATAAAGAACGATTTATGCTTCATGCTGACTCACCTGTAAATTTTGCTGTTATTTTCACATTTTCAATGGCTAATGTGAGATATTTTCACTAAACTGATTGAAAACATTAAAAATAATTTGTTTCTCTCCGCTTTTCAAATGTTTTCCTTTCCGATGCTTTAGAAATTTTACAGAAGTGGCCATTTTGGAACAATATGAATTCCAACATATTCTACATTGCACATGCATAAGAATAAAACAATGCTTATTTAATGTAATTAAAATTGTAATTATATATTTTAAGATTCTCCCAATTTAACTTATATAGACTTGTGCTAGATAATGCATTTTTTTATTTTCTTTATTTTGAGATTTAGATAGTTATCTACAGTTTTTTACACACCTAAAGGCAAAACCATTATTCACCCAATGAAAATGCAGTCATACATCTTGGTTTGTTTATATTACAACTTAACTTACAACTTAGATTTGAATTAGTATAGTTCAGATAAAAAGCAGACTCACAGTATGGTGACAGGAGTAAACTTCTGCCTCATTAGACCCAGTCTCTCTCTTTATAAGAAAAAAATAGTAAATTACTGTGAAATATTGATGCAGTGTTGCCAGTTTCACTGAAATATATGTCATAAATGTATTAATATTACAGTTTTGTCACTTTTTTCATGTCATCTGCTAGCAAGAGAAAAGGAACACCAAATTTTATTTATTGAGTTATACAGGGTGCCCATAAAGTCCCAATACATTTTCAAGTTCCTGGTCTGCTACAATACAATAGGCCTACACATATTATTAGGATAGAGTAGGATTTTATAAAACCTAATGCAGTTCAACATCACCTTTTAGTTGCCTGGAACATGCGCTGTAAGATTGAGATGTTATGAGCAAGCATACCATTCTTATTTGCTCTTTCAGCTGATTCACATCTGGCACCCTCATAGTGTAAACTGCGCTCTTGATGAAACACTATGAGAAAGAATCAATGAAGTGATGTCGGGGGGACGGGGTGCCTACATGCAGTCCACTGCTTGTCTGATCCACAAGTTAGAAAAGAGTAAGATTTATAGCCCTTTCTTCTTTCCTGAAAAGACAGTTACCTAGACATGCTGCAGTTGTTCCTAGAGCCTCAGTTATGGCAGGATGGTATTCTTGCATCTCTCATTTACCAACAAGATGAGGCACCACCCCACTCTGCAAAAATTGTGCATGACTATAAGAATGAGACCTTTCCTAACAGTGAATCGGACGAGTGGTGGATTGCATGTGGGTACCCCATTCCCCCCGACCTCACTCCCCTTGATTTTTTCTCACAGAGTTTCATGAAGATCCAAGTTTACACTACCAGGTGCCAGATCTGATTCACCTGAAACAAAGAATAAGAGCTAATAACCAGCTTAAGAAGATATGGAAGTAAACTTGTCTATCACATTGTCTAGCATTACTGCTTTCAGCTGATTTACAACCAATGTATGCACAAGTTTACATGTACTGTGCTAAATTAATGTTAGGAAGTAAACATTATGAGGTATAATCATTGAAATTCATCGGAGAACATTTTTTTTTTGACAACTCACCTCATAAATTTAGTGTTTTTCACGATACTGCAGTTTCAAATGTAATCACGTCCATCTTCAGCCATAAAGGAGTTATGGCTGAAGATAGACATGATTATGTTTAAAACTGCAGTATCTGAAAAACACAAAATTTATGAGGTGAGTTGTGAAAAAAAAAATGTTCTCCGATGAATTTCAATGTACTGTGCTGTTTAGTTCCTGCAAGTAAGAGCCTGATGACTGGGAAGTCATGATGACCTGACTCCCCTATGTGGATATCTAAAGTCACTTGTGTTTGAGACTCCAGTGGAAACTGACATGGAATTAGTTGCCAGGATTGTAGCTGTCTGTGATGTGATTCGAAACACACCAGGGTATAGCAGAATCTATATCCTGATGTCATGTTTGCATTGAGATTGATGGCTGTTAGTTTTAGTAACTGTTGTAACATACAAAATGGTATGCTAATTGTGTCAATGCTGTTATTACTCGACCACATTAACTTTCTTAGCTGAAGAGGGGAAGCAATGGTGCTAGTGGTGAAAAATGGAGAAAGTGTCTCCTTCCACTGTTGGTACAAGCAAATGACTGGGCAAGTGGTATAATCAGTGGCGAAATATAGTGCTAGACCTTATACCTATTTGAAGCAGGAGATGAAGTTAATGAAAGATCTTCGGAGTTTGCATGCCTACGGGTTTCTGGATAATGTGACGTACAGAGAAATTAAATCAGCACTGATTTGCAACTACTGTCTGGCAGACTTAAATGTGTATATGCTGTGAATATAGGGTCTAACTTTTGCACTTGACATTGTCACTAACAACTTACTATACATGACTAATGGAAAATAAACAGTCACTGCAACCTGAGACAAGGGTCTACTATCTCCAACCCCTACTCACACTTACTTCATTCCTTTAGACAGTAATGTGAAAGACAAATTTACTTCCATATCTTCTTAAGTTGGCTTCTCAGACCCTAGGTTCCCTATCCCAAATTGTTGAATGGAGCATTCCACATGTCCTGTTTAATTTTTGCATGCTCTTATAGAATCACTCTGTATAATAGAATGTTCTCATAATGGTACAAACTATTGTAGTCTTTTCTCGTCTACCCTTTCAGTTTTTCCTTTCTATCTTTCTTCTTTCAATTATAAAAAATTTGTGTACCTTATATAACACAGTCATCCTCAACTATAATATTTTCTGTTATAATCTTCGTTATATTATTAAAATTCAAAGATTTTTGAAGACATGCTTCATCTTCAGGAATTTTCTTGATACTGAAATTATTTATATATTTTTATACAGAGGGCTTTGGTTGTTAGGTGTATAAAATATATAAATCATTTCAGTATCAAGAAAATTCATGAAAATGAAGCATGTCTTAAAAAAACTTTGAATTTTAATAATATAACGAAGATTATAAACAGAAAATATTATAGTTGAGGACAACTGTTTTATAAGGTACAAAAATTTTTTTATAATTGAAATAATTTTAACTTCAACAGTGTTCAAACATGATTATTAGAAGTATCTTTTTTCTGCCGGATTCTTTGTAATCTTAATACTCTTGTTTGGTGACAGAACTGTACATATTAAATAATTTGTGAATGTAATTACTGTTGGCTGATGAAAAGAATGGAACTGATGGGTGAGAGGAAGTAGGCAGTATGTAGTGAATCATACTAGCTGTGGATTGACTGGTATATCGAGTGTGTTAAGACTTGGAACTTGCACACCAGTTTGACAACTGATATAATGTGAGTTAGTACAGTACTGTATTGAACTTTTATAGGAATAAATCACTATGAGGTTTAATTTAGCATTAAATTAAAATGTTTCATACCTCTCCTCATATCCAGTCTTCTAAGTACATCGCGATTTCAAAGCCCTCTTCTGTACTTTCTTGTCAACTGATGTTATGTCAATCGGAAGAACTACTTCTTCTTCCCTCTGTTGGTGGACCAATAAACCTCCGGATCCAGTCAGAATCTGCAGGAATTTCGAAGTTAATAAGTTTTCCTTTCGTTATTTTATTAACATGGATTTTTTTCCAAACCGTGAGTTCTTTTTGTTTTTCTATTTGTTTAATTAGACTGGTTTTTGATTCAAGTAGATAATTAAATAATAGGATAATTAAAACCAATAAAAATGAAAAAAATCACAAATTTATCAGATAAAATGCAGGGATTGTGACAAAATTTACATAGGAAAAACAAAAATAAATTTGAAAACAAGGGTGAAAGAACATCTTAGAAATGTCAACAATGGTGAAGTGGAAAAATCAGCAGTATTTGCTCATGCTTGGTCCGAAAAACATCTAATTGAGCCAAAAGACAGTCTAAATTAAATAAATAAAAAACAAGAACTCACAGTTTGGGAAAAAATATACATTTAAAAAAAAACAAGAAAGAAAAGCTTATGAACTTCGAAATTCCTGCGGATTCTGACTGGATCTGGAGGTTTATCGGTCCTCCAACAGAGGTAAGAAGAAGTAGTTCTTCCAATCGACATAACATCAATCAACAAGAAAGTAAAGAAGATGAGGCCACCAAGGCTTTGAAATTGCGATCTACTTAGAAGACTGGAAATGAGGAGAGATATGAAACATTTTAATTTAATCTTACAGTACTGTATGTTTCCTGTTTATCCACATTCCTTCCACTTGCATTCTTTCTGTCGGCCAACAGTATAATGTTATTGTAGCTTAAACCATGTTACATTCTAGTCCGACCATTGAGACATACCGCATAAAATCCAAAGATAATGTTACTGTGGTATTTATGGATGTTTATCAAATATAACAAACAGTTTATTCTTGGTTGTCTATAAGGATGAATGTTTTTTTTTTTGTTTATTGTTGGCATTTTGTTATAAATATATATACATACTTTGACATGTTATGGCTGAATATGTTGTTGTTATCGTGTAATTCTAAACACAAACAGTTGTACAATGTATTTCAAATGCAATTTATAAACTCACAATCAAAATTACAGTGGGAGGTCATACTATGAGGTATTTTACAAATATATCTAATAATAATAGAATAAATGCGCACAAGTTGTGCATAAGATATATAAGTTACACATGTTTCGTTGTCATCACATCCTGTTGCACATTGGTTCATATTGTTCACAAACATCACACAACTATCACTTGCAACAACCATGAATCTTTTTGAGGCCGAAATACTTCCCATCTTTACGTATGGAATATAAATCATATGGACTGACTTCAGCTATGGAGAGTCAAACACCTTAGAAAAAGTGAAAGCAAGATTTCAAAAAACTGCAATGGCGATCTTGAAATTTCCTCCATCCAGACTTGCATATGAGTTATCATGGGAAACTTTCCTCATGGAAGATTTATGCACAAAGTTCCTGCTACCAACTGTTAAACAGGAGGCTACATTGAAGTAGGTATGACAAAAGAAGAAAAAAAGAAACACTGGATGATCTCCACACAACATATGCAATGCTTAACCGAAACTGGACTGGAACAAACAACAAGATACACAGTGCAGTAAGAAGATCGGCAGTGCATGGATATCACCACAAACCCCACAAAATTTCATCTAATTTTCATTGAACTATTTTAAACTATTTAACTATTTCATTAAACTATTTTAAAATACTATGAGGTATTTACAATTTATAAATAAGTTGGAGAAAATGTTTTTATATCTCATAAAGTTTCGTGTTTTCACGATACCACTTTTAAAGGTCAGTTTATCTTCATTTTCATCGATTAATGAAAAGATTAATGAAGGCAATAAATCAATATCAAATTGATTGTTAAGATTGTGAAAAAATATACATATGAAAAACAAAAAGGAACTTATATACAATATTGAAAGAACAACTTAGAAATGTTTTAAAAATGGGGAAAAGATAAATCTGCAATAGCTGTACATGCATGGTCAGAAAAACACAGAATCGAAACAAAGGCCAAATTATTGAAACGGATTGATAAATATAAGGAACTCACAGTTAGGGAGAAAATTCACATCCACAAAAATAAAAGGAAAATCATGAATTTTGAAATTCCCAGGGAAGAAGACTTAGTATGAAAAGTCATCAGTCAGCCAACAGAGGGAGCAGAAAGTAACCTACACAGATTGCCAACTACCGATTCAACAGTTAGATGGAATTAAAAATTAAAAAATGAAACAAAGATATATCAAAACTAATCTTCAACAAATCTACAATTATGAGGTGAGTTGTTAAATCTAATAATAATCAAATGAATCATGAATTCTTCCCATCTAGGTTTTTTAACACAGAACTGCAGTATCGGGAAACATCATTCTCATCCTCAGCTGTTGTCACAACGATGATATTTCCCGATACTGCAGTTCTGTGTTAAAAAACATAGATGTGTGAGGTAAGAAGAATTCATGATTCATTTGATTCTTATTAAGAAAACCTCATAATGTAAAAATTTCCATCTTTATTGTATGAATGTTAAATCTAACTCTATTTATTAACTAAAATAAACCTCATAGTGTCACTTCCTTCAAACATTAATAAAAACAACTGAATAAATAAGGTGAATCTGGTCATCTTACCTCATAAATACTCGATGTTTGATTTGACATGTTTCGATATACTGCCCATATCATCGTCACTCATTCACTGACTTGTTGTACACTAACTCCAACATTCTGTAACCAATTGTGAACATAATCCAATATTAGTTCAACTTTAAATTCCTGATGAATCTATATATCACTGTTTTAATCACCAGATGGGGCTAGTTCTGTAGTGTTGTGGCAACCTGTTTCACTACATCAGTGAACCCATGTCTATCAAATTTTACATAATGAGATAGCACTGCTTTTACATTGTGATATTCTTGTGTTTGTATGGAAACAAGAGAACATGCAGTATTGCTAACATTTGGTAAGTAGGTAAAAAAAAGACACCATTGTCCATAAAATATTAAGTTCGTCGCATTAGAGATTTCACTGTCTGGAAATAATATATAAACAATTATATGGCCTAGTATTGAATTTTTTTATGCTGGTGATCAATTTGTTCTATATTTTTAGAAGAAAAAATTTTAGCAGTGTGTCATACAAATAAGACAATGTTAGAATATTGGATCATATTGTATTATGCATTTGAAAGAAACTTAATCAATTCTACGCTGTTACATTAGGTAGCTTGTCGGTAATGCATTAAAAAATCAGTTTAAGTGACAGATTATAAATATATCTTGCTAATGTTTTGATGTTATATTTAAATATGAATACTTTCCAATACTGGACAATATTCTTTTGAAAAGTAAAATTAATGTTTGAACTGGGACTTGGAAGTCCAGACCTCTGATTCTAAGCACCAGTATGCTATCCATTACACCATTCAAGACATGATACAAATGTTAATATTTCTTTCCTCATACACAATCCTCTAATCATCGAAGGCAGATAGACGGTGCTACCAATGGCCAATGGCCAGCTTCTATTCAAAAAGTATTTTTAATGAGAATTTTGCACTGCTTTTAAGCAGTAAAGCTTAATATTTTGATGTTATATTTAAATATTAATACTTTCCAATGCTGGACCAAAGGTCTGGAGTTCAATTTCCGGTTCAAGCGTTCCTTTTTCTAAAAAAAAGTTGCTAAATTTATATAAAGTTTTTTTTTAAAAAAGTAGAGGGTATAATTCCAAGAACGAATTCCCATATGTAGACATTAAGTGGATTGCACAACCAAGTCTAGACCATGACTCCGGTTTTCCAGTTTTTTAATGTTTCCATAACAACCATAAAAACTGTATGGTTTTTTACGGTTAATTACAAAAACAAATATCTATCATGACCATGGTTTCATAACAATTTCTGTGAATTTTCAATTATTTTATGGTTATATTTGAAGAGAAAATTTTTGCCTAGACCAAGACTTTCGGTCTCGGTCTAGGCGAAAATTTTTCTCTTCAAATATAATTTATCCTTCAGTGAGAAGTGTTAAATCAATATTTATTTTTTCCCCCAAATGTCCCAGTTTGTCTTTTGACATTCCTGGTTTCTCTCCTGGCATGGCATACTTGTAACCCATTTCTGAGGTTGGGGCGCCTGGAAGGCAGGGTTACGTTGCCCCGATGAGATGATGGGTGATGATGATAATGGTGCGCCAGGAGAGTCCCTAATCCTAAGCTTAAGCTAAGATGAATATGAATGATGATGATGATTGCGATGGCCATATGATTTCGGGGACCGTTTGGGCCTTAAAGTTTTCCTGGCATTTGTCTTACAGGTGAGGAAAAACCCCGATAAAAACCTCACCCAGAAAAACTGTCCCGACCAGAGATCGAACCCGGGCCCGCTGCGTGACAAGGCAGCACGCTACCCCGAGACCACAGCGGTGGTCTATTAAATCGATAATAAAAACATCTATTTTATGGTTGTTAAGGAAACAATAAAAAAATTGGAAAACTGGCATCATAGTTTAGACTTCAGTTGTTTCCAAGGCCATAAAATCAGAAACCAAGCATTTCTGGATCATGTTGTAATTAACTCTTTGGGATTTTATGCTTTGTGCCAGTCTATATGAATTCAAATAAGAAATAATCATGTTTGTACACCGTTTATGTTAAAGTTACTTCAATTTTAAAATTTGTACCTTCTAAAACAGTCATCCTCAACTATAATAACTTATGTTATAAACAACGTCACACTATTAAAATTCTAGGCCTTTCAAAGACATGCTTCATCCAAGGATTCTTATGGTACTGAAAGTATTTGTATATTTCATACAGAGGGCTTTGGTTGTTGGGCGTATTCTCGTTTATCGTATTTTTATTTTCTGCTTCCTTGATAATTTCAATCTCCTCCAGGATATTGAATTTTTTTTGTGTATTGTTCTCTTTGTTTTATTTATGTTGCTAAATCGATGGCAAGTTTCTGAAGTGTGTTTAGCAAAACTTGATTTTCCTTCTCTTTTAATAAAGTCTGAGAAGTTTCCATTAAATCTTATTTTAAAACTTCTTTTAATAGTGTGACGACGTTTATAACAGAAGTTATTATAGTTGAGGGCGACTGTTTTATAAGATACAAATTTTAAAATTAAAATAAGAAAACCAAAAAATTAAAAAAATGTTTGTAGCAATTTATGTGAATAATTACCTGAGGAAAAAATGTGTTTATTTTATGTGAAAAATGCTTGAAAAATGAATAAGAAATTGAGGTAGAAATAATCTAAAATACACGATATTAATAATATATAAATATAGAAGATATCTATTAGTCATTTCTTGTACAGTATAGCCACCTTATTAGAAACCACTAACAAAACAAAATGAAGGACACTTACCTAATGTACTGTAACCTCAGGTTCAACTTTAGAATATTTTTACCTATGATTTTCCATACTAGATTCTTGAAATACTGTTGCTTTATGTACTTTTTCCATCTTTACTAATGTTTCGTACTATTTTCAAACAACATTTTTTTCACAATTTTTAAATATTTATCTACGTACGCAAATTGTTGCATTTATCTCAAATTATTTTTTAAAAGTTCTACAGAATCGTAGTGCACATGCACAAATGCTTAAAGAAATTTCCAGTAGATGCAGAGATATCTGTGAAATTGGACTGACCAACATTCGAAAATATATTTTAAGAAATGGATATTCATTCACTTCATTTTGTTAGGTTCCAGTGGGACAAGTTAGTGTATATTTAATTAAACATAATGCATGTAATTTATTTTATTAGTTAGGAAGGGAGAAATATTGGTGTACATCCATTTGTTATAAACATGTTAGGGAATTTATTGGGAAGGTTGGTCATACTGATTTCACACATATCTGCCATCTAGCAGAAGTTTCTTTAAGCATTTGTGCATGTGCACTATGATTCTAGAATTTAGAAAAATTTGGTCAGAGTAATATAAACTTTTTCCTAACTTCAATAAAATGTTTGCAGTTAGTTATAGTAGAAATGTGAATAAACATGTTGGTAAACATGTCACTAGCAGTCACACTTGTTCTCAATTGAAAGATTCATAGACTGGCACATCACATAGAATAGCTTAACTTTATTGTCTACATGAGGAACCTTTCTAAAATTATATCCACTTTTATAAATACCCTATATATAATGTGAATTAATTAATTTATTTAATATTACATATTATACTGGTAGCCTATTTTATATTAAGTTTAAGATTAGCAAAGATGTACAAGATAAAATAGTCCAACTGGAGATGAAACAATGGACTGCAATATCAGCAACTATGCACTATGGCCTAATAGCCTGGAAAATGTGGGATATAATTCTGGAGTTACTCTCTGAGTTCATCAAATCTTTGGAAGTGCAAAATATTCCTGTAATATCAAGCTGTATGGTGAGGTGTAAAATCAAAAACTTAAATAAACTTTGACTCTTGGATTTTTTAGTGTTACCAATATGGCTACCAATGCCAGTTTGTATATTTTAATGTATTTATGTGTACACTGTATTAATGATAGGAATTAGTTGTTACCATATAGCTGATATTAATAGACATCTGAGCCAAATGCATAATTAGATAGGCTCTCTTATTCCACATAATGTAATGTAAGCAGCAATATTTTATAACACTCAAAAATATACGGTATCGTTATATTCAGCAAGAATTGATAACTGAATTGCACTTTCCCAGGTCCCTTTAGAAGGGAAATTTATCTAGCTTAGATTGGTCACTATTATAACTAGCAGGAAACTGTACATTTATGATTGCTAACCAATTTTGTAGTGTTTCTACTCTGGATACATAAATTTTTAAAATATCTGTGATCTAATTATGTTCCTTTCCCCCTTTTTATTGTCAACAATTTTGTCCAAAATTCCTTCGTCCAAACAATGTGTTCTGTTTCTCTGCCATTGTTGTTAAATTTTATGATGCATTAAGTATTTTACTCAAATTTTCCACAATAGTTGTCTTATTTCCCTTCACTATTATTTTGTTGTGATTTATTTTTAGTTCGAGTAGAATACAAAGTAGAGAAATTACTTTTCTAAGAAGGACCAAAGGATGC
This sequence comes from Diploptera punctata, assembly GCA_030220185.1. Classification (NCBI taxonomy): domain Eukaryota; kingdom Metazoa; phylum Arthropoda; class Insecta; order Blattodea; family Blaberidae; genus Diploptera; species Diploptera punctata. Next base: position 393,579 of record JASPKZ010007760.1, on the reverse strand, counting down.
CCAAAATTGGACCACATAAGAAATGAAGAAATAAAAAGTGAATTAGAAAAATATTCAATAAATGATGGAATTCAACAACACCGCATCGGCTAGGAAGAGCATGTCCAGAGAATGGAAGAAACAAGATTGCCCAAGATAGCATATCATTATAAACCAAAGGGATGTAGGAAGACCTAGGAAGAGATGGAAGAAATCATTGTGAATTCGGAACAGGCGAATCACCTAAACCTTGAAGTGAAGATCATGATGATGATTTATTTACTCATTTTTCCTGTTGATATTCAAACCAAGGTTTGTTTCAGGAATCAAACAATTTTCTTCTGTATTTTGTTACTTCAACACATTTAAGTAGGTTAATTTCTATTTGTTTATTTTATTTTATTTATTTAACATGTTTTAAATGTACCTATACAACATCTTCTTGGGCCCAATATTATATTTTGATTCCCTTCCTCCATTCATCTCTATCCTTCCAGTCACCATGCTGCAGTCCCCTGATCTTAATCAAATTCATAATCCCTCTATCCATGTCTTCTTAGGTCTCCCTCTTCTTTTCCTCTGATTTGGAATTACTGTTTAAAAAAATGTTTTAATAAACCAATGTATCTTATAAGAAAAATTGCTAATTTAAGAGTTAACAAAAAAAAAAAGATGTGTTCCGTAAACCAGCAAAATTGGACCATAAATTGGACTTGCTGAGGAATTCACTTAGTTTAGGCAGTTCCTCAAAAAACATTAAATTAAAAATATATTTCTTTTTTATTTCAGAATTGTTTCTGTTATTTTTTCTTCCACACTTCCCGATCTTATGTGTCTGCTTCTGTCATATTTAACTTCTTCATGTTGTCTTGAATTCCCTTTATCCACATTGGCTTTAGTCTACCATGTTTCCTTTTTCCAGGAGGTATCCATTTTAATACTTCTTTGTTTTGTTTCTGTGTCCCTTCTTCTCATTATATGTCCATGTTATTTTAGTTGGATTTTGTTACGCCTACACTAGGGCCTAACTACCGTAATATAAAATACTATAAAAAAGCCGATAAAGAATAGACACATATACATGTGTATTATACCAAAAAATAGGGCATAAATATTCACCCTTTAAATGCAGATTGAAATCTCCATCCAAATAGACATTAGTGTTTTATAGATAAAAAACTAAGAAAAAATTAGTATAAAATAACTTTCCACATCAATATATATTTGTCAAATAATGAAGTCACACTTACGAAATCTTATATAATATCAAAGACAACTTATTAGTTTCAACCAAATGGGAAATTCTTACGAAACCTTATATAACCCAAACACATTAGGGAAGAAGTTATAAACACATTATACAACTTGGCCATGACCCACTAGGAATATTACAACAGATTGGGCAAGAAATAGGGCTTCCATTAGCTTTAGGGGATGGTGAAAGGTGAAGATAATCATATAAAAAGCCGGGATTTTTAGATGCAAAGGCAGAAGGGCCGTGGGACCGAGCACGGTCCCCTCAGTGGGGTCCAGCAGGACGGTGGCATCTACATTGGTAATATGACTTCTCTTTTTATTATTTTTGGTCATTTTAACTTCATAAATTTAATTAAAAGACCGAATGGTCAAACGGACTTAGAATAATGTCCAAAGTTGATTCTTTTGTATATTTTAATATGATTGTTTTCTCTGAACTTTAGCATTTTTAATACTTTGAATAATTTGACTTTTGACATGTGGCGATTTCAGCTGTTTTAAATAATTTGTTTTATATGTTATCAATATATCTTTATGTTTGACCTTATTTTAATAAATTATGTTAATTTTTCGTTTACTGTGATTTAACATGTGTAATTATAAAACATTTTTCCTCCAAAACCAAGGCCATCCGCTCGGGCCAAGACCACTTAAACAATAGTTAAAGTAACGCTACCTTTACGCAGGGGCTTAACAGTCGCGTCGCGTAACATTCTGTTGGCAGCTTGGTAATATTCGTGAAAATAATGTTCTATTATATTCACGGATGTAGAAACGAACCTTAAACCACAAAATTAACCTTCAATTCGTATACAGTAGAAATCTACATGTTTTTTTTTCCCCCTCTCAATCAGAATCGCTTTCGGTACAAATAAATGGACATGTCTTTTAAAACGGAGAGAAACCAGAAAAGCTTCAACTTTGGGACATTATTATTAATCCTGGCTTTTTGTTAGGATCTAAAAATTTGGGTTCTTGGACAATGGATATATCGCTGTTTTTAGGTTATATTTTCTTTTTGGGTATTAATGTTTTTTGCAATAATTGTTTTATTTTCTAGGCATAATTAAGTTTTTACAATGGGTAAATTTTTTTTTTTGGATATGAGACATTTTGGTGTTGTTGATAATTTTTTTTAGGTGTTGTTTTCTTAACAGGCAGACATTTATATGTACATTAATTTCTTTCTAGGCTATGTTATATGATCTCGGTGTTGTTTCAGACAAAGGATTTTTTTTTGTTGTTAACCGAGGTTATGATATTTTTTGAATATTTGTAGAGTGTTATAATTTTAGTATATTTTTTGTTTGTTAATATCTCATCCAATGTTAATAATTGTACAATGACAATATTTTATTATTTCGTCTATCGGTAAGACGTGGCACATTCACATGTATACATAAATCATCTCTGAAAGCATCACCACGAGAGATAAGCCCAAGGGATCTTAGGTTGCTTTACACGCCACTAAATGGATTTTTTTTTGTTTTGGTAAATTGAAATGTTGATATTTTTTGTTTGGAAAAGGGTAATAGATTAAAAGCAAACAAGATGGCGGACACATCTTATACTTACGCCACTAATGCACTAAACACTCGTACCACGTTTGCACTATGTAAACATTCATTTTTATATATATAATATATATATATTTACGTAAAAACACGATCTTGGATATATTACTGAATCATGGATAGAGATAGGATACGGAAAGTCAATTTATGGCTTATTAACTAGGTAGATGTTGTTAGGCAGTGGGTGACGTGTAGTTTTCCTCAATTGGCAACAGAGGCATCTAACGGAGTCAATATTAAACATTACGGCACTCAGCAGGAAACTAACCCATCTCGATCAAATACAATTCTAATTATATCCGGGCTAATAATCAAAAAATATTATTGACAAAATACAGGGAAAATAAATCGATTGATACTTAAGTCCCCATGCTGCAACACGAGCATCCACACTGGTAATTAATCTTGGCCCACGTAAGGCTCAAGGGACCGCATTATAACTTGCAATGAATGATTTATATTGGGAAAATAAATTATCAATTATTCTGATATTATTATATTATGCGAAAAATAACCGAAAACTAGCAGGAAAACAGTTAGGGAATCGGACAACATAAAAATCAGAGGATTTGTAAATAGAGTAATAACAGTGAAAAATAAAGTGACATTAGACCTAACATATCACCCCTACCGGAGAAGCTCTTGAGGTAACGGAAATGTTAGGACCTCCAATATTTTTTTGACAATCAGCACTGAATGTCAGCCGGGTTATCAGCCCTGCGTGACGAACGCCCTCTCCCCAGAACAAGAGTCTGGTACTCATTTCAGTTAGAGGCTGAATCGACCCCAGGGCCGTAGTGCGCCTGACGATTTGGATCAGGGTAAAAATCATAAACATACCGGGACTTGAACCCCCAACTTTTCGGCGTGTAGCGAAGTACTTTAACCACTAGGCTAGTAGGAATAAATAATCATACTAAATATATCGAAGGAATTTTAAAACCGATTAAAGTTACAACCGCCTACCGTGCGACATTAACAAGACAGGGCATGAGGCAAATACTACCGAGTTACGCTGGAAATGTATTCTGGGATATATATAATGGTATGGCGAGCACCGATTATATTTAGGAACATTTTCAGTTAAAAATCGAGAGTACATAAGGCAGAGGGAACTACTAGCCGCATGATTTAAAAATTAATAATAATAAAACACACACTAAAATAATAATCAATACACGAAGTCGGGTACAAATCATACATTCATAATGCGAGATAATGGAAGAAATTGGACGACAAATAAAATAATAATAATAGTAGGGACCGCACAAGAAAATAGGAGTTTTCTGAATAATAAATATGAACTCACCAGCGTGGAAAAGGAAAATAAACGCCATCTTGAGAACTAAAACTTATTTTGACACGCATGAAGACTGGGTGTCTTAGAAGGTCAAATAGCTGTAAAGATTTCAGCGGATACTGGAATGTGTTTATTTTGGGTGAAAGTTTAGATTAACCACATAGATAGGGACTTCAAAACCGACTACATTTAGACTATGAACGATTTATACGAGGTGCAGTTACAAGGAATTAAATATTATTTTTGTCTTAACATCAGAAAGCGTACCTTAAATAAATAACTGCGTAAAAAAAAAACCCATGACAGTAACAGGAAAATAAAGTGGCATATATTAGCAGTTAAGGAAAAGTGGCATTTTAGTAAAATACAGAATGGAAAAGGGGCCTGGAAATTTAAAACTTAGAGAAACATCGAACAAAGAGGGGAACGGAGAATTAACACAATTAGAGAAAATGAGAACGCACCTAATTAGGGATGTAAATTCTAGATTCGAAACCGAGAGTATGAAAAAGGGGCATGGAAACTTCGGATAAATTAGAGAGAACTCGATCAAAAGCGGGAATGGAGATTAATAAAAAATAAAGCTGACCCCACACACCTCCCTAAGGGAAATAACATTACTGAGGGATTTCCAATTCAAGACTCATGGAAAAGAAGACGACCGAACTTCAGGTTAAATAATAACTTAAAATATTTTTTTTATTAACCTCACGCGGTGTTGAGAGATTTACAACAATGCTGGCGAGCGCATTCTGTGGAAATTTCGACTACAATGTGAGACGGTTCTAAATCATAAGTCAAATATATCAAAAGTAATGTCAAGGGAGGACTCGCCTGGTCCGTAATTCAGATTTAGGTTTCGGAAGCAGAAGAATGGAAATTCTGTATAAATAAGAGAGAGCTCGAATGGAAGAGGGGAATGGAGATTTAGCTAAATCATAGAGCTCCGCTAGTGAAGCTAAGGAGGGGAAGTAGAAACCAGATGCTTACAGAAATGATAACAGAAGGATAGACTGATGCTTACATAAGTGTTAAAATAAGGATAGACTGATGCTTACAAAGTGGTAAAGGAAGTGTAGACTTATTCCTAGAAATATTTTCTTTTCGGCTGTATCATGTTTTTTTTGGGGAAAATTAGGGTACTAGACAAACAAACATCGACGAAATAACCCTCACGATGAGTACGGAAGGATGCTAGAGATAGGTTATGATATCCTCGTGTGATTAATAGGGTTACCCTGAGATAAACTGTTAAGATTAATGAAGATCCTGAAACTTAGTAAAAAGCATAATAAAAACAAAACCACCAGGAAAGTAAATAATGTGAAAATAATAATAATAAAGAAAATGATAATAATAAAACTCAGTAAATCTATAACTAACAATGATGATAATAATAATAATCATAATAATCATAATAATAAAAATAAGAACGATAATAACAATAAAATTCACGATAAATTAATAAACCATAATAATAATCATAATAATAAGAATAATAATAATACTAATAATAATTCACAGGAAAATTAATAAACAATAATTAATAATAAAAATAATAATAATAATTCACAGTAAAATTAATAAACAATAATAATAATACTAGTAAGGAATAAAAAAAAAAAAAAAACTAATTGCAATAACATAATGATGAGCATCAAACGTTATATTGAAATAATAATTAATAATAGGAGAAATCATTAGATTAAAGGATGGCGGATACTAATAAAAAGGAAGGAGGCCTAAATGATCGTAATACTGAGATACCAGATAGGACTAGCAGTAATCCTTATATCGTATTTAAATAATAATAATAATAATAATAGCAATAATAATAATACTAACAATAATAATAATAATAATAATGATAGCAATAATAATAATAATACTAACAATAATGATAATAATAGTACTAATAATAATTCACAGAAAAGTAATAATAATAATAATAATAATAATAATAATAATAATAATAACGAAATAAGAGCGAACTACCAGAAATAAGACTTATGGTTATGAATAAAAGGAAAGATAATGGAAGACCATAATCTCATTTTCAGCAATTAGGACTCATTTAAGTATGAATGGGTTCCGGGATAAGTAGTAGGCTAGTTCGCGAGAAGATAACGTGAAAGCAGTCCAGATAAAGGCACGTAGTATGTAAGCCTATAGCGGAAGACAAAAAATAGGATCAATTAACCAGGAGTTATGCCAACACGAAGGGTAGAAATTATTTTAACATCGCAAGAAATCAGTAGTACCAACAGTTCAGATTAAGAAGGGAGGATGTGCATTATCCAGCTTGGTTTGGGGAAAAGAATATACGTATTACAAGAGAACGGAAGGGGGACATGGGAACTTAGGAAAATTTATAAACTTTTGGAAATGCAGGAATGATCGAAAACTAAATTAATTTATTCCCATAGCAATTTGGAAGGTGGAGGTTAGGATACTTCACCGAAAGTTGGGTGTCTTAATCGATCTAGTAGAAGTGGAATTTCAAAATGGGAACCCAGGGGATACACAAAATACTAGTACTGAGTATGACACAACAAATAATACACTCTGCAGGCAATGGTTCCTGCTGAGATGGACTGGCTTCGTAAAGTTTGGAGGACCTAAGGGCCCTAGACTCTCCTGTACTGCGAGCCTTGTTCCAGGTCTGTTAGGACTAGTGACCAGTCGAGTAGTAGACACACACACACATATGGGATATGACATATTACGATAATAGATAAAACTAGATCGCTTAAGACTCTTCATATTTAGGCCTACGAAGGATGATAAAAGGATAGGCTACAACTTAGGTCAATCTAGGCTAGGTAACATGAGAGATACACACACAGAGATGAAACTTTTACATAGTCGCACACAGGGATACAAGTTGGGAAGGACTAAGGACCCTTTTGGAGAGGGTTTGACCTCGAAGATTTGGCGAGTTGCCTGAACACTTCGCCAACAGACTAGGCAGGTGCAAGTCGGAAGGTGGGGCACCCCCGTTATGACATGATCTAGAGACAGAGAACTCCACGATGATCTTGGGGCACTGGCCATAAAACCTTGCCGGCTTGGCACTGACGTTAGGGACCATATGGAACATCGTTGTTTAGGGAATGATAGGCATCGGGGAATTAGCAATAAGAGAAACAAGGAAACATAGGAACAAACGAAAGCACAATACGATTACGGGCAAGGAGACCCACGGAAAACTGTCACGATACCCGGGTTTAGAGAGGGATGATGGCGATAGGGGATCCCCATCAAAAAGATTAGGATAAAATCCACTTTTCCGATGTAGCGGCGTCCATGAGTTCAAAAAGGCTCTCTCTAAGGTAATAAACTCCTGAGGCAGCAGGATGAGAAGGGTGGGGTCAGGAAGGAACCGAGTCACTGTTGATGAGGATGGGAGCATCCCGGCCTCCACTTCGTGGTCGTGCAAGGGATAACCGAGTCACCGTTGTTGGAGGTCGAGCCCATTCCTGGTCTTCATGGTCGTGCAAGGTGAATTCGCTGGCTCACCCGACAGGATAAATAGCGAGACAGGAATCGCGAAGATGAGAGGGGTGGGGTCAGGAAGGAACCGAGTCACTGTCGACGAAGATGGGAGTATCCCGGCCTCCACTTCGTGGTCGTGCAAGGGATAACCGAGTCACCGTTGTCGGAGGTCGAGCCCATTCTTGGTCTTCATGGTCGTGCAAGGGGAATTGGCTACCCCACCCCAAGGATACATAGCCGGGATTAGGGACTGAGGTTAGCAAGAGACGGACCCCGTCTGGGAGGATATGGATTTAATTCCCTTCTGGACGCAGTAGCGGACGTTGAGGAACCAACAGAGTTTCTAATAAACCCGAAGTTAGGAAGTGAGGTGAGCAAGAGACGGACCCCGTCTGGGAGGATAGGATTTAATTCCCTTCTGGACGCAGTAGCGGACGTTGAGGCACCAACAGGCTGACTAAGGAGAAACAAAAGAAAAGAGATAGCAGGGGTCTATCCAGAGTCGAAAATGATGCCAGGGAAACAAAAAAGAGGCCGCGGGAGGAAAAGACGTACGCACACAGGGATATGGTCATAACGAAGGGATAACGAATAATAGTCAGGGACGCCAGAAACGTGAGACGCTAGATGAGAATACTAAGGAAACATATACATTACGATTGTGCGATCGATGGGTAGAGCCAAGAGAGACAGATTGACCTAAGTAGGGGTATTACATACATAGAAGTTAAACACGTACGATAATACATAAAAGGAGATCTCGGGAAAATGAGAGGTTAAATACATAAGTAATACAAGAAAGTAGGAAGAGAAGTTAAACACATAAGGGTACATGAAAATGAGAGGTTAAACGCATGAGGTAGTACATAAAGGGAGATCACAGAAATTAGAGGTTAAACACATAAGGTACTACAGGAAATTAGGGGTTAATACAAGAAAGTAAAAGTAAACACTAAGGAAGTGCATGAAATTAGAAGTTAAACGCATAGGGTTGGACATGAATTTAGAGGTAAAAACCATATGTAAGATAGGGAATAAGTCTACACGTATGAGACCAGAAAACTAACTCGAAAACGTAAATGGTTTAAGAGGAAACCAAAGGATAAGAAATGATAAAGGGAGAGGTTAAACCCATAGGTAAGATGGGGACCCAAGACACGGAATAAAGTCCACGCATAATCGGGAGTTATGAACAAGAAAATTAAATACAGAAATTCAAGGAACCAGATGAGATATTGCGAACGAATCAGGAAGGGCGTAAGGAAATATTGCCGAACGAATTCGGAAGGTCTTAAGGAAACAACACCATTTAGACGCATTTATATTAAGTTAACTTTGTAGGCTGTAACACGAGGATTCGACAGACAATTAGGAACGAGAGTATTTAAGACGCAAAGACGCATTTTTATTAGTTTAATTCAGTGGGCGTACTACGGGAAATCGACAAAAGTATTAGACGCGAGAATTTAAGATGCAATACGCATCCGGGATTAAAGAAAGGAAATGCTCTCCAATCAGGACCTCACGAGGGAATGATATACGGAATTCAGGTTACATAATCGTACTAAGTAGTAGTTACATCTTAAGGCCCTAGCGATTTATGTGTAGACGAGCACACTCGATCGAACTCAGGACTCTAGAGTAGGAGAAGCAAAATTGGAATTTTAAACAAACAAAGGAAAGTTTGAAAACCGGCGGTAAAATACGGTGAGATACTGACATTTTTTTTTGAACCTAGTAAAACCTGAATTGCAATAAGGACGTAAATGATTCATGAGAAATCATAAGGCCACAAACATAAGAGCATTTCCTTTACAACTTGAGGCTAGCTATAAGGGACAATTAGGAACATGGGTGCACTAAACTAAAAGATACATGTAAATAGTTATGATTCTAAAGCCAGGACGTCAAATATAAAATGAAGTAGATTAAAAATAAAGTGACCAGGAATGATAAAAGGGATGCCGACCCATGTAATGCCGGATAACCACCAAACCCACAAACGATGTTTAAAGTTATCCGCCCAAGTTTTAATGAATGCCCTGAGTTTGCAGCTTCACGCCTGGATCTGCGGCACCACCACGACATCACAAGATGGGAAGCAGATTAGATAGGGCCAGACTCACGGAGCATCCTATACCTCTGAGGACGAGGGCAACATAACGCTGCAAGGACCAACCGCACCCTGTACATCTAAGGACGCTGGGCAGCTGCCAGGACCATCTACACATCTCGGGTCGGAGCATAAGAAGGGTGAATGTCCAGACTCGAAATCAACTGAGGCAAACACCTCTTTAGCAATGGAGAACAAACCCAGGCAATTATAAAACACAATAATGATCTTTTCCAACGCCAAACCTTGGCCTAACATCCTACATTCCAAATTTTTTCTATAGAAGAGTCAAGAAAACAAACTCCACATCAAGATTAAGTCCTATTAAACCTTTCACAAGTTCTCCTTGGACCTAACTGGGTTTTGTTCAAAGAAACAAGGCCTAACTAATCAAGGCCTACCTGGACCAACGGCAGCTGAAAATGGACAACGAACTCATCGCATCCTCCGTCGAGGCAAGCAGACACGAACCTGGACCTACAAGCTAGCCGCAGCAGACACCACAGTTTTATAATATTTTTTTTTATTTTTTAAGTGATCCGGTTCACGAAATCGAACCGTCAAAGTGAATAACAAAAAAGGAACCGTCCAAGTGCATAATAAAAAATAACAGTGAAGTGCGTCTTTCCAAAATATATCACAGGAAGTTTAAACAAGGAAGAAGAACGAAGACGAGAAAATTTTTATAAACGATATTATTTTTTTTGTGTGTTTTCAGCCATAAACATTATTGTGATTTTTGTTTTTTTTTTTGTATAGTGTTCTCACTAAGTAAGCTGATCTTACCGATATTTCGACGAAATTTAGGGTGTCCGGGGCAATTTACAAGTAAAATAAAAAACGATCTAACCTCTTAGGATGAGAACAATATACTTCCAGGACAGATGGAATCGCCAATTGACGACGTCAGTTAAGTTAATAAGATAAATGATAGGACAAAACCCCCGAGAGGCGAGAGATATCCTATAAGAAAAAAAGACTTTCGGTTTTTCAACCCTACAGTCTTATTTAGGGGGGGGGAGAATTGTTACGCCTACACTAGGGCCTAACTACCGTAATATAAAATACTATAAAAAAGCCGATAAAGAATAGACACATATACATGTGTATTATACCAAAAAATAGGGCATAAATATTCACCCTTTAAATGCAGATTGAAATCTCCATCCAAATAGACATTAGTGTTTTATAGATAAAAAACTAAGAAAAAATTAGTATAAAATAACTTTCCACATCAATATATATTTGTCAAATAATGAAGTCACACTTACGAAATCTTATATAATATCAAAGACAACTTATTAGTTTCAACCAAATGGGAAATTCTTACGAAACCTTATATAACCCAAACACATTAGGGAAGAAGTTATAAACACATTATACAACTTGGCCATGACCCACTAGGAATATTACAACAGATTGGGCAAGAAATAGGGCTTCCATTAGCTTTAGGGGATGGTGAAAGGTGAAGATAATCATATAAAAAGCCGGGATTTTTAGATGCAAAGGCAGAAGGGCCGTGGGACCGAGCACGGTCCCCTCAGTGGGGTCCAGCAGGACGGTGGCATCTACATTGGTAATATGACTTCTCTTTTTATTATTTTTGGTCATTTTAACTTCATAAATTTAATTAAAAGACCGAATGGTCAAACGGACTTAGAATAATGTCCAAAGTTGATTCTTTTGTATATTTTAATATGATTGTTTTCTCTGAACTTTAGCATTTTTAATACTTTAAATAATTTGACTTTTGACATGTGGCGATTTCAGCTGTTTTAAATAATTTGTTTTATACGTTATCAATATATCTTTATGTTTGACCTTATTTTAATAAATTATGTTAATTTTTCGTTTACTGTGATTTAACATGTGTAATTATAAAACATTTTTCCTCCAAAACCAAGGCCATCCGCTCGGGCCAAGACCACTTAAACAATAGTTAAAGTAACGCTACCTTTACGCAGGGGCTTAACAGTCGCGTCGCGTAACAGATTTCTTCAATCTCTTGTACAATATCCTTTTTTACATTCATAATTTCTCTTTAATATTTTGGTTTTTTTAGCATTAAGATTTTTTTACAATGTATGAGGAGTTGGCAAGCATCAACCCCCAACCTGGAGGACCAGAAACTTTTTCTGGAGTCTGCCATAGATCTGTTGCTTTCACTGCACCTAGAGTCTGATCCACCCTTTATTGCCTCATCCACCGTCTGCACCCTACTGCAGATCTCCTACTCTGCTGCATCCGCCATTGGGGTCTTCACCGTAACCCTAGCTAGGGACCCTTACAAGGTACTATCAGTCAGGTAAGCTGAACCTAGGTTTTTTAACGAGATGTTACTCCTCCCCCTCCTCCTTTCTCATCCGGACTTGGAACCGGCAATGGTGGAGTTACTAAAACTATATAAAACTGTATTCTCCTGGTTATATTACATGGATGTGAAACATGGACTCTTACTTTAAGGTAAGAAAAAAAGATTACAAGTATTTGAGAATAAAATTCTTAGGAAAATTTTTGGACAAAAGAGAGGTGAATGGAAAAGACTAAATAACAGTGAGCTACATTATCTTTATGGGGAACCAGATATAATAAGACTACTAATTATGTGGCATGAAAGGGGATGAAAGAGGAGCATTGAAGCTTCTTGTAGGAAAACCAGACCATAAATGCCTAGTAGGCAGGCCCAGAATAAAGTTAGGGAATAATATTAACAATAATTTGAGGGAAGTAGATTATACAAAGGATGAATGGAAAACATGATAGAGATGTAGTCCGTGCGGCCATGACCTTTCGGGCAGAAGAGTGCCATTGAGTTAGTTAAGCAGTTTCTGCTTGACAGGCTTTTTCCTTGTATTTTTTCATGTATAGAAGGTACTAGTGTCCTGCCTTGGTGCAGAGCTATGGAACTTAACACTCATTGGTGTTGCTGGAATCTGAAAAGTGGAGGTGCAAGGTCAAAAGAATGGGATGCGGATAGAATTATGTCGTTATAACATAATGTTTTGCTTTTTAATCATTTTATTTAATTCATCATGAACACTTTTACATAAACAAAACTCACAATAAGAACTTAACACCACAGATGGTAGGAGCTGTTGAAGCAATTGGTTTTAGGAACAGTTTTTGGTAACACTAATTGAATTGCAGTTGTTTCTTTTTAATAGGGCTCAGAAGTTGAGGGCCTATAAAAGACCTAAAGATATCCTACAAAATACCTAAAAACTGGAAAAAGCATGTAAAAAGTGTTGCAGTTGCTAATGGTGGTTAAAGACAACTTCAGTGCCTTCACCATCTGCTCGAGATAATTGTCACAAAGTGGCAGCTTCTTAGAAAATTTGAAATCAAAGTACAATAGTTCAGGTGGTCAGTAGGCTGGTGGTTAAAAATAGTCATATTTTGTGAGGGTTCAATAGTTTCTCATGGAACAAAAGTGATTGGAACGTGAAAAGTGTTTAGAAAGTAAAACTAGATAATATTTTTAATAGACTTTGGAATAGAGACTAGACTCTGCAGATTCTTGAATTACACAAATGGTATAAATGTAGTCAAAACAAAGTAAAGTTGCAAAAAAAAGTTAAGACCTAAAAAAAAGGGGGGGACCAAAAACCAAAAAAGTCTAAAAAAGACAAATAAAACCCAACATATTGGGGCTTACTATGACCCAAAAAGTATTTATATTATATTGGGCCTCGTCTTTGGTCATAAAATAAAAAAAGGACATTTACTTAACTTCCGAACCCTACTTATTAGCATATTATGTCAGGAAAGTGCACACCCATTGATGAGTAACCTACTACACACCCTTGGTACACCCTTGAAATCCTCAGGGAATGAATGAACTCGTACATTTTCTGTCTGCATTGCTTTAGTCACCGAAGTCACGCTATGAATGTGCCTCAAACTCTAAAAACTCACATAAGCCGAAATGTACATGAATCAAATTAAATAAAGATAAGATACTAGTTAGGAACAAGAGCAGACCAGGGGATAAGGGCACTATGCCCGAGGTAACCCGGGGGGTGGTGATGGGGCTCTTAAATAAAAGTAATAAATAAAAAATAAATGTAGGATATATATAAAAAATATAATTATATACATTCTATAAAAAACATAGAATACCAAAGAAGATCCTTAATTGGAAAGCTAATGTAAGAAGTGAAAGAGGCAGACCTAGAGAACGTTGGATAGATGGAGTGAGGAGAAGTATGGAAGTTAGAGATTTGAGGGAAGAGAATGCTCTAGACAGGAACCTCTGACGACAAATCACTTTGGGTTGAAGGAGAAACACTGTTTTGTGGAATATTCCTAATAAATAAATAAATAATATACACAGAGCCTCATTGCAAAAAATCTAAAATTTCTGCCATTAGATCAATTAAAAAAATTGCTTCTAGGTAACTCCTACTTGTATAGGTTTGATTTTTTCTAGTTAATAAAGTCGACCTTATATTTTTTTTAATTGATTACTACAGTATATATGAAGTCTGGTTTTAAAAAAATGACTGCTGTGTTGGCACATACACACTAACTAACTCACTAGCTCTATCGAACTCGTAGGTTCATGGCTGCACAGACACAAACTCTCCACACATCCCTATACTGAGCTAATCCTTTCCAATCATCCCCTATATAATTTACTTCCCTCAAATCATGGTGAATATTATTTTCCCACCTCATTTTTAGTCTACCAACTGGGCATTTTCCCTCTAGTTTTCCTACAAGAAGCTTCCATGCCACTCTTTCATTCCCTATTTGTGCCACACGTCCTGTCACATCGAAAAATCTTATTGTTAAGAACACAACATTTCAGCAAAAAAAAACTCCATGGCACAACAGGCCTAAAAGCCCTTGGCCTACCAGCTGGCTGCTGGCCTCACATCCATATCTGTTAATCACAGAGGTTGACAATCATTCAGCCAGTGTAGGGGTGGCATATGGTCAGCATGTCGGGTCCCCAAGCCATTATAGCTGGTTTTTCAACCTGGAGCCTCTACTTATTGTAGCTACCCAAATAAATACCTCTTCATGCTGGGTAGGCACCGGTCCAATACTAGCCAAAATTCCATGAGAAAAATTCTTCCCCCATGGAGACTCAAACCAGCGCAAGTCCCATAGCTCTGTGCCAAGGCATCTTGCTTTAACGACTCAGTTATGGCGCAGGACCATTTCAGCATAAGGATATTCATAAATACACCTGGACATATTGAGATGGTTAAATACAAAACAACAGATCTCTATTAGTAGATAAAATACTGAATTAGTAGCTATCGTTGACATTCTACCAATTAGAGATGATGACTAAAATTTAGATCATCATCATCTTCAAGGTATGGGCCTGTTCTGCTCCCACTGCACAATATGCTACAGGTCATCCTTCCAACGTTGTTTCAGTCTTCCTACATTTATTCGGCCTTGAAGTTTATAATATAGCATCCGTTTTGATAAATGATTATTTGGCATTCTTTGTACTTGTTCAAAACATTTAATTTATTTCTGTATATTCTCTTGTTTATATTATATATTTGTAATTCATCTCTTGTATCTTGACTTCTCTTTTGATCTTAAGATACATCTGCAACAGATCTCAGAAATCTCATTTCTATTGTCCCAATTTTATGTTTATCAGAGATCATTAAAGGCCAAGTCTCAGACCCATATGTTAAAGTTGGAACAGCTACTGTTTTGTAAAATTTTAATTGAGCTTCCCTTGTGGTCTTATTTCTCATTTGAATTACATATTTGTTAAAATTTCCCTAATTTCTTCCCATATCCAAATTTTGCAGGTACAATATCATGCATTCCAGATAATTAAAACAAGTTACACTTGTTCAATGATGTTTGCTCCAATTAAAATTTTTGTCCTTTTATGCTGCGTTCCATAAATGCCATGGATTTTGTTTTCTCTGTTGACATCTTTAAATTATGATCTTTTATTAGTTTCCATAATTTATAAACTGATTTTTGTAGTTGATTTTTTGAGGAAGCTACAATGATCTGGTTATCTGTGAATAAAAGACAGTTAATTTTCATTCCGTTTATCATAAAACGTTCATCTAAAAGAGTTTGCCATATATTAACCCATCAGCGTGGTTTGCCGTACTTATACGAGACCAGTTTCCTCCCTTCTGTGCGGTCATTTAAAAGTCCATGCAGTACCCCTGTGCGGTAGTATTTTTAAACTCTACTCTCCAAGTAACTTATTTTAGATACATATCAAATCGTGATTAATAGAATGTAAACAATGAATGACCATTCTATTCTATAGTGTTCTGCCCAAGGGCAGGTCTTTCACTGCAATTATAGCATTTTCATTCTATGCTTTGTATCTTTACTAGGGAATTATAAGTGTGATAGCTTCCCGTTGCTTCCACACCGGTGAATGATGATGATGATGCCAGAATGATTTTCGGGTACCGTTGGGGGCCTAAAGCTTCCTGACATTTGTCAGATAGGTCAGGAAAACCCCCGAAATAAAACACGGCCAAGAAGCCTCTTCCGACTGGGAATCGAATCTCGGTCAGCTGCGTGACAAGGCAGCACGCTACCTCGAGACCACATACCCAGTTCTAGATTCACACAATTCATAAGTTTTAAAAATCAAATTTGGCAGTTTTAAGTGGAGGGAATTGTTTGCCCCTCCATAACCATAGTGATTTATCAATTACAATATCTTGATTTGGATGGTAGAGAGAATGGAATTTATTATTAAAATATTCAATGAAAGGGGCAATTTTGAAAAAAAAAGAAAGGGACATTGGAAACCAACTTGTTTTTGTGTTGTCTTAAAATGTATGGCACCATCGAACATAGAGGTCATGAATATGCATACATAACATCTCCATACTTTGCTATCCCAAATAATATTTTCCAATTATTCCTGTATAATTTATAATAATATCCTCAACTCGTGTCCAAGTCAGGGTCGGGTCGAGGGATGAGATGAGAAGAAGCCGCTATATATAGAGGTCTGTGAATGACAAGGGTGTGGCCGACCATGTCTGACGCACCACCACAGAGGCTGATGAACGAAATGAATATGGAGAAATGGTGGAATGAGAAATGCAGCAGGGGAAATGCGGGAGGGGAACCCCGGAGTAAAACCTGTCCAAGCTCCGTTTTTTCCGCCACGAAACCAACATGGAGTGACCAAGACTCGATCTCGAGACACCCAGCAGTGAGGATCTTGTATAATTTATCTCTCTCAAATCCTGATTAATATTTTTCTTGCACTTTATGGTTATCCCCCTCCTACTGGACATTTTGCTTCTAGTTTTCGTACACGAAGTTCCTATATAATTTCCTATTCGTGCCACATGCCCTACCCATAGCAGCCTACGAGACTTGCAATGTTTTATTACATCTAGATTACATAGATATCAGTTGCTCAGTGTTATGTTCGTCTTTCTTCCAAGTTACACCTCAATTTCCTAATAGATCTCCCATTGAGGCGATGTGCTAACCACATGTATCTTGTTGACATGTTGGCAAATAAGCGTAAGTGTCAATAAATAAAACAAATAACAAAATGAAAGTGTTCATAAAATATTAATTATTATATCTGTGGTCTCGAGGTAGAATACTGTCTTGTCATGCAGTGGGCTTTGAGGCCCAAACGGTGCATGGACATCATCTGGCTTTTATATCATCATCATACCATCATCATCATCCCCCTGGGTGGGAAGCTACCACACCTATAATTCCCTAATGAAGCTGCAATCATAGCATGAAAATTCTATGATTACAGTGAAAGACCTGTACTAGAACAGAGCACTATAGA
Organism: Diploptera punctata; assembly: GCA_030220185.1. NCBI lineage: Eukaryota > Metazoa > Arthropoda > Insecta > Blattodea > Blaberidae > Diploptera > Diploptera punctata. Next base: position 376,084 of record JASPKZ010007760.1, on the reverse strand, counting down.
ATATAGTATCGAAACAAAGATTGATACAGAATAGCGTCTTTCATCGGTTAATTACAAGTTATATTCAATTGTAGATGGAGATTTCCTTATACTTTCATCAAGGTATAAGTTAAAGTGCATTCATTTTTTAAATTGTTGCCAAATGTTTACTTATAATTTATAATACTAAACTTCATTTATTTATCCTTGATTGATATTTTTAAATTAAAGATTTTCATAATTCCACACATAAGATTCACTATGTACAACATTTATAAAAGTTGAGAGAATCTAAATTTTATTTGTGATATAAATTCATTTATATAATTACATAAAATATTATATTTTTTTATTCTTTTTTAATGGATTATCTTGGTTAATAAACTCCCGCTAGGGAACACCTGTGTTGGAAGTGTGCAGTAGATACATTACTATTATTATTATTATTATTATTATTATTATTATTATTATTATTCTTTTATTATATATTTTAATTTTTTTCATCTATCTATCTATCTTCGGGTTTTTACAGCTGCTGCCGTCTTCCCGTGCCAAACCTCCAAAGCCTACGGTCTCTCATAATTCTACACATCAAATTATAGGAGGCACAGATGGCTTGAATTCAGAATTGTACAAATATGCAGGCAAACAGTTCCATGAAAGACTGTTGTCCTTCTTTAATAATGTATTCAAAAATGCAGATATACCACAAGAATGGAAGACAAGCATTGTTATACCCCTGTTCAAGAAAGGAGACAAGAGAAAAATGGACAACTATAGGGGAATCAGTTTGTTAAACACATGCTACAAAATCTATTTTAAAGTGTATAAAACACTGGCTCTTCCAACTCTTTTGTATGGTAGCGAAGTATGGACGTTGAAACAGAAGGATATACAGAGACTTAGATCTGCTGAAATGAGATATCTTCGGAGGACTGCAGGATACACACTACTAGATCACAAAAAAAATGAAGACATCTTAGAAGAATTACACATGGAATCTTTAGAAAACAAAATTTCTGATTATAAGTCAAGATGGATACAACATGTTCATCGAATGGAAGATCACAGAATACCCAAACTAATGTTAAGATATCAACCCGCAGGAAGAAGAAGACCAGGACGTCCACTCAAAAGACTTCTGGATGGTGTTTCTCTTGAGGCCGAAACAGGTCAACAAATGGCCTAAATTCGTGAATGTACTATGATGATGATGATGAAATTATAGGAGTTGGAAATGTCTGAGACACATGATTTTTATGTATACACACGATCCACGTTCGATTTTGAAAAAAGGTTAATTATGAGACCACACAGTGAGACACTTTACAGATATTTCTTTTCGGCAAAATAGGGCATTCACTAGTTCGAACGAAGGGCGTAGCTGAAGAGAAAAAAAGTACAAAAAGTATCTCCTTTCACTAATAAGTAGCCAACTCACTCCACATGTCTGTCGTAAATTATGTCATAACATGAAGGGGAGTTTTCCCTACCACAGCAACAAAAAATAAGTTCTCCAGAATGTTTAACAAACTCCCTATAGGCCTTGAAAATCATAGATGTACCAACGCGTAATGTACGGCAATCTGCATTTGGATATTTAAAAGTCCAGGCGTTCTAACACATAGAGAATCGTCCTTCTGCATCTGGGAAAAGAACGCCATGTTTAAATGCTGATGGGTTAATGATAATATTTAATATATATTAAAAAGGTCCACCGGTGTGGTCTCGGGGTAGCGTGCTGCCTTGTCACACAGCGGGCCCGGGTTCGATCCCCGGTCGGGACAGTTTTTCTGGGTGAGGTGCTTATCGGGGTTTTTCCTCACCTGTAAACAAATGTCAGGAAAACTTTAAGGCCCAAACTGTCCCCGAAATCATATGGCCATCGCAATCACCATCATTCATATTCATATTAGGTTAAGTTTAGGATTAGGGACTCTTCTGGCGCACCATTATCATCATCATCACCCATCATATCATCGGAGCAACGTAACCCCGCCTTCCAGGCGCCCCAACCTCAGAAGTGGGTTACAAGTACGCCATGCCAGGAGAGAAACCAGGAATGTCGAAAGACAAACCTAGGGCATTTGAATATATATATATATATATATATATATATATATATATATATATATATATATATATATATATATATTAAAAAGTATTGGCGAATGAGTGCAACTTCGATTACCAGGACAATTTCCTTTATCTATATGAATTTTTGTATAAACTTTTTATAGCTTTAATCATATGAGGTGGATATCCTATATTTTTAATACATCCCATAATTTAGAGCGTATAATTTTATCGAATGCCTTCTCATAGTCGATAAACAATATGTGTGTTTCAAGATTAAATACTCCTCTTTTTTCTATCAACTGTTGGAGCGAAAAAATACAGTCAACTGTAGAGTGGCGTTTTCAGGCTTATGCCCCTTATACACGTTGGGTTAATAGCCTTGTCTAAAACCAAAGCTAAAGGCTCATCATTTTTGTCAGGGTGAAAATCAGAGAACAGTTTGTTATCCCATGTATGAGCGGAACAAATGCTCATTTTTCAATATATATATTTGAGGACGACTGGAAAGCCCATCTTCAACGAATGCCGTCTCATAGAATTCCAAAAGCCATACTTCATTACGCCCCCAAGGCAAAAGATCGCTGGGACGTCCAAAAAAGCGCTGGATGGAAAATTCCTCTTTTGAGACCGTAACAGGCCACACGGCCTAAAATTTGCATGGATGATGATGATGATGATGATATTTGAGGACAAAAATTAATGTAGATGGAAGTAATGATGCTGAAATTTGATATGGCCAGATTCCCAAGAAAAATACTTGATTTGGTGCCACCTGGTAGAAGAAGAGGAGGACGGCCAAATATAATGTCTGGCAGTGTTTTAAGCAGCATGTGGTAAAAAATATTGGTTAATGGAGATTGGAATGACAGAGATGTGGAGATTAATTGGGCTCAGAAAGATGTAAAACCTCGATGAACAATAATAATCTCAGTATTGAATCAGGTGTCAACTGATAAGAACCCATATCATTTTACTTCTGCTGATGATGGGACCAGTCCTGAAAGCGCTACAGATAGAGGCCGTTTCATCAAGGTTGAAGCATGTCCTCAGTTGCGCAGAAGACCAGTTTCATCCCCTTGAATGCAGGCATACACATTCAATTCCAAAATAGTGTATTGTTAGTCTAAAAAATATTAGTTTTCGTCACCTTACTTCTAAAACCTCGTAAAATTCTTGATCTACCAACTGGCCGTTTTCCCTCTGGTTTTCCTGCAAGAAGCTTCCATAGCCTACACCTCTTTCATTCCTTATTTGTGCCACATGTCCTACCTATTTTAAAATTATTTTCGTTTTTTTTATTTTTATTACATTAGGTTTGGAAATTTACTATAGGCCTAATTGAGTTCTCGTATCCAATATAATTAATGTAAGTGATGAGCTCGATTTAAAAATAATAACATTAATATTAACATGAATAATATTTGATAAATTATTGGTTTGCAATAATTTTATTCTCATTTTCTTCCAGTTTTAAGGACACCCAGTACTTATTTGGGTTAAATTTTTTTTTTTTTTTTTTTTTTGCTTCAGAAATATCCAGTAAGATCTATTTTATCGATGTGTAATATTAGTTTGTCGATTTTGGACATTTAAACCCATAAAAATGTATTTGTAAAAATGGCGTCTGTGTTCTCCTAATGTGCACTTTTTTTTTTTTTTTTTTTGCATTTTCCCATAACTTGTATTTTTTAATATTTTGGTACACTTTTCTCTGAAACTATGAAAGATAGGATATGCAATTTAAAGAGCTCTATAATAACAAGTTAAATTTATCTTTGTGCTATTGATAGTGTTTGAAATAAAAAAAAAATTATGCAATATTTTTAACAAAAAAAAAGGTCTTTGAATTTTTTAAAAATAATTTACAATCCATATCTGAACACAAGCAAGCCTTATTATTGTCAAATGAACCATTTATAATAAAATTTTGGAAATAATTGGAAAGTAGTTTGTAAAAAAATTGTACCAAGACAATAATTTTAACATAATAGATTTTTTGTATTTTAAATTATCATAAAGACATATGTCTAAAAAGTTAACCAAAGTGTCATTATGTTCAGGAAGACTTGTTTAATTAGTGACATAATTTTCATACACATAACTTAAGAATAAGCTGAAAAAATAATTATTTTTGTATGTCCTATTTTTAAACCAAATTGCAAGGAAATTAGTACCGGGTGCCCTTAAGGAATTTGACGTGATACATAGTTATTATAATAATTTCCTACTCAGGGTTAATATTTTCATTACGACTAGTAACCATGATTTTGCAGATACGGACAAAGCCTTCTGATAGGGATCGTTTCCCCAAGACCCTACGTTTACCTGCGCGAGTTTTTTAGGTCATGCTCTTTCTTAGTGAAACGGCCTCTAATCATGAATGTTTAAGTTAAGGACATGGACCTTTTAGATAACTATTTTATAATGTTATATTATAATTTTTAATATAATAATAAAATTATTTTTTTTATCCAATGCCCCTGGTTGTCATTTCGACATTTCTGGTTTCTCTCCTGGCATTGCGTAATTGTAACCCACTTCTGAAGTTGGGGTGCCTAGAATGCGGAGTTACGTTACCCCGACGATATGATGGGTGATAAATTATAACGAAGCGCCAGAAATTCCAGACCATGGACAACCACCCTTTAAGGAAAATTCCTATGGTTTGACCGGGAATAGAATCCGGGATCTCATGAACAGTAGTCGGAGACGCTGATCATTATCCAGGCCCTTGAATCATTATAGGGAGATTTGCACGCATTTTTTATTTTTTGTCCACTTAGTACCGTGGTCATCTTAAGACTACGCCACCGTCGCTATTTTATCGATTGTAGACTATGACGTACAAATTAATCAAGTTGTAAAATCGAATTAAATTTAAATAAATCAACAGTAGAATTGTAATTATGGCTGTTAAATGAAAGTGCATGTTGTGTGATCTTAGTTGTAGGGATAAATCAGTAATGTAATCGACAAGAATGAAGTTTAAACAAGAAGGAAAGAAAGAGATAAGTATGGTTATGTAATGTTATTAATAATTCCTTTGTATAATGTTTTGCTTTTATGTTGGCATCTATCTATGCTATGTAGTAATGTGATATTATTTTTGTTGCAAACAAGTTTTTAACATAAAGACCACGCCAGGCGATATTTTGTGGTTTAACCCAAAAAATATTAAACCATACAGTTATTCTCTTTGTCACCTCATCAATCTTGAGATAAGAAGAGAATTTTATCTATTTCCTATCTCTTTCGTTTGTTATTTTCTTTCTCTTTTGAAAGTAGAAAATGTACTTGGCACTTTCAATAGTGTGAATGACATTTACCACATGCCTTCTCTGGAATGTTTGTTACCGGTACCTCGTAAATTATTTTGCCATTTGACCATGCTTTAACACAATTGGAGATACGGTGCTAAAATGTTTTAGACCATTTCATCACATTCTCGTGTATTGTTTTTATTATAATTATTATTATTGTTATAATAATAATAATTATTATTATTATTATTGTTAGTATTATTATTTATTTATACAAATGCAGGGGACTTGACAGAAGTCATTGTCCATAATTATGAGTAAACAAAAATATATATACAATTATTATTATTATTATTATTATTATTATTATTATTATTATTATTGCATGTGGATGTTATTGTAAGTCTACTAAGCATCCCTGAGGTCGTATGTTCAATTTCTGGATATATGTTGCAAATTTTTGTTTTGGGATCCACTTAGCCTGATGATATCTCAATAGCTACTTGTTATGAGTTGCGAAATTCGGTAAGAAAACAAACCAAGGTTAAGGTACTGTGTCATGCTAACCTAGTCACTTTCTATACTATCTTCTGTAATCACTTCATTTCACTTTGGCTTTTAGAATTTTTAGTAATGAATTTATTATTGACTCTTAGCTCTTCCTTAGCCAACTAACTCTAAACTATGAACACAGTTTTTTTTTTAATTTTTAGTGTTTTCTTGACAGCTGTAAGAAACTGAAAACCATCTTAATATATAAAAATTACGTGTCACGTTGTTTGTCCGCGATGGATACCTTAACTACTGAACCGATTTTAATAAAATTTTGCACACTGTGTGCTGTTTGATCCAACTTGAGACCTACGGTTGTTTATAACTAAATTTATAGTCGCATTATTTTTATTGCAAATTATTTGTTTATTATTTAACAAAGAGTTATAATTATCTGTGAGTCCCATACGATTCTAACAGATAGCCGTGTAAGGTAATTGGTTTATTATTTAACCAGGTGGCTGTGCTTTTTGTTGCAACCGCGAATTTGAATTGAATTACAAATATTGATTATTTCATAATTTAAGTATGTTCAGTGTTTATTTTATTTTCAATTTATTGATAATAATATTAATTTGGTGTGTAAGTATTAGTTTTAAGTAATCCGGCTGAAAGACAGCAACTTAATTTAAATTTAACTGGACCGAGAAGCGAATATTGAACAACATGGCGAATCAGTTCTAGAGACCATGAATGATAATATATCAAGTGAATTTCCGCAAATTTGTATAGGCCTATGTGACATAAATCTTACATTTAAGAAGAATGTCAATTTAAAAACATGTGAAGGTCCTAAGGAACGGAGTAACAGAATTGTAAGTAAGTCTGTTAGTTATAATAATATGCCTAATATTACAGAAACAATCTCCATGCCTCAATTGAATGAAAAACAAGATGACTATAATATATCACAAGATGATATTACTATACAGAGACTTCTTGATGATGATGATGAGAATCCAAACTGGCAACAAGTTCGTAGAAAAAAAACGGAAGTATAATGAAATCAGCAAGCATCCTAAAATATCCCATCAATAAATGTATATAATCCTTATGATACACTTATGGATGATACTGAGAATGCAGACAACATAAATTCATCTCAATCAACAAAACCACTTCCACATAAACCACTTTCTCTATGATAAACCACCACCCATATTTATACCGGGTGTAGTTAACGTACCAGAACTAAAAAATTGTGTAAAACAAAAACTTTCTGATTTAGATTTTTCACTTAGTTTATTTCAACATAATTTAACGTATACCTTAGCCACAGCAACGCGTGGCCGGGACTTCTGTATATATATATTTATTTAATGCAGGGCACTTGAAAATACAGATCATTCACCCAATATATATAACAAAGTCGGATTAGTTACACACTATTTATAACTCAAGAACGGCTGGACCGATTTTTATGATCTTTGATTTGTTGGATTTGTTTCCGCCCCGAATAGCAGATAACTATTAAAACATCGGGAAAATTAACGTAAAAATATTTAAAGGCGATACGACGTTCGCCGGGCAGCTAGTATATATATATATATATATATATATATATATATATTAATAATAAAAATCAAATCTATGGCTATGGTTGGGTAATCATTTTAATTAGTTTTAGTTATTATCAAAGAAATTTAATATAGGATAGATCTTACTTATGTGTTTTGAAGATGACTATGTGACTTCTGGAAATTAATGCCATATTTATGATACCTATTTTCTGCTGCTGAATCCAGTTTATATTTCATTCTTCTATTTTCCTAACTTCTGTCGGATCTGGCAGAGTAGTCATTGAGGTGCTTACCTCAGATTGCTAGTTCATACCCAGCTGGGATTGATGCATTTTTAAGGGTGTGTATATTCTAAATATGATTTTTTTTTGGAAGGGGCGTATGTCAATGACCTTTAATTCTGAAATAAGTTGCCTCTAAGCAAGCTCATTACTTGCTTCTTTGAATGTGTTTATTTAATAATCTGATTGCATTAGAAGTCTGTAAGTTCTGGAGTTACCCTTTTCCATTCCACATTATCATCCTTTATGGTTCTAGTATTTGCCTTGAAAGTCTATTTTGTAAGACTTGTTTGTTTGTTTCACTCGCTGTAAGTAACAATGTTTAAAAAAACATATACAGAAGAGTCAATGGGATTATCTACAACATTTGACAGCAAGTTCATCTGGCATCAACACATGTTCCCCATGGACAGGATCTGATAAGGTTGATTATTAAAATGACAGTGTTCATTTTAGTTACTAATGTAGAATGCAGGGAAAAAGAGAGAAAGACTAACTAGTGGACCCCATGTTTTACTACTGTTGTGTAATGTGGGTACGGTAGTGTTTGGTTGGTGAAAAGGATAATTGTGTAAATATTAATTCGGTAGATTGGAAGATTAAAGATGGTATGATAGGTAATTATGGTGATTCAGGTTACGTTGAAGAATGAAATATGAAGTTTAGTAACAAAACAAAGTGTAGTTTTATTCACGTAGAAATGGGGAAATGTCCTCGAAACACAAAACAATACAAAAAGCCAAGCACCCATTTCTTCCAAGACGGTGGAATATTATATATTTTTTCAGCCCCCTTCGCAAAACACAGTACAAAGACATTTTCTTAAAGTAAAGAATGAACAGATATTTTTTTGTATATAAGTCACCCTAGCTTGGTCCTTTTTTTACGACATGTGAGAGGGTGGCATCTGACCAGTTTCAATTGACCTGTCTACATTACGTAGTCCGTAAACCCGTTACACAAGGTCTAAGTGTTTTAAACTCGTAACTTCTCTCGTTTAAATACAGTCTTACAGTACACCTTTCCCCTTCTTGAAGAAATGTATATGAATACCTTTCGTCATTAATACTTTCCTTCATTATATATTCTAATTCTGATCAATCTCTACCTAATTATTATATTGTTGAATTCTAATTAGTTACTTTCCTGACACGATTATAGGCTGAGTTCTATATATATATATATATATATATATATATATATATACATGTCTTTGAGAATCATTGAACATATATCATTACCATCCTTTACAAAATACAACATACACTCAATAAACTAAGTCCATCCGAACCTCACGAATTGCTAAACTTTAGAAAGTATCATACCTTTCTCTTGATCGGGCGTTATTTCTTTCTGAATATCATAAATTTCATACCCAGCATTGTTTTAATTCTTACCACGGTTATATCAGTTATTTGAACTAAAGAATTAGTAATCTGTGCTTTTCTGTTTAGCACAACTTTCATATTAATATAATTCATATGGAAGGGAGAGGCAGAATGAAGGCAAAACAAGAAATGGTTTGATGAGGAATTTGCTGACATTGTAAAGAAAAGAAAGCTAGCAAAAATGAAATGGTTACACGAGCCAAATGAGGTAAATTTAGAGCAATTGGGTAGTATTAGACGGAAAACCACCAAGTTACTATAGAGTAAAAAGAGGGAATATTTGAGAGAGAAGATTAATGATCTTGAAATGAATGCAAAACATAGGAACATTAGAAAATTATATCAGGGAATTAGGATAGAGAAGAAAGGGTTTCAGGCTAGAACAAACATAATTCGGAATGAAAATGGGGATATGATTGCAGATTCCAGGAGTACATTAAATAGATGGAAAACTTACTTTAATCAGCTATTAAATGTACATACAGAACAGGACATTGAGGAGGATAATTTACAGACAGCAGAAATGCTAGTCGCAGAACCATGTGCATTAGAAGTTGAAATGGCGATTGAAAAATTGAAGATGTATAAAGCATCAGGTTCAGATGAGATCCCAGCAGAACTGATAAATCAGGAGGAGAAAATTGATGGACAAGATACGCTGGTTGCTAAGTATGGTTTGGGAAAAGGAAGCTCTTCCAGATGAATGGAAGGAATCAATTATCGTACCAATTTATAAGAAAGAAGATAAAACTGATTGCAACAACTACAGGGGCATCTCATTACTTTCAACTTCGTACAAAATTCTAACAAATATATTAGTCAGCAGACTTACTCCCTATATTGGCGACATTCTAGGAGATCATCAATGTGGGTTAGAAGAAACAGGTCTACAACAGATCAGATTTTTAGTATAGACAGATTTTAGAAAAGAAATGGGAATATAATGGTACTGTACATCAACTATATGTGGACTTCAAAAAAGCATATGATTCAATTAAGAGAGAGAAGTTATATAGTATCCTGCTGGAGTTCGGAATTCCTAAAAAGTTAGTTAGACTTATACGAATGTGTCTAAATGGCACAAAGAGTAAGGTGCGCGTAGACAAACAATTTTCGGACACTTTTGAAATCCAGAATGGGTTGAAGCAAGGAGATGCACTATCTCCTCTACTATTTAATTTTGTACTAGAGCATGCCATTAAATCTTTAGAGAATGAGGAAGGCTTACAACTCAATGGTATTAATAAGCTGTTAGTTTATGCTGATGATGTATTATTGGCCGATAGCGAGGAGATACTAAAGGACAACACGCACACACTATTGAGTAACACTAAGGAATTAGGACTGGAAGTAAATATCAATAAAACTAAATATATGGTCACACGTAGAAATACATTATATAATGGAAATGTACAGCTAATGACAAATGAGGGAAATTTTGAGGAAGTGGCTGAATTCAAATACCCAGGAACAATAATCATAAATAGGAATGAGATGCACAAAGAAATTAAACATATGCTCAAATCTGGAAATGCGTGCTATTATGCATTGCAGAGACTCTTGATGTCCCAACTCCTTTCAAAAAACGTTAAACTGAAAATATATAAAACTATTATTCTACCAGTTATATTATATGGATGCGAAACATGGACTCTTACTTTAAGGGAGGAAAGGTGATTACAAGTATTTGAGAATAAAGTACTTAGGAAAATTTTTGGACCAAAGAGAGATGAACAGACAGGTGAATGGAGAAGACTACATAACAATGAACTACATGGTCTTTATAGGAAGCCAGATATAATAAGAACAGTTAAGTCTCGTAGACTGCGATGGGCAGGACATGTTGCACGTATGGGAAATGAAAGACTTGCATGGAAGCTTCTTATAGGAAAACCAGAGGGAAAACGCCCAGTTGATAGACCAAAAATGAGGTGGGAGAATAACATTAACTATGATTTGAGGGAAGTAGATTATACAAGGAATGATTGGAAAACATTAGCTCAGGATAGGGATGTATGGAGAGCTTATGTCCGCGCGGCCATGAACCTACGGGTTCGATAGTGCCAGTGAGTAAGTAAGTAATATAAGTCACCCTAGCTTGGTCCTTTTTTTACGACATGTGAGAGGGTGGCATCTGACCAGTTTCAATTGACCTGTCTCCATTAGGTAGTCGTAAACCCGTTACACAATTTCAAAGTGTTTAAACTAGTAATTTCTCTTGTTTAATACATTTTTACAGTACACTACACCTGGTTATTAATATTTCATTATTATTATTATTGTTATTAGTTGAATTAGTATCATGATGATTGTTTTATGTTAATTTTTTTTACCAAGTTTTCAGAAATATAGGAGAATTTTTAAAATGTAGCGTTTGAGCTTTGGGGTGTGAGTTGTGAGATGGTTCTGCTTCATATCTGTCACAAGGTTGGTGGGGGTGTCTGTTTATCTGTTTTCCACTTTACTTCCAAACTGTGAGCAGGGATTAGAATTTATAATAATAATCCCTGCTGTGAGTTTTAGTTTAAAGGCAGCAATATTGGAGTGTAGAGCAAATTCTACCCTTGTCCAGAAAAAAATGTAAGTACTCGTAAAGTTACAATAATAATAATAATAATAAAGTATAAAGAACAATGATTGGAGCAATCTCTGCAAAAGTTAGCTTTCTTTTAGAGCTGTGAGATTTATCTTTAGGAAAAATTTAAGTAGTTAAGTCATTTAAAGTAAAGGCAATTTTTCATTGTATTTGCTGTCATAATTTATAAATTATTATTCCTACTTTCATGATTAAAAAATTATATATTTCATTTTTCTTTATGATCTAGGCCTATGGTACATTTATGAGTTGCAGAATTATTTTTGTACCGGTTTTTCTTTTTAAATTTTCGTTATATTACATTATCATTTTAATCTGAAGCCTTAGAGTGAGAAAAAGAAGAGCTATGATATTGAAATTGTACACCTATCAGTTATAAGTACCTCAAATGCAAAAAAAAAAAAAAAAATATATATATATATATATATATATATATATATATATATATATATATTATTGGTATAATAATCCACAAATTTTTATTACTCGTACCTTGAAAGTTCTTTATTAATTTTGAAACACAATAATATCTCCACCGCTGTGGTCTTGAGGTAGCGTGCTGCCTTGTCACGCAGCGGGCCCGGGTTCGATCCCTGGTCGGGGCAGTTTTTCTGGGTGAGGTTTTTATCGGGGTTTTTCCTCACCTGTAAGACAAATGTCAGGAAAACTTTAAGGCCCAAACGGTCCCCGAAATCATATGGCCATCAACATCCTTATCATTATCATCATCATCATCATCATCATCCTTCACAGGTGTGGAAAGCAACGGGAAGCTACCACACCCACACAATTCCCTAGTAAAGCTGTAAGCATAGCATGAAAATGCTATGATTACAGTGAAGGACCTGCCTTCGGGCAGAATTACTATGGATGGATAATATCTAAAAATATTTCCTTAAAACATGCTGTCTAGAAATCCATCTAGCAACATAGAAAATGTGCAAGTAATATTTAATTTTTCTTATTCTTGCATGTTACAGTTTAATATTTTTATTCTAAAATGAATACATCATGTTTTGTACCTGGTTGTCCTGCAAGAACTGATGACAAATTCTTTTACTTCCCTAGAAACATTGCCAGGTAAATATTTTTTACACATATATTTAGGCCTACTATGGAGCCTAGTATAAGTTTTGCTAATAATAGTAATGATAACAGTAAAATTAGTAGTGGCTTCTTAACGTTAATAATAAAATTAAATCTTTCCAGCTTAAATATGGTTGTGAAAATTTAGAATTACATATTATAATAAGACTATGAAAAAATCTAATTAGAAAATGATAGTAATGTAAACATGTGTGACAATCATTATAGCTTTATAAAAAATCATGATTGTTGTAAATGAAATGTAAATGTTGTACTTTTTATTAATTATTAATTTGTTACTTCCCGTTATTAATTTATAAGTTAACTGGTGTATTACCTTATTTTTATTTTTTCTATGTTTTTATCTAAAGATATTTTTGAAATTTGTACAAAATGTTTATATTTTAATGTATTTTGCCATAATCATTGACAGTAACTGGACCAAGCTAACAACCACTGAGGTTTTACAGATTACCTATGCATTGACCAGATTTTTTAAATGAATTTGTGAATAGTTTCATTTCATATTTTGTTGAATTTGATTACCTAATTAAAAAAATAATTACGGAAAAAGTCGGTTTTATGTCTCTCAGGAATTCTTCTAAGTTCCACAGAATCGCAGCACGCATGCGCGAGTTGCTGTAATGGTTAATATAGACTCCGGTAGATGGCTCTGCAGTCGGCATTACCAACTTTGGGAATCAATGGCAGTCATGGATTAGGCCATTGGCCTGTTCCGCTTTAGAAAAGAAATTGATCCCTCCATCTCTTCTTAGGTCTTCCTGGGTCTCTTCGCCCTGTGTTACAGGTAGTAACTTTTCTTCTTATTTTTCACCTCCTGCAAACATTACCACAAATGCAAAAAAAAAAATGGACGTTAACTAACTTGCCATTTTCTAACTAAAGAAAACAATTTAAATGCATATTATTTCTTCCCAAATGGGAAAGTAGCAAGGAAGTAATGTATCTACGATCATGTTTTACGTAAATATATAAATATAAAATATTGTGAAGAAAGCTTGAAGATCATTGCAAAATGTTTAAAACAGTAAAAAACGTGTTTACAAGTGTTTAGTGCATCAGTGGCATAAGAATGTAAGTGTAGAAATGTGAGAGACATAAAACCGACCACATCCATAATTACATATATTTATAGAATCATTGTTCTGATATGTAAAACTGAGGTAAATAGACATCTAAGCCTTTTATTCAGGTATGCATACAGAACCATTGCAAACTGCCTTTCAATCATGGAGGGTGATTTAAAAAAATGTAATGAAATTATGGGAGAATTAATACCATATTAATTGAAGGAAGGATATAATAAAGAATATTAAGAATTCTGTTTTTGGAAAACATGATTGATAAAAAACAAATTATTGCGGAGGTTATGTTATTATATTATTTTAAGTATGGTATTAATTTAAATCACATCCGAGGAAGAGATGTTCAATAACACTGATTGATTCAGATTGTAACAGTTCTTCTAGAGCTAATATTGCAAGGACGATGATTTTAAGCCATAGATGTGTAATAATTTATGAATATTATGCTAGAATATACATCATAGACCAAAAGAGTTTTGTCTTTGTTATGGTTCAAATATTCTGGACTTAAGTCTGTGTTACAGTTTTATGACAATTTTTATTCATTCAGACAAAAAAAAGGAGTTTATGTGTTCTATAGGATACTGCAAAGAAATAAAGTATCAATCAAAGACATGGTTTCATAAGATAACAATGCCTAAAAATTAGCCTAATTTCTTAGTTTGCCTAATTATAGTTGTACAGAGGACATTGTTTCATTACATGTTTGCTGAACAATTGATAATAGTCTTACTGTTTTTAAGAAACAAGTGCAGGGGGGTGTAAAAGTACTATGTTGCTGTTTATTTATTTATTTCTTTTTGTTATATTTTCAGAGCCAGATTATGGGCGGAGTCATTTGGAGTGAAATGCTCTGAAGACAAATTAAAATCTATTGCAAATCATGCAAAAATTTGCTTCAGGCATTTCACTCCAAATCAATACACAAATGAGAGATTAGAATGTCTCAATAGAAATGCACTTCCCTCAGTATTTTCAGTACAACAATATGAAGAAAATTTTACAGGTAGTATTCGGTCTCCTTATACTACCAGCACCACTACCACCACATCTACCACCACCACCACCACCACCACACCGATACTACTACTACTGTTACTGCTACCAGTACCAGTACCACTACTACTGCTACCACTACTTCTTCTTCTTCCTCTAAATATTTCATACGTGCAGAACCAATACACATTCCTAACATGCCAGATAGCCACTTATCTTCTACATCCTTTCAACACTTAGTAATAGAAACAACAGGTAGTAACTTTTCTTCTTATTTTTCACCTCCTGCAAACATTACCACAACATCACAATTCAAAACAAAAACAACACCCACACATTCTTCATTTCATACAACACCACAGAAACAGAGTTCTGCACGTAGATCTATTTTAAGAGATATTGAAGGGAAATCTGATGACTTAACCCCCAAAAAAAGGAAACTATATGGGAAATTGCAAAATGCATACAACAATCTATCTAAAGTAAAAAACAAATCAAAAACAAATAAAAATGTAAATACAATTAAAACATTCCAACTGTGTAAAAAAATGACTTCAAATATGAGTGTTGAATCTGTTTGTATATTAGATGCAATGTTAAGAGAAGGCATGAAGGCACCTAAAGGCCGTCGTTTCAGCCATAATGAGAAGTTGGTATATCTCAGTCTCTTTAAGAGGAGTCCTAAAGCATACCGACTTCTCAGAATGCTATTTCCCATCCCTGCTACAAGAACCCTACATAAGGTGCTTAATACATTTAATTTAAGACCCGGGATCAATGATCGAGTGTTTGACTCCTTGAAAACTTATGTTCAGCAGTTGAAGATTGAAGATAGGTTGTGCTGTCTCATGTTTGATGAAATGTCACTCAGAGAAAACATGACCTACAACAAGCAATTGGATTGTATACAAGGTTTCGAGGACCATGGAAATCATGGTAGGACTAACTTAGTTGCAAATCAAGCCTTGGTTTTCATGGTTCGTGGTCTACGACTGAAATGGAAGCAACCTGTTGCATTCTATTTCAGTCGTAGCAGCACAAAATCGGAGATCCTGAAAAAACTCTTGTGTGATGTTCTCACAGCATGCCAGAATGTTGGCTTGAGAGTTGTTGCTACCGTTTGTAATATGGGTGGCAACAATGTGAAAACATTACGAGAGTTAGGGTCTTCGGTAGAAAACCCTGTATTTCAGCATAATCGTGAAGATATTGCAACAATTTTTGATCCACCTCATTTATTGAAATGTATAAGGAATTTATTTAAAAACCATGATGTGGAATGTGAAGTCAGTGTTTCAGGAAATATATCTACTGGTGTAGCAAAGTGGAAATATATTAGAAAACTCTATGAAATAGACAGCAACAATATAAGATTTCGGGCCATTCCAAAGCTGACAGAGGAATGTTTAAACACATCTGGAGCCAGTGCAATGAAAGTTTGTCTGGCCGCAAGAGTCATGAGCTACTCTGTTGCATCAAGAATTGACTGTCTTGTGAGTAATGGTGAGTTAGAGACATGATATACTGCATTTAAGATAACTGCTTATTTAT
Organism: Diploptera punctata; assembly: GCA_030220185.1. Lineage (NCBI taxonomy): Eukaryota > Metazoa > Arthropoda > Insecta > Blattodea > Blaberidae > Diploptera > Diploptera punctata. The sequence continues at coordinate 359,690 of JASPKZ010007760.1, read as the reverse complement.
TCCTAGTAACATTTTTATGTGTACATTTAAATTTCATGATTTATTTTGCTTTCAGAGCATGTACAGAAAATACTAATGCATAATTGTTTTTGGCATAGATGTACCAGTAATACTTTCTAACACTATCATATTCTTTTGTGCAAATGAATTTGAATCAAAAGACAATCCAGAAATACTTCAAATGATATACTTTATACTTTAAATGAAGCTGTACTAGCTATAAAAGTAAAGTTAAAATCCCACTAAAAACTAATCTTGCATAAGAAGCTGCTAGAAAATGCATAAAACTACATTTCTTGACTTTAAGCTTACTGGATTGTATAAATAAGAGAAACATTTCTGTCTAAATCAAAAGCCTAGATAGCTTAATGGATAAAGCACTGGAACGGAGATCCAGATATCTTGGGTTCAAATCCTTTTTAAGGGAAAAAAATTGTCTTAAAATATTAATTTGTCCCTCAATATAAGTGACAAATTTAAATAAAAAAGCTAAGATATTTTTGCATCATTGACGTGTAATGGTGATTCTGAATTACCAATATCTTCAACATGACATTACATCTTCATCTGGAATGAATGGATTCTAAGCATCAATTAAAGTTTTGTTATAGCAGTTTAATGATATCTTGAAAAAGAACATTTTCACTCTTACAGATTACTCAAATACATAGCTCCTTTTTAAATAAATAAATGTGTATTCATATTGTATCTTGAACACAAAATATGTTTTATCCTTTTCAAGATATCATTGTTAGCTTTCACTCAATTTTACAGTTCATTAAATTTTATGTATGTAGTAATCCAATCATTTAACTTACAGGCAAATTTTGTTGGTTTCCTGAAGTAGTATAGTTTTTTTTAATTTTTACAGGCATTCTGGATTCCAGTGCCATAACCACAGCAATGTTTGTTGAAGAGGTGAATAATCTCTTTGACAGTTTCAATGGAGTAGCTAAACCTCAAGAAGTTGAGAAATATGACTCACAGACTTTCAAATTGCGATGTAGAATGACTGATAAAACAGATCACATTCCATTTTGGAATTATGTGAAGGATAAGGTAAGGAAATGGGCTTTCTTGAAACGCCAAGATGATTTTGAATCTACCTCTACTACACAAAAGATTTATATTCGTCGTCCACCATCCCAAGATGGCTGGATTACGAGTATAAATGCTATGGAAGCCATTTGGAAAGTGGTAAAGGAGGCAGGTTTGAAATCTCTTGAAACTCGTAGTCTCAATCAGGATCCATTGGAGAATACCTTTGGTGTTATCCGAATGAACTGCGGGTCAAATGCTTATCCATCGGTTGCACAGTTTGTTGATGCCTTAAAGACTGCAATCATCAATGAATTTACCTACAAAAGTCGTATAGGTAATTGTGAGAATGATGATACCAGTCTTTTAGACAACTTGGTAACAGACCATCAGCCAGAAATGTATAAGTCTCAGAACACAGCTACTGAAGTCACTGATATAGTTGACATGGTATCCAATGTTGTAAATGGAGTTGAAAATGACTTAAGAAATAAAAGCATGGAAATTATGTCAACAACATATGTCAGTGGCTTCATCGCCAGAAATGTACTTCATGACAGCAAGTGCAATTCTTGCAAAGATTCCCTTATGGCTGCAGTAGGAGAAGAATATTCTGCTACAAATGCTTTTATACTTTTCAAGGATCGTAGCAGCAGTACTGATCGAGCTCTCACTTATCCGTCTGAGAAGCTGGTGAGGACTGTGGGTATTGTTGTTTCTTTAATTGAAAGTATATTGGACACTGATGCCCATAAAGAAGGAATTGAGGCAAGAATAATTCTTTCTGTCATGAATTCTGTCGACTTTGCATGGCTTACCGATGGTTGTTTAGTACATCACCAAGATTTGAAGAATAGTATTGTTAAGAGTACTGTAAGAATAACAATCCGTTGGTGGTGTAAGAAACAAAATCGTAAGATGGCTCATATGGGTAGGCAGCGTGCAGTAAAAAGAAAGTTAAGTGTTTTTAAACACCTTTAATTCCATTTCTTTACCATATATATGTGTTGATTGTAAATGGGGCATAATATTTTCATTGGTACCAAATTATTATGTGGCACATGGAGGTACAGTAAAACTTGTTTAATCTGGAACGTGAATAATGCAGAAATCTGTCCAATGTGAACAAATTTTTTGGTCCTGGCAAAATAATAGCAATTTTATGTGTATTTATTTTGTATAAAACGGAATCTGTCCAATGCTGAAACAGAAGGATATTTCTACACAATTCATGAAAAAAATGTTTATAAGGCAGAAAGATAGAGAGAGAAATAAATTAGTTTCCACTTCATTGAATTCCCATTAGGCGAATTAAAATAAGTGATGATTCCTGCAGCTGGGTGAAGTAGTTTCTACCTATATCTGGAATTTTCTTTTGGCCTCACTGCATACCTGTTTTGCGAAATACAGGATCGTTTAACAAATATTTGCCATGTGACATCTGTCTTACAAATAACCAGTACACTGTCTTTTTCTTCTTCTTCTCTTCTTCCTTCCAAGTATTAGGCCAAGGCCTGTTATGATCATATAGAAAATTTTGCCTCCAGCATTTCATAGGACGGCCCAGTGATCTTTGTCCTCTTGGTATATAATTATAAACAGCTTTGGGGATCCGATTTGAACTCATTCTTTCTAGATGGTGTTTCCAATTTAGTTGGTACTGTTTAATATATTCCAAAATTGGCGTAGTCTTCAATTCTTTTAAGATATCGAAAATCTTAAATTAGTTTAAGATCTGAGACCGACTGTGTACGTATCGTTCACAGGTAGCATTCTGAATTTACGGAATAAAGATAGCTAAATCGTATGTACCATTGTCATTAAACGAGAAAGTGAGAGTGATTGAAGATAAAGAAAAACTCTCAGTATGCGAAATAATGACTAAATTTAAATGTGGAAAAACGCAAGTTTATGAGATTTTAAAACAAAAGAAAAGAAAAGATTGAATGAATGGATATAGTGTGGAATGAAATTTGTGGGGAATCAATGGATGTGGACGAAAGTATAGTTTGTGAGTGGAATACTTTAATTTCAGGATATGTGCCTAAGAGACTTTTTAATGCTGATGAAACAGGACTGTTTTTTTTTGCGCGTTACCATGTAAGTCGCTCGTACATACTATATACTTCACTTTACAATGGCAGCAGAACTACAATATTAATCCAAGGTACATAAAAAGACATCTATAATCTAAGATTGTTTTTTTTCTTTTTATAATTTGGAATGTTGTCTAATGTGGAAAAAATATTGGTCCCATGCGATTCTGCTTTGTAAGTTTACTGTATCTATCTCATATTTGCTTAACAAAGATATCTTGAAATTATATAATTGTACCCTTACAGTTTCAGATACTTAGGCCTATATTAGTAAATAGAGATTTTTTTGAGTGATAAATAATGTGGAAGTTAATAAATATGTCCTCTGACATATTTTTCTTTCAGTTCCTATTGAGGTAGTACATGAAAAAAGTAACAATCACTTAATTTGTAATCGAGAAATTTTTATACCTTAGCATTGTTGAGAATGCTCAGCACTAATTAAATTATGTAGTATTGAGTTCTAGATGTTTACATAATTTCACCCTCTTAAAAATTATTAAACCTTTCTGCATTGTATATAAAAAGTAATTCACTTCATGAAGAATGAGTAATTTTTTTATATCTTACCTTATAGTTTGTTTTCTTAAACACAGGAACTGCAGTTTTCAAAAGGAAACATCTCTTCCATTTTCAATCGATCGTGGAAGGGATGTTTCCTTTTGAAAACTGCAGTTCCTGTGTTTAAGAAAACATAAACTATGAGGTAAGATATAAAAAATGACTAATTCTTCCTCTTAATGTTATTTCCCATATTTAACTATGAGTAATTCACTTATTTGTTTTCACTGGAAACTAATTTCTTTAGCTCCACAACAGTTGACACATGTATCCTTGTCGTATTTGTTTCTTAATGAATTTTTGTCTGTTCTTCAGTTATTCTGTGCAGCATTCAGATGGGTATAAACATCTCTAATGAGAAACTTTGCATATATCAGTATAGATATTTTCTTGCCATACATAGATTCCATATGATGTATTTTAAATTAATTTCAAATACTGTATAGAGTAGGATTGAAACTTGTTGCTTCTCTTTCTTCACTATGATTGGATTCTTGTAGTAAAAAGGATATTATTGCAGCAAAGTGATTTCAAAATTTTCATATCTGGATATATTCAGTTATTTGTTATATTTTTTTAAAAGAAAAATTAATGTGTGAACTGGAGTTTGACCCGAGACCTATAGTTTAATATACTAGTGAGCTATAATTTATTTTATTCAGGCTCCTGATTGAAATCAATTTTTTATTTCAAATATAATTCTCAAATTACCTAATTTTTAATGTTTAGAAGGTTCGTAAAAAAAAAAGACAATTTCATGCTGTTGGAAAAACCGATTAAATGTTATTCATTATTTTTTCTAAGATTATAATTGTTAATCATATTAAAGAAACCTTATAGTATTAATTCCTAAAAATATTAGTAATTATAATTGTTCAATGTTTTCATTATTAATTTCACACATCTCAATGATGAATAAATCATATTTGAAGAGAAAAATATATGCTCAGACTGGTACTTGCTCAGGTAGCTCAGATGGTAGAGCACTTGGTCTAGAGAACCAAGGGTCCCGGGTTCAAGTCCCAGTCTGAGCATATAATTTTTTTCTTCAAATATGAACTATAATTGTTCCCTAAATAAAAACATATTTGTTCTTTTCATTTGATACCTTTTGATTATTCGATACCGCAATAATAAAATTAATTGGTAAGGATAATAATGGCATTTAATTAATGTCATTATGCTGATTTCTGTTTATCTTTCATATCTTCATAGTAGGTATAATTATTATTTTCTGCTTTGATACAATAATATCCTTAGTGATGCTGCAGCCTTGTGTCCTTTTTTGCTTATCTTTTTGCATTCCATAATTATAAGCAGTGTAAATAAGTTGAGTCTTTTTTCATGTTACCTCATATTTGTTGTTTCTTGTAGGACATGTTTCAGAGCAGCGTCTTTGCTCTATCTTCAGCTTGTACAAACTGATTTTTAGGTTGTTGGCCCCGAAAGTCGACTCCTGCTCCCTTTTTAGGTGGTCTAAAAAACTTGTGTATTAAATCTCTACCTGGGAAATTCAAAGTTCATGATTCCCAGGGAGAAAGTTTTAATATGCAAGTTTTTTGGACCACAAAATAGGGAGCAGTAGTTGACATGCAGGGCTGACAACCTAAAGATCATCAGAATGTACAAGCTGAAGATAGAGCAAAAATGCTGCTCATAAACATGTCCTACAAGATTTAACAAATATGAGGTAACACGAAAAAAAGACTCAACTTATTTATTAAGTATAACCTCATAACAATTCTTCCTATTGGATTTACTATAAGCAGTGTGTTTTATTTGTTGAACTTCTTTATGAAACAGAATATTGAGCCATGCAAGTCACAAAGTAGGTCAGTTACTATATTGGGCAGTTGGTAATGACTAATGATCCATGTGCTCATTTACATTCCAGTGTACAGAAGGAAGATTAAAGTAGTAGTAATAGCCATTTAGCAATGGCCATCAGGAAGTTTTGTCTGTCATCATTACACTTGCTAGTAACTAACATGTCACAAAATTGTCATTAGATTTCTCTCCTGATCTCTTCTCCATCTCTTCATGCCTACTAGCCCTCTCCTGATCTCTTTCCCGTCTCTTCATGTCTACTAACCATGAAAATAAAGTAACATTGAAATAATGTTGACAAATTCCATTGAGTTAATTATACTGCTGAACTGGAGAAGAGGTATTAAGAAATTAAATTTTGTTTGTATTGCTATTATCTTCATTAATTTTCTGTATTATTTTTGTTTACAAATTAAGGTACATGCAACATATTAATGAAGTAAGTTTGTATTCAAAAGAAACATCTACCAATGTTTAAATTAAATATTAAAATGTACCACTTCACTTTTTGTGTGTGTGTGTGTGTGTGTATATATATATATGTGTGTGTGATAGAGGGGGGATGTATATAGAGAATAGACAATAACAGGCAATGAGAATATTAATTTTCTACAGAATGTAATTTTTTCACTTTATAAATATTTGTAGTATGTGTGTGATTTGTGTGTGTTGATTATTATGTATTATACTTTCTAAAAAACCCTATTGTGTATTTATCATATTGAATATTTGTAATAGTTTCAACTATGACCAATTGTTATGCAATGTAATTATATTTACAATATACTTATAGTAACAGCATTCAAACCTTATTGAGTTATTAATTATCTGTAGATTTTGAAATTGTTCACATCACAACTTTGACTTTTTTTTTTTAATCACACACAATGTAATATCCTCCTGTTATCTGGATCATAGTCTAATAGCCAATGGCCTTAGAAATTCTTACTTACTTACTTACTCACTGGCACTATTGAACCCGTAGGTTCATGGCCGCACGGACATAAGCTCTCCATACATCCCTATCCTGAGCTAATGCTTTCCAATCATTCCCTGTATAATCTACTTCCCTCAAATCATAGTTAATGTTATTCTCCCACCTCATTCTTGGTCTACCAACTGGGCGTTTTCTCTCTGGCTTTCCTACAAGAAGCTTCCATGCAAGTCTTTCATTTCCCATACGTGCAACATGTCCTGCCCATCGCAGTCTACGAGACTTAACTGTTCTTATTATATCTGGCTTTCTATAAAGACCATGTAGTTCATTGTTATGTAGTCTTCTCCATTCACCTGTTTGTTCATCTCTCTTTGGTCCAAAAATTTTCCTAAGTACTTTATTCTCAAATACTTGTAATCTCCTTTCCTCCCTTAAAGTAAGAGTCCATGTTTTGCATCCATATAATATAACTGGTAGAATTATATGGATGCGATAGAAATTCTACTGAACTTAATTTCATTGTGAATAATGTGAATATTTCCATACTGAATTTAAATTGGGAAGCTGAATAATGTTTAAAATTATTTTCAAAATTTTATCGCAATGATTTAATTGTATCTTCAATTCAGTTTATTTATTTCAGCTACAAGTTGTGGTATGGCAATTACGTGTTAGGGAATAACATGTAATTCTCTCCTTTCCTATCATAATTCTTACACTGAACAATAAAAAACAAAAAGAAGATTGAAAAATAAGTCTACTATTTCAACTGTTTTTAAAAACACATTTTATGAAAAATTTTAGTATAAAAGTTTATGTACAATATGTGTGGGAACTCAATATTTCACTACTTAACTTAAAAAATGACTAAAAGCAATGTTTTTAATGACTATTTAACTCATGCCCCAAATGGGAGTCAATGACCAATCATATTTCAATGATTTTTTTATTTACAACCAATCACAGTCGTGTTTTGCCTTGAATTTATCAGCTAAAGTTTATCATAATAAAGAGAGAACCTCCTTTTTAACATTCTGAATAGGTCCTAGCATTATTTTGCACTGACCGAATCTACAAGAAACAGGGCTACCAGATTGTATATATAGTGCATGAATGTCAACATATGGGAGATAATATAAAAAAATTTGTAGCAATTGATTATACCACAAAAAAAAGGAAGAAAAAGAAACCACTGTTTGCACTTTCTTAAATGAATTTATTTTTAACATTCTGAATAGGTCCTAGCATTATTTTGCACTGACCGAATCTACAAGAAACAGGACTACCAGATTGTATATATAGTGCATGAATGTCAACATATGGGAGATAATATAAAAAAATTTGTAGCAATTGATTATACCACAAAAAAAAAAAGGAAGAAAAAGAAACCACTGTTTGCACTTTCTTAAATGTATTATTTTCTAGGAAATGACGTTGCAGAAAAATATAATTGACATATTTACATCATAGGACATCAGAAATTAATTAATACCTATAAGTAGTAGTATTCAAATGTTCTGAAGCTCTTGATTTGTTATCATTCGCTTGTTAATTCCTATATGTTGGTTATAAATTTCTCCACTAGGGTGCATTCTTACAATATTGCGATCCTTTGGCAATAAATAATATTATGATCTGGTTGCAGTGATGAACAAAGGAAGGAAATGAAGCATGCCAATCGTTTCTCATTTGTTTTCAAACATCGCCGTTTACATTAAATATATAAATATTTAAAAATAACTATAGTTAAATAATGATTTGTGAATTAAATTAATGTTTTTATTACCTCACCTCATATCCTTTTTCTTATATACTGCAGTTTCGGAGCTTATCTCCATCGTCAGTAGCCTCTGGTCGACCGGTGTTATGTTGTTTCTTGGCGGTTTCCTTCTTACTTCTTACTTCTATCATAGAAGTAAGAAGGAAACCGCCAAGAAACGACATAACACCGGTCGACCAGAGGCTACTGACGATGGAGATAAGCTCCGAAACTGCAGTATAGAAGAAAAAGGATATGAGGTGAGGTAATAAAAACATTAATTTAATTCTTAAATTAAACCTCATAGTGTTCTTTCCCTGTGAAAGTTAAATAAATGATTTGTGAGTAAACAGCTTAATTTTATTAAGTTATGTAGATAGGAAATAACACTATGAGGTTTTTTAATATTGTTTATTTTTTATTATTTCACTCACCTCATACTTCATAATTCATAGCAGACCCAGGGTTTCTTCACATCTTCTGTGACATTCTCAATGCTGTGTCACAGAAGATGTGAAGAAACCCTGGGTCTGCTATGAATTATGAAGTATGAGGTGTGTGAAATAGTAAAAAATAAACAAGCTTAATTTTATTCGTTAAATAGTCGTAACAAATGCCACTCTTGATTTCCAAATTCTCTAGATAAATTCACTCCTCACTTCGTGAGTCGTGAATTTATCGATAATTTGGAAATCACTCGTGGCATTACTTATGAAAGTTATATAAAAATATATAACACATACAGTTTTTTAATACAAGGCAATAAATTAATCATCTTATTTCATTTTAGAAGCAAACAAACTAATCAAGACAAGTCTGGTTACTAAATAGAGTTGATGTGCGTGCATTCACATGTGAGTAGTTCAGAATAGAGAAATGATGCATAGGTTTTAATGTGAATTTATTTTTGTTACATTCTTATAAACCTAAGGTATTTATAAATTTTCTTTTTAATAACTTTTAAAACTTGTACTTAAATTACTTTATGGTTTCGGTTTTTAAAACACAAAAAAACAAATAGCATATCATAGACTCATTAGACCACGCTCATCAAATGGTGCCGCCATAGCATACCATTATCCAGATCCTGTTTGATATTTCATTAATGGAAATAACAAAAGAAATGTTACTTTGTAAACAATTTTGCATATTTTATTTTTACTTTGGAAAATTATTACAAAAATTTTGCCAATATTTTTGTTGTATAGGTCTAACATTTTCAATTACTTTCTAATAAATAGTCAATTTTCTTATTCTCTATGTTCATCTAAAAGTGGAATTGTTTTTTAATAAACTCTTAAGAGATCATGTAAATGATTTTAGTCAACTTACTAATTGATGAATTTTGAAAATAATTTATAGTTGAAGACATCTGAAAAGTTGGAAAAGTTCTTGTAATTTTCTACTGAAGAGAGTAAGAATAAAATATGCGAAAATTGTTCACAAAGTAGCATTGCTTGTGTTGAGCTTTCAATTTTATTTTTAAATGAATAGGATAGGATAGGGCACTTTTCTTGCGATTGAGCCACCGTAACCCCGATTTGATCCGCCGTTACCGGATAAAGTAGTACCAGGTAGTACCGTGGTCGTCTTCAGATGGCAAAGCTGTATGAAATTGCTTCCAAAATTTAACACAGGCCACTCTATTCGTTTTCTATGATCATTATTATCTCTATGATTAATTGATTATTATCACATTTAGACTTTAATCGAATACCAACGATTGGGTCGATTATGAGTATCGATATTATATTCACTCTTCAACATAGCTCTTCAAAGAGTAAAATGATAGTGGGATATCGCTGTTTCCCTTATTACTATCGACACAAGATAAATGTAGTATCGATCTTTTAGAACTCGAATCATAGATCAAGCTCGAATGGGGGAAATTAAATTTTACTATCACGCAATACGCCAGTGATTTGTTTCTCTCCTACTACGGTAGGCCGTTTACTGGATTAATGCATGCCTCTGAAGCGAGGTCAATTAAATGTGCTGTAGATAATGAAATGTGACATAAAATAGGAATGCGGTTAGTGTTAAGTGTTTTTGAATTTCCTATTGAAGTAGTGTAAACTATATTTTACGTAAACGGTGAAGTTAACCATAACAAAAATGGAAGTGCAGTTTCTTACTCAAGAACATTTATCTGGTTTTGAACATTATAAGGTAACTTACTTGTTCATTTAATTACTTTCACGTGAGAATTCGTATATTTAAAATGCATCCACCATTGCATAATTTAAATTCTTTATGTGTTTTAGAGAGTAAGTAGAAATTAAGAAATCAAATGTACAAATTAATTCGAATATTGAATTTTGTATTACGAAATTCTTAAGTAATTTCCTTTAGGATATTTGCAATTTAATTAATTAATTATTTGTAATATACAGGATATTTTCAATTTTTTTGGTTTATATGCCATTCCAAAAATATTATTAGATATTTTAGGCCTATATAATTTGTATAGGCTTATCGGCTCAAGTGCACTTCTGCTAGCGCTTGATTTTTACGTTATATTGTTGTAAACTATAGCTCGTCTTCTGTATTTACTAACATTATATAATATTTTAAACTTTTTCAAACAACTTTTATAACATTATTAGACAATTTTGATGTATTTATTTAAATATGCAAATCACAATATTATGACACTGTTAGATAATATTGTAATGCTAACTGCTAATTTCTCCACAGAGTATATTACTTTGTCTATGATTTTTCTATCACTGTTTTGGGTTATCGCTGGTTGGATCAGCATTAGGGAGTGATAAGTAAGTGTACACCCATTTTAATAAACGTTTGGTAATTTTAATATTATATTTTTTCAACGTAGATTTGGGGATTTATTGTAAATATTGGTCATTTAAATTTCATAGCGACGGATGGTAATTGAGGATGATAATCAATGTGGTTTGATTGTGAGTTATCCTTGGCTCTATAAACTCTGACACATGTGCACTGTTCTTCTATAGGACTTTGAAAATATTTCACGCTAGTTTAAGTGCAGTTTTTCTGGCTTATCTATTTTCACCCCCCATGGCCATGTGCTATGCATCTTCAGTAGCCCTAATATCCCTGGCCATGTGCTATGCATCTTCAGTAGCCCTAATAACCCATTAGTGGATTAAGGGCAATTTAGAAGTTAAGTCAGGCTATATATTTTTCTGTTATTTATCTTCATATGTTCTGTTTTAAGGAAATAATGTTTACATTTTAGTTAGGCTTAGGCCTAGATTAGATAGGAATATATTATTGCTTTCTTATATTACATTAAATATAACCATGACTGCCCAATAACAATTTCTTCTTTCTTTATGGCCTTGACCCATAAAACTGCTGATATGTGAACTCTCGAGAGACTATTGTATTACACATCCAAGTTAACTGTTCATGGGCGGAGGGGAAGAGTTTTAGCGCTAGTGTCGCCAATCTACTGAATCTGTGGAAGGGATTAGGAGAAAACTGTACATCCGATCACAAATTGAAATTGTTCAACTTCAAATGTGGGGGGAGAATCCTTAAACACGTGTGAAAGATCTTAACATGGTTGTCAAATTAGTCATTTAAGCACGGAACGCTCAAGCGGTCGGATCATTTAAAATCACAGTATTTGTCGTCTCTCCATTACCAGCCTGACAATAAATCACAAGTGGCAACATGCAATGAGAAGGGCAAGGAAGGGACAGCTCATTCCTAGGCGTAACCCCAAAAGTAGCAGGGTTGTCATGTTAGTCATTCTGCCACTGACCACGCAGAACGACGGGTCATTAAAATACATAGTATTTGTCAGCTCTCTACCTGCCAATCAAACAAGATCATTCAAAGGACAGGAAGTGGCAACATAGTAAGGAATAGAAAGAGAAAGACAGTTTGTTAGTTAACATATTTTCCGCCTGCACAAAACACTTGGATGGGTAATAGTGCAAATGTCTTGATTTCAATATTAAGCCTACAGTAGACCATAGTTTGTTTTCTTCGGCTCAAGTTTTCATTGTGTAATATAAGTTTTGGTTATTCTATCGCATCCTGTCACCTGTGAATATTCAATTGGAGAAAAAGTGACTGCTAGCATCATATTGGTCAATGTGTTAATACACGTTCCTGTAGAGCCAATTGCCAACATGTTTACTTACATATAAGGGGATTCTATTCCAGGAGTCCATCTACATTAGTGGGCAAGTTAGGGTGAGAAAATGGGCGAGTTAGTGTACATCAGATTAGTTTAGCATTCACTTGTTTGTTAGTAGGGGCTGAAGTTTCCATTAATCACATTGAGAATTTTTTTTTAAGTCCCAGGCAAACACAATATACATGCGTCAACAGGGTTCTATTTTCAAATTATTTCCCACCATTTACAATAAATTGTACATATCTTCTAACGCGATTATTTCAGAATTTTTTCTGTGATATTTAACTACATACGTAACATGAAGACGTGGCAGCCATATTGATTTTAACACATGTTCTAGTGCAGACAACAAAGTATGTACTTCAGAATTTCAGAACTTACTATTTATTTTTGGGCATTGCATTCTTTCACAGGTTAGTGCTTAAATTGTGTTAGGTTAGCTTTTAGGTTGGTCTCTCACAGGTTAAGATTAATTAAATTGCATTAGGTTAGCTTTTAGGTTCTTAAATATCGTATATATGTTTGCTGCATCGCGCGATTCCATAGTGTAAACTGCTTTGCGTTTATTGGTACATGCACGTGGTGTCCGCCTGGGACAGAAAAATTTCTCACTGCGTTTAATGGAAACTATCCATTAGTAGATTTGTGATAATTGGCTACACTGTCAGCAATATGTTGCATTGTAAATGTGGTGATTTTAGGTTACTTTGAATTCCCAACTTCTCACTTCATTTTAAGGCTTTTTCACAATTTTTTTAAAAATCTTTCCATGAGAACAACCTAAGACTTCATTCCTTTGGAAATTGCTAAAAATAAGGGCACAACTATAGATTAGATCTCACTATGCTACACAATGCAATGCTCATATGATGCTGTTGCACTATTTGCTTTTTTCGTGTTTACTAACTTTTCTTATTTTAACATTTTCTAACAATTCTTAAAATATTTTTTTTACAGTTAAGTATTTATTTATGTATGCGAAATTTCCCAACCATTTCTTCCAAGTTCTATATAACTGTAGTGTGCGTCCTCGTCAACAGATGGCAGTCTGGTATGACCAACCTTCAAATAAATTGTGGTAATCCCATACTTTAGCGTCCTAACCTATAATTTGAATCATACTTTTATAATGTAATTTAACAGAGCTAACTAAATGACAAACTAACAGCTAACAATTAATGATCAGACTACTACATCATTAATTTGACTGTTATTACTAGTCCGCGTTAACTTATTAGCTGGTGAGGGAAAGCAAAGGTGCTAGTGGTGAAGATGGGCAAAGTGTCTCCTTCCAACTTTGGTACAAGGGAATGACTGGGCAAGTGATATAATCAGTGGCAAAATATAGTGGTAGACCTACTTGAAATAAGAGATGAAGTTAGTGAAAGATCGTCAGAGTTTGTATGCCTACGGGTTTATGGATAATGTTACGTACAGAGAAATTAATCAGCACTGATTTCCAGCTACTGCCTGTCAGACTTAAATGTTTATATACTGTGAATATAGGGCCTAACTTTTGCACTTGACATTGTCACTAACAACTTATTATACACGACTAATGGAAAATAAACACTGTCACTGGAATCTAAGATAAGAGTCTACTATCTCCAACCTCTACTCACCCTTACCACATTATTTTAGTTCACAATTTTTCCGCATTGAAAGTTAATGTGGTCGAGTACTACCTTAGTTTAGTTTAGGTCCATAGGTAATAAGATATTAAATATAAAATCTACTTAGAAGAATTATATGAGGAGAGGTAAGAAACATTTAATTTTACCATAAAATTGGTACCTGGTAAGTCAGTTGTCCTCAACTAAATTATTAAACTTCATCAAGAAATTCCAATGTGGAAGCCTTTCAAAAACGTTTCATCTTCTGCATTTTAACTAGCACCACTAACTATGAATTTTAAAAGTGTTGATTGGTCCATAGGTAAGCTTCCGAAATTATAAGTTAGGATCATTAAAGTACAGGATTGCCGTTAAGGTGAGGTTTATTGTTGTAAATTATAGCTTTTCTTCTGTATTTACTAACATTTTCTAATATTTTAAACTTTTTCAAACAATTTTTATGACATTATTTGATAATTTTTAAGTATTTATTTAAATATGCAAATCACAACATTATGACACTGTTAGACAATATTGTGATGCTGACTGCTATTTTCTCCACAGAGTATATTACTTAGTCTATGATTTTTTGATTGCTGGTTTGGGTTATTGCTGATTGGATTGGCGTTAGGAAGTAATAAGAAAGTGTACACCCATTTTCAATAAACATTTAGTAACCTTAATATTATTAATATATTTGTTCAACATAGATTTGGGAATTTATTACTAAGATTGGTCGTTTAAATTTCAGAGCGACGTTCTGCATGTAGCATAAGCTGTATAAATTTTAGTAAGATATCAATAATAATCGATATGTGGCAAGGATGATAATCAATATGTAGTTCGATGGTGGGTTATCGCTGCCTGTATAAACTCTGGCGCATGCACACTGTTGTTTTATAGGACTTTGAAAATATATCAGGTAACCTAAAGTGCTGTTTTTCCAGTTTATATTTTATTGAAATAATATGTAAATGATTAACTTTGTTAGATTACAAATTATGTGTTAGTATACATTCTAGGGAAAAACAGTACTTTACCTTTCCCAATATATTTTCTAAGTCCCACAGAATAACAGTGCGCATGCACATGAGTATATAGAGCATGTCGCTAGATTGCAGAACATGCTGTATGACCAAACTTCGAAATAAATTCCCAAATGTTTATTAGAAATGGATGAATGCTAACTTCTCCCTTCGTAATCTACAAAATAAATTGCATGTGTATTATTTACTGAAGTATACACTAACTAAACATTAACCCATTCGCCTCAAAAGACGAGGTAGACTCGCCGGCAGTTAAATGACCTTCAACTCAGAAGATGAGGTACACTCGCTTAACTCTGCTGTTATATTTAACATCCCTTGGTGGGATAATATTTTGTTAACATTTATGAATAGCGGATGAACGTGTTTTGGCCTTTGCCCATACTGTGATCTCAAGTACCATTATCTTTTGTTTGTTTTGAATGTCTGAAAATAGTCAATATAATTTATGATAACTTAAATTCGGTTTCTGGGAAAATGCATTGAACATTTAAAACTGAAGCGAATGGGTTAAGGAAGTACAGAAACAAGATATATGGAGAATTAGAACAAATCAGGAATTGAAAGAATTGTATAGGGATTTAGATCTGGTAGGAAATATTAGAATGATTGGAAAGCATTAGCTCAGGATAGGGATGTATGGAGAGCTTATGTCCGTGCGGTCATGAACCTACGGGTTCGATAGTGCCAGTGAGTAAGTAAGTAAGGAAATATTAGAAGAAAGAGACTGGAATGGGTAGGACATGTGTAGGACATGTGTTGCGGATGGAGCAAGGAAGAGGTGCAAGAAAGATTTTAGAAGGGAAACCGGGAGGAAGAAGAAAGGTTGGAAGACACAAACTAAGATTGTTAGATAAGATTGAGGAAGACTTAAGACAATTGAAGGTGAAAAGATGGAGACAGAAAACTAGGAATAGAGAAGAATGGGCAGATGCTATGAAGGAGGTCAAGGTTCTTAGAGGACCATAGAGCCAAAGGAAGAAGAATATGATACACCAACTAACATTAACATAACAAGAATATGTGTAATTGAGTTGTTGATGGTGGCAACATTGAAGAGGGGGGAAAATAGTAAGTTTCACAATATTGTCTAAAAATTGTAATGTTACCATGTTTCTCGTAAATAAATAAATACCTAAAAATTGTAAAAGAATGTCATAAGTATTGTAGTATTGTTGAAAAAGTTTTAAAATGTTGCAAAATATTAGTAAAGACAGAAAATAAGTACATAGAGTAGGAATATTAAAAAAAATATCTATGGAAAATTAAGGGAAAGGTAATATACAGTTGAGCCAATCCATGATATGGAACACATAGTTTTACTTCCCTTCCAAAAGAATCCATACCGATACTCTTACTGAAGAGAGTCCATTGATCCCAGCTGGATTTGAGCCATCAAATGTTGAAAGCAGAGGTGAGCATTCTAACCTCTAGTCCACCTGGACTGAGCCTGTGTTGTTGGTCAGCAATGTCTTATCATGGAAATCAATTTACTTGAGAAATTCATGTATGTGTAAAGAAAAAAGAGAGCAGGCATTTAATTTGTATTGCTTCATTATTAGTTTATCTGTTGCAGAAACACACTGAACTCTGAACTTTGAATTTACAGACAGCTTCCATTGGTATTTCTGATAAGGAAATAAATTGCACATTAAGATATCATCGTATCACTTTGCGTTAGAAAATCCATTTGTGCTCTTTAATTGTCAATTAAATGTGGGGCTATTGTCTTGATGTGCATGTAAATGGGCCACAGGTCACAAACTTTTTCAGTTCTTCTATTTTGACATTTAGTGACATAATCTGGTATTATTGCCTCACTCTGATGGTTAACAGTTTATATAAAAGTGGGTGCCGCGCAGCAATGCTTGACATGCGGTGTTGTCACGTTTCTCATAGCGCTATGGACGTTTATTACACAAGGACAGAAGACATTTGTTATTTGTGTTATTACTTAATTTTTGTGTTATTTGGTATTGTCTAATTTTTAAAATTAAAATTATACATGTATTTATTGATTAAATAATTTAATTCCAACATTATATAGCTTGTAGGTCTACATAAGTTTAATATTCATACAACATCATGCTGAAAATATTATTATTGTTATTATTATTATTATTAACTGTTCTGTCTGAAATATTTTCCCATGGCCACCACATGTTGAAATCATATATATATAGTATGTACTGTAGATATTGTATTATTTATTATTCAAGCTTCATATCACAGTAAATCACTGATAATTATAACAATTAATTACGGCATACAATTTTATAACTGGATCGACTGCTTCTCGTTCCAAGTTTTAATTGAAACTGAGGGAAGAATAGCAATGTGGCAACATCGTAGCAGTCGAGATCTTTGTATTTTAATAACATATAACACCTGCGGGGAAACAAAGCGATCCGCATGTTAAGCATCATAGTGAGGTGATAATACTATATGTCGGCTGTGGTGGACTAGTGGTTATGTTCTTTGTCTCTGGTCCTGAGGGTCATAGGTTCAAACTGGAAGGGTTGATGGATTTTTTAGGGTGGAAAAATCCAAAGAGCAAGTCGTCTAGGAGGGAAGTTTAAGCCGTGGGTCCCGAGTAAGAAGATTTTCAGGCTCATAAAATAACCTGAAGCCTTAATAAAGAGACATCTAAGCAAAATTTACTGACCTTCAATAGGCCTATCCTAGTAATACCTTAGTTGCCTACTAGATGTCTCATTGTGTCAGTATGTTGACTGCGTACCATTTGTGACATCTGTAAAGAAATTACTAACTCACTGGCTCTATCGAATCTGTAGGTTCATGGCCACATGGACATAAGCTCTCCACACATCCCTATCCTCAGCTAATGCTTTCCAATCATCCCCTGTATAATCTACTTCCCTCAAATCATGGGTAATGTTAATTTTCCACCTCGTTCTTGGTCTACCAACTGGGCATTTTCCCTCTGGTTTGCCTACAAGAAGCTTCCATGCACCTCTTTCATTCCCCAATTCATGCTATATGTCCTACCCATCGTAGTCTATGAGACTTAACTGTTCTTATTATGTCTGGCTTCCTTTATGTACCATGTAGCTCACTATTATGTAGTTTTCTCCATTCACCTGTCTGTTCATCTCTTTTTTTGGCCCAAATAAGCATAACTAAGCCTCATGGGCTACTGGTCAGCGTTACTGACTACTCTTCATGAGGTCGTGGGCTCGGTTCCTGCTCAAAGCATAGCAATTTTTCCTTAAAGGGAATTATTCCTGTGGTTACCCACGGTCTGGAATTTAGGTTTTAAGTTTAGGTTAACAACTCTCCTGATGCTTCATTATCATTTATCATCCATATTATCATCAGGGCTTCGTAACTTCGCCTTCTAGATGCCTCGTCTTCAGAAGTGGGTACAATTATGCCAATACCAGGAGAGAAGACCAGAAATGTCGAAATGACAACCTGGGGCATTGAATAAAAAAAATAAATTGGTCTAGTAACTCTAACAAAGGAGAGGCTAAGGCCTAACATTTAGCTGTTATGCCATTGTAGATAGATAGAGGGAATAAAAGTGAGTTCCTACAAATGAGTTGAGGTGCTTTCAAAACAAATTCATGAATCAATCAGTTCTTGCAACATAAACAATTAATTTCATATTTTGTTGATTTTGATTATTTTAAATTAATCTACTGTCATTCTCCTCCACATCTCTCTATCAGTCCCATCCCCATCTCGTCCAATCCTTTTTCCATCATACTGCTCAAAACACCATCAATACGTGTTATTTTTGGCTGTACTCTTCTTCTACCAAGTGGCACCCATTCTAGTATTCGTGTTGGGAATCTGCCTTCTGTCATTCTTTTTACATGACCATACCATTTTAATTGTTTTTATTTATGATATCCACAATTGAAGTTTGAACATTCATCTTTCATTTAATTAAACTGTCTCTAATTTTATATCTTCTAGAAATTCCAGCTGAACACCTCCAAATTTTAATTTCTGCAGAATTAAATAGAAGCAGAGGCTTTATAGCATTTGATGTGCAGGAATTAACAGCGTATATGAGAGTAAAATTCTTTGTGTTTAGATTGGAGTTTCTCAGATAGCTAACTTGGTAGAGCATTTGCCTAGAGTGCAAAAGGTCCTGGGTTCAAACTCCAGTTCGAGCGTATAATTTTTCTCTTCAGATATAATTAAATTTACTTACTGTTCTAGATTTTAATTCCCATGTTTCTACGCCATATGTCATTATACTCCTTATTATTGTATTAAAATGTTTTTAGTTTTAGAACTTACATTTTTATTCCATAAAACAAGATTTAATTTTGATATTGCAGATTTGTCTTCATTTATCCTCATTAATTTCAGCATCATGACTTCCATTTGCACTAATTTTTTCCCCCCCAAATATACATATTCATCACATGCTTTTATTTTTCCATGTCCATCTTCTAAAGTCAGATCTTTTGATTTTTCTCCTATTACCATATACTTGGTTTTGTCCAAATTTATATTTAATCCACCTTTTTCATATTCCTCCTTAAGTTTTCTTGTCATCTTCGTAATCTTTTGCCATCAATAGCTGATCATCAGCAAATAGCAACAAATAAATGATGTCTTTTTATAAATGAGTTGGATAAAATGATTTATATCTCATTTCATAAAGTTCCGTGTTTTCATGATACCTGTTTCAAAGGTCATAACATGCAACTTTATGAGGTGAGATGTAAAAACATTTTATCTAACTCATTTGTAAATTGAAAATTACCTCAGTGTTACTTCCCACTGTCATTTTGATTAAATTTTGTCTTCTACCTTTATTCCCATAGGTGAACATTTGTTTTTTCACTGTATTAATGAATAAATGTTATCATAAGTAATGCCACGAGTGATTTCCAAATTATCGATAAATTCACGACTCACGAAGTGAGGAGTGAATTTATCTAGAGAATTTGGAAATCAAGAGTGGCATTTTTTAGGACAATTTAACGAATAAAATTAAGCTGTTTACTCACAAATCATTATTTAAATATAGTTATTTTAAAATATTTAATGTATATGGCGATGTTTGAAAACAAATGAGAAATGTTTGTTATGCTTCATTTGTTCATCACTGCAACCAGAACATATTATTTATTGCCAAATGATCACAATATTGTAAGAATGTACCCTAGTGGAGAAAAAATTGAACACATCAAATTATTTATAACCAAAATTATAGGTTATTAATTAATTTCTGATGTCCTATGTTGTAAATATGTCAATTATTTTTCTGGAATGTAAATTTCTGGGAAATAATACATTTAAGAAAGTGCAAACAGTGGTTTTTTTTGTGGTATAATCAATTGCTTCAAATGTTTTATATTATATCCCACAAGCACTATCTGGTTACATTTGTGCACTATATATACAATCTGGTATCCACATGCATTCTAGAATTCTTACATCTTAATATATAAATTGTTATATTCAACGTATTTCTTAGAGAGTCAGTCACTGCAAAATAATGCTCTAACCTATTCAGAATGTTAAAAAGGAGGAGCTTGATTTTAAGTGATAAAATTGAGGTGAAAAAGACTGTGATTGGTTGTAAATCAAAATTCGTTGAATTGTGACTCCCATTTGGGGCATGAGTTAAATAGTCAATTTAAGAGTATTGGTTCCAGAACTACCTGCTACAGTTGTATTTTGATCTTCGTATCTGTCTTTTTTGAGAAAGTTTTTTATCATAATTATTGTTGATTAAAATCCACTTTTTTTGCACAGTGCTTAATTATATTTGTACTTGAATACTATTGAAACAAAAAATGAGGTCAGGGTCAGACGTTTGCTGCTGAAAACAGGTTATGTAAGTGAATCAAGTTTACATGCATAGAGCAAGGCAGATGCAGTTTCGTTCCTAATATGTATGAGATTGTAGGGTATTTTTCACCATTACCTGATTTTCCAGTTATACAGGATCATCAGGGACTAGGGTTAGCATGTGTTCAACATAAAAAGGAGAACATGTTCTATTTTAAAAAGAGGACACTTCAGGTCAATAAAAATATAAATTAATTGAACCTAATATATTAACTGAT
Source organism: Diploptera punctata (assembly GCA_030220185.1). NCBI lineage: Eukaryota > Metazoa > Arthropoda > Insecta > Blattodea > Blaberidae > Diploptera > Diploptera punctata. Next base: position 338,625 of record JASPKZ010007760.1, on the reverse strand, counting down.
TTTAGAGAAATTAGGCCTATCTTTATTTGGCATAACAGACCTTATAGAGTTTGACTACAGCTTTCTTAACGATCAATGTCCACACTGTTTTTTGAAACAAGGGAATTGTCAGCCATTGCATGCCGAAACCCTACCTTGAAATTTCTTCCAGACATGCATTATGATGTATCAAGGCCATGTCCAAAAAATTATCTCCCATTTTAACTGCAAGGCACTAAAATCCATTGTCATCTCTCTAATTAAACTATATGGAAGTAATACAACTCATGAATTGGCAGATTAGATAACCCTCACTACCTGCCATTGCTGGATTCTGACTTCAATTTCTGTACCTTGCAGTTAAAAGTGGCAGATAATTTTTTTGGACAAACCTTGGTACATCACAACGCTTCTCTGGGAGAAATTTCAAGGCAGATTACGGCATGCATTGGTTGTCAGTTACCTTGTAAGGTTTTTTGCCTCCATGTTTTTACATCCAATTTTTTGAGGTTACACTCAACGTCATCCATCCATCATAAACTCTTTGTCTGCTTCCTTCTGGCTTTGTTTATAAAATATTTATCTATCTATCTATCTTCGGGTTTTTACAGCTGCTGCCGTCTTCCCATTCCAAAGCCTACGATCTTGGGCATCTTCAATGCTTAGCTCTCTTGCTTGCATTACTATCCTCATGCTTTCCTTCCATGTTAACTTTAGTCTATCTCTTTTCTTCTTTCTGGTTGGTTGCCATTGATATAGTTTCGGAATGGAGTGATTGTCCAACTACTGAGTTCACAGTAGTATAGGGAAATTAAGAAAGATGGAGGACCAGGCAAAAATGCCAAAAATAATGTGGTAGCTACTAGAGAACTTAACAGTACTGTAAAGAAAATCCATAGTATTTTAGACTTAACAAAAAATAATAAGCTCTAGAAATGGATTATTTACGCAAAAGTGCCAGAAAGTCAAAATTAGAACATGTCACAAATAAAGAAATTAGAAACATAAAATATCACAAATAAAGAAATTAGAAACATAAAATATTTATAACTGTTCTATTAACTTGTATCCTCATATGCCCAGCTATGCCAATCTACGAGCTTTAATAACTAATTCCATGGCACAACAGGTCTAGAAGGCCTTTCTCACATCCACATGTTAATCACACTGGTGGACATTCATTTAACCAGCATAGGATTGAAATCTTGGATTTGAATCTGTCATTTCTTCAAAATTTTTCTCATTTATTATGTATAGTGTCCATTTTCCATTTAATATATATCAACGGTAGGCAATGAAAACCTCATAACTCCATCAGTCATTGAAACCTATGTAACTCCAGTAGCCAGCTCAGAAATATGTGATACATAACCTGTTGAGAACATGGACTTCAAATTTATGAATAACTTGGCTTGTATTCTGTAGTAAAATATGTAGGAACTATAGCTGTATCAATCTTCATAATTATTTAAAACAGATATTTGTTTCTCCTGTAAAAATTACCAAAATTGAGTTACGAGGTTTTCATTGCCCACCATCGATGAGTTTCTTGTTTATTATTATCGTTTCATACTTACTTACTTACTCACTTACTCACTGGCACTATCGAACCCGTAGGTTCATGGCCGCGCGGACACAAGCTCTCCATAAATCCCTATCCTGAGCTAATGCTTTCCAATCATTCCCTGTATAATCTACTTCCCTCAAATCATAGTTAATGTTGTTCTCCCACCTCATTCTTGGTCTACCAACTGGGCGTTTTCCCTCTGGCTTTCCTACAAGAAGCTTCCATGCACGTCTTTCATTCCCCATATGCGCAACATGTCCTGCCCATCGCAGTCTACGAGACTTAACTGTTCTTATTATATCTGGCTTCCTATACAGACCATGTAGTTCATTGTTACGAAGTCTTCTCCATTCACCTGTCTGTTCATCTCTCTTTGGTCCAAAAATTTTCCTAAGTACTTTATTCTCAAATACTCGTAATCTCCTTTCCTCGCTTAAAGTAAGAGTTCATGTTTCGCACCCATATAATATAACTGGTAGAATAATAGTTTTATATATTTTCAGCTTAACGTTTTTTGAAAGGAGTTGGGACATCAAAAGTCTCTGCAATGCATAATAGCATGCATTTCCAGAATTGAGCCTATGTTTAATTTCTTTGTGCGTCTCATTCCTATTTGTGATTATTGTTCCTAGGTATTTGAATTCAGCCACTTCCTCAAAATTTCCCTCATTTGTCATTAGCTGTCCATTTCCATTATATACTGAATTTCTACGTGTGACCATATATTTAGTTTTACTGATATTTACTTCCAGTCCTAATTTCTTAGTGTTACTCAATAGTGTGTGCATGTTGGCCTTTAGTATCTCCTCGCTATCGGCCAGTAGTACTACATCATCAGCATAAACTAACAGCTTATTGATACCATTCAGTTGTAAGCCTTCCTCATTCTCTAAAGATTTAATGGCATGCTCTAGTAGAAAATTAAATAGTAGAGGAGATAGTGCATCTCCTTGCTTCAACCCATTCTGGATTTCAAAAGTGTCTGAAAACTGTTTGCCTACACGCACCCTACTCTTTGAGCCATTTAGACACATTCGTATAAGTCTAACTAACTTTTTAGGAATTCCGAACTCCAGCAGGATACTATATAACTTCTCCCTCTTAATTGAATCATATGCTTTTTTGAAGTCTACATATAGTTGATGTGCAGCACCATATATTCCCATTTCTTTTCTAAAATCTGTCTTATACTAAAAATCTGATCTGTTGTAGACCTGTTTCTTCTAAACCCACATTGATGATCTCCTAGAATGTCATCAATATAGGGAGTAAGTCTGCTTACTAATATATTTGTTAGAATTTTGTACGAAGTTGAAAGTAATGAGATGCCCCTGTAGTTGTTGCAATCAGTTTTATCTCCTTTCTTATAAATTGGTACGATAATTGATTCCTTCCATTCATCTGGAAGAGCTTCCTTTTCCTAAACCATACTTAGCAACCAGCCGTATCTTGTCCATCAATTTTTCTCCCCCTGATTTTATCAGTTCTGCTGGGATCTCATCTGAACCTGATGCTTTATACATCTTCAATTTTTCAATCGCCATTTCAACCTCTAATGCACTTGGTTCTGCAACTAGCATTTCTGCTGTCTGTAAATTATCCTCCTCAATGTCCTGTTCTGTATGTACATTTAATAGCTGATTAAAGTAAGTTTTCCATCTATTTAATGTACTCTTGGAATCTGCAATCATATCCCCATTTTCATTCCGAATTATGTTTGTTCTAGCCTGAAACCCTTTGTTCTCTATACTAATTCCCTGATATAATTCTCTATTGTTCCTATTTTTTGCATTCATTTCAAGATCATTAATCTTCTCTCTCAAATATTCCCTCTTTTTACTCTTTAGTAGCTTGGTGGTTTCCCGTCTAATACTACCCAATTGCTCTAAATTTACCTCATTTGGCTCGTGTAACCATTTCATTTTTGCTAGCTTTCTTTTCCTTACAATGTCGGCACATTCCTCATCAAACCATTTCTTGTTTTGCCTCTTTTTTAAACAACCAATGCTTTCTGATGTCGTTTCTGGATATTTTAATTCTTTCTCCAAATGTCCCTTATTTGTCGTTTAGTGTCCATATCCCATTAATACTACTAGTGTTAGCCCAGTGGTCGAAATTCGAGCATAATCATAATTGAATCAGAAATGTTTATACCTCACGAAATATTGTTGGAGTGTAACTGATGATGGCGGTTATAGCATTCTAAATTACCACCCAGCATTGTGAGGCATTTGGATAGCTTTAATAAATAGCAGCTCCAGGTTGGGAAAATCAACTATAACGGCTGGGGGACCCGATATGTCACCCCTACAATGGCAGAATGATCGCCTACCTCTGTGATTAACACATGTTGATGTATTACTTCCCTATGGTTTAGATGGGAGATTTGGCCTTGGACTTTAGTGCCTTACAGTTAAAAACTTCAGATAATTTTTTTGGACACACACACACACACACACATATATATATATATATGTGTGTAAAATAAATACAATTTAAAAATACGGATCGCTTAATGCCTGGAGGACCCGACATGTTGACAACATGTCTCTCTTATACTGACTGGATGATTATCTATTTCTCTAAGTGACACATGTGGATGTTAGGCCATGGCCCGACTGCTAGGCCAAGAGCTTTCTAGGCCTCTTGTACCATGGATATTTTCCATAAACACTGCCTTGTAGTTAAAACGGCAGAACTGTTTTCACAATTTTTTATTGATAACGATAAAGCTCGTCAATAGCTACTAAAAGAAAATCTGTTGACAAAAGGAGGAGAAAAAGGTACTTATTACTTTTTGTCTTTGCCTAGTTATGTATAGATATGATTTTTTTATTTTATCGTTCGAGGTATTTGAATTATGCCACTTCTTCAAAATTTCCCTCATTTGTTTAGTATCCATTTCTCATTTAATATTGTAAGTGAATTTTTTGTTTATTATTGTCATTTATAGATATTTGAATTCTGTTAATTTTTTTTTAATTTGCCTCATTTGTTAAGTGCCCATTCCCATTTAATAATGTGATTTTCTTGTTTATTATTAATATTAAATAACTCACTGGCTATATCGAACCCGTAGGTTCATGACCGCGCGGACATAAGCTCTCCATACATCCGTATGTGGTAATGTTTTCCAATCATCCCCTCCATAATCTACTTCCCTCAAATCCTAGATAATGTTATTCTCCCTTCTGATTCTTGGTGTACCAATTGAGCGTTTTTCCTCTGGTTTTCCTACAGAAGCTTCCATGCACCTCTTTCATTCCCCATTAGTGCGACATGTCATAATTAGCAAGTATTTGAATTCTGCCACTTCTCAAAATGCCCCTCATTTGTTGCGAAGTGCCCATTTCCATTTAGTAATTAGTGAAAACAAAATTATGTGTTGGTATATTTTTTAACCTTGAGAAATGTAGTTCGTGTCGAGGTAATAATTTGTATTAGAATAAAGTGGTATTTCCTGTTTGCACTTGCATTTAGTTGATGGAAACCTACCACAACATATTCAGTCGACATGCTGGTACAGTTACCCAACATGTGATAAGATTTTACGTAACCATTATCAAAACGTTACTGGAATTTTCACATGATATTGAAAGTAAAATATAGTGGTGTAATATATGTTATGTCCTTACTTTCCTGGCACTATCGGATCTGAAGTTTCGTAACCGTGCGGACATAATCTCTCCATACATTTCTATTCTGAATCATTTTCTGTTATAATTCACCTCCTTCAAGTTAAGGTTAATGTTGTTCTTCCACCTCATTTTCCCCTATCAATTAAGCGTTTTCCCGATTTTTTTTCCCTACAAGGGGTTTCCATACTCCTCCAGGATGTTCAGCAGTCGGGAAAATTTTGAAAACGGGGCATAAGTCGGGAATTTGAAAGCAAGCGGGGAATAGACGGAAATCCTTAACCCTTAAATAGACAATGTATCCTACAGGATGCATCAATCGGTTTAATTTATTCAATATTTTTAATAAAACAAGAAAATTAAAGAGTAGAAATTACTTCAATGTGTATTCAATTACGCAATATACCTAATAACAGTTAAATATGATTTAGTTTTCACTGCAGTCCGCCACATTTAAATAACATACACCAGAAATTAGTGTTTTGCCAATTTAAGGATTAAAATTATGCATCTATATTGTATTCAAATCAAAAGAAACGCAATCGTTAAACCACATTCTAAAAATGTTTACAGACATTGGAATATTTCTTGGAAGAAATGTTTATGAAACTATAGCATACGTTTGGCGGAGTTATGCTGCCGCTCTAAAGAAATGCCGGCATTTGCCAACACGATATCGCGTTACAAAACAGTACCTTATCACATTATATGTTTTATTACTTACACATATTAGAACAAATATTATTACAAAATTAGCTTTACTAGAATTAATTCAATCTAGCGCTCAAAAAACTCGGAAATTATTTTTTGATGTCACGAAAAAACCGGGAAGTAGTCGGGTATTTTATATTTATTTAGTGGACACCCTGTCCTCTTTCATTCTCTATTCGTGCCACATGTCCTGACCAGCGCAGTCTACGAGAGTTAGCTGCTGTACTATTAATATTACATCTGATAAATATCATGTAGCTCACTTACGTATTTTTTTATTAATTCAGTTTTCTGTTCATCTAACTTCCTAGAACTATCGAACCTGTTTATTATATCCGATTTCCCATAAAGATCATGTACATCACTGTTATGTAGTCTTCTTTCGCAGTATGTTCGTCTCTCTTTGATCAAAACATTTTCCTAAGAACTTTATTCTCAAATACTCGTAATCTTTTTTCCTCGCTTAAAGTGAGAGTCTTTGTTTGGCATCCATATAACTGGTAGAATAACAGTTTTATATTTTTTTCAGTTTGATTTTTTTAGAGAAATTGGGACAAGAGTCCCTGTAAGGCAAATTAGCATACATTTATTGAGCTTATGTTTAATTTCTTTGTGCACCTTAATCCTGTTGGTAATTATAGTTCCTAGGTATTTAAATTCAGCCACTTCTTTAAAATTTCCCTCATTTGTCATTAACTGTCAATTTCCATTATAATGTACTTCTATATGTGAACATGTATTTAGTTTTAATGTTTACTCCCAGTCCCAATTTCTTGGCGTTACTCAATAGAGTGTGCGTGTTGGCCCTTAGTATCTCCTCACTATCGCTAATAACATACTACATAATCAGCATAAACTAACAGCTTATTATACCATCTAATTGTAGGCTTTGTTCGTCCTCAAGATTAGATGGCATGTTCTAGTACAGAGTTGAATAGTAGAGGTTCGTTTCTCTTGCGTCAAAATTTTGTTGTGATAATGGAACAATAAATACAAAGAAAGGACGAGGCTACAATTTTTCCATAAACGAAAAATCAATGTTTGTGGACATTCTTAGAAAGTATATTTAATTTGTTGAAAGTAAGAAGACAGACGGAACAAATATAAAACTAAAAAAAAAAAAAAAACAGGCGTGAGAAAAAATCTTGAAAATTCCAAATAGTGGGAATACATCAAAACTTTCCGCCATTTTGCGTAATTTGATAAACGAATCCTTCAAAATCAATGAAGCAAAACTCTCACGTTAATATAACGCGTCATAAAATGTTTGTTTTCGTCTAAAGAAGCTTGCTGAAACGCAAAAGTTCAGTTATGGTCTTTAAAATAATTAAAAACAAAGCATTTTAAATAACGAAGATTGGTGAATCCTGTGCATGTTTTATCCTCAAAGACTCGTAATTTTTCTTTCTTACTTTAAATAATAGACATGTTTCGCAATCCAAATAGTTTAACTGAAAGTGTCGCCCATATATAAATAGTATTTTGAATTCAACATTCTTAGCGAATCACAAAGGAATGAAGTCAATACTAATAAAATCCATTGTTAAAACCGTTGAGGTGGAGAGTCATAAAATAAGTTAAAATACCTTCTTAGGTAAAATCCGTCGTCCTCAACTTTTAAAATATGTGATATTTATGCCTGTAGGCCTTTCAGGACATCCGTCCCATCTTCAGCAGTTCATTCTTCGCTACAGCATCCAGGTTGATATTTGATGCTGTAGCGAAGAATGAACTGTTGAAGATGGGACGGATGTCCTGAAAGGCCTACAGGCATTAAGATCACGTATTTTAAAAGTTGAGGACGACGGATTTTACCCAAGAAGGTATTTTAACTTATTTTAAAGGAATGAAGCTATTGACTTTTTTATTAATTCAATTTAACCTCTCACCTTATAGGCACTTTTTTGTGCCACACGCCACCCGGGTCTTAGAGTGGCACGACCTGTCGGGAGAGGGATTTTAAACTATGGATCATATACATACTTTGTTGACCTACTCCGAGACAACATAACATTACGACAAAACACACCATTCACACAAACACATTCATAGTAAACATGGCGAATATGATTATGATGACTAGATAGTGTTCGTAGTGGACCGTTTGGACCATAAAGTTTCCTGACAATTGTCTTACAGGTGAGGAAAAACTTCGATAAAAACCTCACCCAGGAAACTTGTCCCAACCGGGGATCGTACCTAAGTCCGCTGCGTACGAGGCAGCGACGCTATCCTAAGACCACAGCGGTCACAGGATGTACCCATGAAAAGATTTTTTTTTGGGGGGGAATACAAACCTTCTTCGATATTACTTACTGGACATCGAAAATGACGATATCACACGCGCAGTCACGCTTGCACACGCACTAATACACACCGTCCCCCCCTCGCGGTTAGCGCTCAAACGGCAGAAGTTTTTTTTGGAATCAAATTTAGCATACAACAATCAATTAAGAAAAACAATGCCAAATTCATTAACCAGCAAAAGATGACCTTTACGAGTGCGGGTTAACCCGAAGAGAAAATTAAAAAATCGCCCTACAGTCTGGTGGGACCGTTGCACGTACAAAACAATGTGGCGTTGTAAAATCTGTACGGTCTTGTGTGGTGGACGAATCAGTTGGAGTATTATTACAGTGTGGTGTTATCTGTTTCATAATTAGAGCGAGGAATTAATTACATGAAGAAAATTATATGAAATCGTAAAGACAAAATATGAAAATTACGACACACAAATATTATGAAGCTGCTATTTTCTAAACTTTTTACATATATTTATATACATAGGCGCACTATAACTTATAAATGTACATACCAGCACATAAATGAGACAGAACTTATTTATAGCTCAAGAAATCAAGATGTTCACTGTATTTTGATTTTAATTAGCATTTTCATTAATTCTAACCCAATATAAAATATATTCATGATCTGAAAGCATTTTAATAGATCACGCCATAGCATAGTTGTGTAAGGAAACGTGGTACAAACAGGAAAGTCGTGGGTTCGAGTCTCGATATGGTCAAGATTTTTAGCTGGACCAGACCTTCTAGTGGCATTGTGGATCTGGGGTCGACTCAGATCCTAATGCATGTTCTGGGCACAAATGCGGCCATCAAGCAGATCCGACAACCCGGCGGACATCTCGTGCCTATGGTCTAGAAAGATGGGAGCTTCAACATGCCACTACCTTCATGCCATTACCTTAATAAATCAAAACTAAGAGGTTATATATATACAATTAATACAATTAATTTATGTTTAATTATGAAATCCAAACATACACAAGAAACAACACATTGCAACCAAAACAAACAGATTTCTATGAAATATAGCACTAACAAAGTTTAGAGCAGGTGTAGTTTGGATTATTGCTATTTTTACATTGCTTGATTATATTAAATTCCTGTAGATGTAAATCTAACAATAACATTAAATTGGACAATTTAGAATACAAGTAAACCATTCCGGTATGTCATATTTGGAGAAACAAGATGTTAGAAGTTTTTAGTTTATAATTGAATCTAGGGATTTTTTCAGAACTATATTTGCAATTACAGTTACATTTAATATTGAACTACAAACATGGTGAAATGTAGTTAGAATCATTGTAATAATATTATTATTATTATTTTTTTTTTCATTGTATGCACATTAGTGCGCATTTATTACTATTATTATTATTTCATGAAATGCGTCTAACATAGTGTCTATAGTCTTGGTCTAATTTTGCTTTGAACAATCCAATTGTCAATTCTGTTCGTAATACACAGAAGTTTTGTTTCTATATTTTCTGACGGTAAACTATAAGGCCAGTCTGTCAGAATTGTTTTGCAGGATGAAAAAATAAGGACTGCCCAAGTAGTAAGACTGAACCTGATAGCTATTATACCTGACTATAGTATATTCCAACATTTTTCTTCTACTTATTCATCTAGGCTCTAGGGCTAGGCTCATGTTCTTCTTCTGGGGATCGAGTTGAGGACAAAAACCTCCATCTAACAGCGTCACTCTGTGACTCCTCATCCAATTATTTGCTTTTATAAAATCTATCTATCTTATTCAGAAGGGATACTGAAGAATTTTCACTTGTCTACCATATTACACTGTCAAAAATTACATAAATACAATCATTTCAAAAATATTTTAATGAATTCCTAGAACTTTTATCGAAAAAAAACTGGAATTTCAAAGTTGAAAAATATGGAGTATGAAATTTTCACTAAAATATGAACATTTTGCTAAAATATGAAATATGAAGTTTTTTGTTGGTCTTATTTGATTCTACATATAAAATGTAAAGATACTTAGTCTCGGCGCTCTCTGACAAATAGTTTAAAACACGAAATTTCATAAAATTCCTCGCTCTAGTCATAATGCTGCGGAGGAGTCGGAAGACTACCAATTCGCAAACCAGAGAAACAATTCTTAACGTTAGAGATTATTTCGAAAAACAGATAAGAACAATGATATTGTCTCTCTGGCTCAACTTATCAAGAAATTTGTAGAAAGAGACAGCTGTACTGTTCTCTCTCACTCGCACCAGTGTTGTCGATGTTTCTTCACCAGATGCTAATAGGTGAAGAGGAAAAATCCCAGGAATGTTTTGAAAACTGACAACAGGATAGCTTCTTTCTTTTGTAACTGGGCGAAAGCAGTCAAGGATCTACCCTTATATCTCCATCTCTCTCCTTGCCAAGTTAAGTCAGATATACAATAACATCCTCTGTAAATGTCTATTGTCCTGTAAACCTTGACGACAGTCACTGTTAGTGAAGCAACTATTGTCCACAGACGAAGTGAATGAAAGCAGTAGGCATTTCATACGTCATGAGTATTCCTTTATTCTCAGGTAGTATGCCATTGTATCGCTTGCAATTCCCCGTGCCCCCCTTCGTCCCGTGCTTTCATTCTCTTCGTCTGTGGACTATAGTCAGCTGTTCAAAAGCCGTCATGTGATTCAAAACCGGTTTTTACTGCGGCTCTACTCTAGCAACAACGTTTTACGATTTTTTCGCAACGAATCTTAGTATATATCATTGAAATAAAACAAGAAATTCGTTCTCCAAAAATTAATGAAATCCGCGGTGGTGTAGTGGTTATGCTCCTTGCCTCTGGTCCCGAGTTCAAACCCGGCCGAAGTTGATGGATTGAAAAATCCAAGGAGCGAGTCCTCCGGGAGGGGCTTGACTCTGGAGATTTTCAGGCCCGTAAAAGATCCTTAAACCTGCAAAAGAGGCCTCAAAGCAAAATTTACCGACCTTCATCATCCTATTAATACTTGAGCTGCGTATTAAATGTCTCATTATGTCTGTATGTTGACCATATACCATTCATTACATCTTCAGGAAAATGTGCATAACTAAATTTACTAGGTCTAGTAATATTGGTGTTATATTTTAAATTAACATTTTCCAGAATTGGGCAGATCCGGGCTTCGAATCCCGGTCCGAGCGTTAATTTTTCTTTCTAAAATAGGTCTAATAACTCCTAACAAAAGAGAGGCTAAGGCTCAACATTGGGCTATTATGCCATTGTAGATAGATATATCGATTTTTCAGTTTAATGTTTTTCTTTTATTTTTAGAGAAGTTTGGATGGCAAAGAGCCCTGTAATACATAATAGCACGAATGTTCAGAATTGTTTAATTTCTTTGTGCATCCCATTCCTGTTTGTAATTATTGTTCCTAGGTATTTGAATTCAGCCACTTCTTCAAAATTTCCCTCATTTGTCATCAACTGCCCTTTTCCATTATATAATGTATTTCTATGTGTGAACATATATTTCCAATACAATAAGAACGTTAAGTCTTGTAGATTGCGATGGGCAGGACATGTGGCATGAATGAGGTGAATGGAAGCTTCTTGTAGGAAAACCAGGGGAAAACGCCTAGTTGGTAGACCAAGAATGAGATGGGAGAATAACATCCATGATTTGAGGGAAGTAGATTATACAGGGGGTGATTGGAAAACCTCTCAGGATAAGGATGTATGGAGATCTTATGTCCGCGCGGCCATGAACCTACGGGTTCGATAGAGCCAGTGAGTTAGTTAGTTAGAACATGTATTTAGTTTTATTGGTTTACTTCCAGTCCCAGTTCCTTGTTGTCACCTAATAATAAATCATCATCGTTTAATAGAAATGTGCTATTTTAAGTAATCTGATATAAACAAGGGGGGAGGGAGAAGTTGTGTAATAATAGCAATTGGCTGGGTGCCAGGCCTGTAATCAGAGTTCGTGACCCGAAACTCTCCTGATTCTTGGTCTGGTTTGTAAAGAGGTCACCAACTTGCTTTGTCTGATGACATGCACATCCTTCTGGTAGGTGTTCTACAGGATGTTAAAATATTTATGCTCCAAATTGTTCATGTGAGGGATCTTTTTTATTAAAAAAACAGCTCTTGTTACTTTTTGTCGGAAATGAGAATTTGATGTTATACAATAGACCTGTATATATATGACATGAAAAGAAAAATAAATGCCTGATTGGGGATTTGAACCCAGACTTCTGAATTCATTCTTCAGTGTGCTACCACTTATGCTATGCAGGCATCCTAACACAAACATTTTTTTCTTTATATATATATATATATATATATATATATATATTCTCTATCATGAGAGGTAGCAGGAACTCGGTCTGACTGCCCTCTAGTGGCTACTATAACAAGTAAGCAAATTAAAGAGAATTTTTTACTTTATAGCAGTGGTGTTAAGATTAAATTTTTACTTTAGGCAATACAAGCCTAATATGACGTGAAATGAAAAATTATAATCAATTTCTTAGGTTGGGATCCCTAGAAGGCGGAGTTACCCTGATGATATGAATGATAAATGATAATGAAGCACCAGGTTAGTCCTTAACTTAAACTCAACCTAAATTCTGGACCATGAGCAATCACAGGAATCAAATCAATCAAAATTTCCATCATTCCTGCATAGAACATAGGGCTCTCAGGAAACTTCTCCATCTGACTCTATTCCTGACCAGCTCCTTGATCTCATTCCAAGTCTTCCCATCTTTTTAGCTTCTGTGAGAAGGGTTCATTTCCATGATATCTTTGGTCTGCCAATTCTCCTACTGCCCTATGGGTTCCAATCCAATGCCATTCTGGTGGGGTCAGATGGAGGTCGGTGAAGTGTATGTCCCAGCCATCTCCATTTCCTATGTCAAATTTCAAGTTGAATAATTTCTATAGTCTTACTGGGAATCGAACCCAGGACCTCATGGACTGTAGTCACAAACGCTGCACACAAGCCCATGAGACTGTGTATATATATATATATGTATAGTCCACCACTGTGGTCTTGAGGTAGCGTGCTACCTTGTCACGCAGCAGGCCTGGGTTCGATTCCCGGTAGTGACAGGCTCCTGGGTGAGGTTTGTTTTCAAGGGTTTTTTACTCACCTGTAAGACAAATGTCTGGAAGCTAGAGACCAACGGTCCCCGAAAATCATCTCACCATCACCATCATCCTCCTCTTTCACCGGTGTGGAAAGCAACAGGTAGCTACCACACCTATAATTCCCCAGTAAAGCTGCAAATCATGGCATGAAAATGCTATGATTGCAGTGAAAGACCTGCCCTTGGGCAGAATTACTATGGATGAATATATATATATATATATATATATATATATATATATATATATATATATATATACATTGTGGAAAGCAACGGGAAGCTACCACACCTACACAATTCCCTAGTAAAGCTGCAAGCATAGCATGAAAATGCTATGATTGCAGTGAAGGACCTGCCTTCGGGCAGAATTACTATGGATGGATATAAACATATCCCAGTCCAGATGTTTATTTTTCGTTTCATGTAATATTAGGCCTTCATTGCTTAATATCAACATTTGATTATAACATTGAAATAAAGAAGCGTCTCTGCTATAAAGTAAAAATTCTCTTTAATTTGCATACTTGTTATAGTAGCCACAAGAGGGCAGTGAGTTCCTGCTACCTCTCATGATAGAAAAAAAAAATATATAAAAGAAATATAAATATTTGTGTTAGGATGCCTGGATAGCGTAACTGGTAGCGCACTAACATATCAAGGTTGAAATCCTGATCAGGCATTTATTTTTCTTTTCATGTCATTTATATATATATATATATATATATATATATATATGTGTGTGTGTGTGTGTGTGTGTATGTGTATGTCACAATATCTGTAGAATCATTGCCATAACCTATTTATATGTTTCGCAGTTTTGTGACAAAACTGATTTCTGAATTTATCGAAAGTATTGCCTGGTTCAGAGAGAATTGGAATGTTTCACATTCACTTTTAAGTGAATGTAAATAGTGGAACATATCATTCATGATTAATGACCACACTGCAACTAAGTTTTAATATATTTCACAATAAACAACTGCAGTGTAGATATAGCTGGCTGGTGTAGCTTCTCTACGACTGACCTGGATGACAACCAATTCCTCACACAAATACAACACTCCATAGTGTTCATTCTAACCTGTTTGTAGCTGACTGACACCATTGATATACCAGGAGAAAGTACACCATCCAATATAATTCTGTTGAGAAAACCATGAAGTCTAGTCATAAATATCTTGTTTATACTACAAAATATGTAGACTGTAGGAAGTATTTTACTTCTCCTGAAAAATTAACTTTTTTGACTGTTTTTTATAAAAATACTCGTAGATTATTATCTTCATCTGTATTTAGGAAAGTTTTAGTTATTATTAGAGTTCGGATTCTTATGTATACCCTTTCTGCTCTTAAAGTGATCCTCGTCAAAACAAAACCATGTAACCTGCTCGCTTTTCATTGGTTATGGACATCGATATACATTGCATAAGCAATATGTATGCAAAAAAGTAGTTCCCTTCATTAAATTAAAAATATGTCCTCTAAATGTACTTGTAATTCTTCGTGAATGAAAATAATATTCAAAACATACAAAATATTCTAAAATATACCTAATCAATAATTACAACTTAAAATAGTTTATTTCATATGGGTGATGAATTTGAGTCATGCTTCAGTCGATTCTCATGAAACAAAATGGCTGAAAGTATCCAGTCTTCTGTTGCTGTGTTATCTCCCTGTCAAAAGTGACAGTAATTGTGGCGCAGATAGTGGAGGGATATTGCTTTTACAATATATGAGCAGGTCACATGATTTTATTTTGATGAGGATCATTTTGAGAGTGGACAGGGTATAATTACATTTTTTTCCCTTCATATCTATAGTAATTCTGCCCAAAGGCAGGTCCTTCACTGCAGTTATAGCATTTTCATGCTATGCTTACAGCTTTACTAGGGAATTGTGTAGGTGTGGTAGCTTTCCGTTGCTTTCTGCACCGGTGAAGGATGATGATGATAATGATAAGGATGATGGCCATATGATTTCGGGGACCGTTTGGGCCTTAAAGTTTTCCTGACATTTGTCTTACAGGTGAGGAAAAACCCCAATAAAAACCTCACCCAGAAAAACTGCCCCGACCGGGGATCGAACCCGGGCCCGCTGCATGACAAGGCAGCATGCTACCTCGAGACCACAGCGGTGGACTTCCTTCATATGTTCTTTCGTAATAACCAAAAATGTTGAAGATTCACACAAATCTAAACCTTACACCTCAAGTTTGATATTGCATAATTTTACATATTTTATACAATACTATGATCTTAAAATGTAAATTCACAAAATTTTTGTGTACAGTATTAATACTAGGAAACAACTCTTTTTGGAGGCTTTAGTGATTGACAGACCATAGTCTAATCACTACATATTGTATAGTCAGTCTTGACAAGGACTACCTCACATTGAAACACAATTCAAACTCTCAAAAGATTTATGGTCTTCTAGCAAAAAATGATGTGGTAAATTCCAAAATGTATATTTCAGAACATGAGGACCTCACATCACACCACTGGCCCATGGCAGCTATCAATGACAAGAACAACCCTCCAGAGTTAACAATGACATTGTGTTATTTCTAGAAGTGTCTCTCTTTTGTCCACTGGTATTTAAAGTATTACAAGAAGGGTTGCCTTTTGTTCACTGGAATTTAGAGCTAAAAAGAGAGGGAGTGAGGGCCAAAGCTATTTCCTGGAATCAAGGTTCTCATGTTCTAGAGCAAATTATACACACCTTTATTAAGGTTTGTGATTTCCTAAGAAAATCTTAGCCTTATTCTCTTTTAATTAATCAATAGAAATTTAAAATTAGATATAATGATGTTTGCAGATGATTTACAATGGTCAGTACATAATTTAGATTTGATAGCCCAGAAATATTCAATGGAGATATCTACCAATAAAACTAAAATAATGACCTTTTGTGGAAAATCCCCAATACCAAGCAAAATTTGTTTAAATAACAAAATTCTAGAGAGAGTTAATGAGTTTACTTATTTAGGATATAAACTCTCTTTTGTTGAAAATTTGGATTTACCAGAGAAAATTGTGAAATTCAACAAATCAATGGGAATCATTAATAGAGTTTTAAAACCTTCATTAGTGCAAAAATCAACTCATACTCCTCTTTATCAAATAATGGCTCGACCAGTCCTGTGTTATGGGAGTGAAGCGTGGACTATAAGGACGAGAGATGAAAGCAGACTAACAGCTTGTGAGATGAAATTTATGCGCCGAACAGCTGGCTACACCAAATGGGATCGAAAGAAAAATGTAGAAATCCTTCAAGAACTTAATGTGTCACCAATACTGGACTACATCTCCAGATATCAGCTAAACTGGAAGGAACATGTCTCAAGAATGACTAGATCCAGGATTCCCAAGGCAGTAATGAACTACTGTCCAAATGGGAAACGGTCACTTCGTCGACCTATGAAAAGATGGCACGAAAACCGCTTTCTCAGGCCCTAACAGTTCTTCTAGGACTAATACCTGGCAGGAGGATGATGATGATGAATTAATTGTAACCCTTTTAAAATCGAATCAAATGTAAGAAAAAGATTGCCTCCTCGTTTTTCCCCCATCTCCATGAGGATTTGGTAGCAATGTGTGTGAGTGAGAGGGTGAATAGTTTCTACAATTCCTAACTATAATCCAAAAAGGATGTAAACAGAGAATTTTCTCTCTCTCACCCCTCCCCTCAATGTACAATTATATCCTGATGCTGTTAAAGATAAATATTTTAAAATTGAATACACTTTTTAAAACCATATTTTCCAGTGCTTTGATATTCTGGGTGGAGTCAGCCGTGGTGGACTAGTGGTTATGCTCCTAGCCTCTCGTCCCAAGGGTTGCGGGTTCAAACCTGGCCGGGGTCAATGGATTTTTTAGGACGGAAAAATCCAAGGAGCTAGTCCTCCGGGAGGGACTTTAAGCCGTGGGTCCCGAGTCTGAAGATTTTCAGGCTCGTAAAAAATCCTTAAGCCTGAATGAAAAGGCCTCTAAGCAAAATTTACCGAATTTTCCCGTCCTAGTACTACCTTGGTTTCCTAGATGTCAGTATGAGGCGGAACACTGACCACGTACCACTCAAAATGACATCTATACGAAAACAAGTGTAACTAAATTAGTATGGTTCAAATTCTTCCCTGTAGGGGGAGAGCGCCTAAATCTCTGTAAAGGGAAAACATAGGCTTACAATACAATAAATATATTAACCTCAACATTCACGAAAAATTAGTACATTTTTAAGAGACAAATATCTCATAATAAAACAAGCTAGGACAAAGAAATAAGTATTTTATTAAAACAAATTTTTACTAGATATTTATATACATATTTATAGATTAATATTACATAAAAATCTGGACTCCAGTTATTATAGCCATTATTTTTTATTTTATTCTTTGGTTTGATATTTCACCAGGAAATGACTGTTGAATAATAGTTCCTTTCTATGCAAATACATCCACCTGATTTTTCCTCAATATAAATGTATAAATTTACATATAACTAACTCACAGGCACTATAGAACCCATAGGTTCATGGCCACGTGGACATAAGCTCTCCATACATCCCTATCCTGAGCTAATGTTTTCCAATAATCTCCTGTACAATCTACTTCCCTCAAATCATGGATAATGTTATTCTCCCACCTCATTCTTGGTCTACTAACTAGGCATTTTCCCTCTGGTTTTTCCTACAAGAAACTTCCATGCACCTCTTTCATCCTCCATATGTGCCATGTGTCTTGCCCATCGCAGTCTACGAGACTTAACTGTTATTATATCTGGCTTGCTATATATATCATGTAGCTCACTATTATGTAGTTTTCTCTATTCACCTGTCCATCTCTTTTTTGGCCCAAAAATTTTCCTAAGAATTTTATGTTCTCTAATACTTGTAATCTTCTTTCCTCACTTAAAGTAAGAGTTGTTGTTTCAGATCCATATAATATAACTGGGAGAATAACAATTTTATGTATTTTCAGTTTAAAATTTTTTTGAAAGGAGTTGGTACAATGAGAGTTCCTGTAATGCATAATAGCATGCATTTCCAGAATTGAGCGTATGTTTAATTTCTTTGTGCATCTCATTTCTATTTGTGATTATTGTTGCTAGATACTTGAAATTAACCACTTGATAAATTTACATATAACATCATAAATTGATTATGTTTATTTTTGTTTACAGTACAGCGCGTTGGACACAAGCCCGCTCAGTATATATGTAATGCATCCATTTTGGAACCGTGTCGTGGAAGTAAGTATCTTGGTTTTAATAAATTTCATTAGGAAGTAATATTATGAGGTTGTTCTTAATAAAGGGGGGCATGCCGTAGCGTAGTGGTTAAGGCACTGCGCTACAAGCCGGAAGGTTGAGGGTTCGAGTCCCGGTGGGGTCAGGATTTTTAAACTGATCCAAACCTTCTGGCGGCACTATGGCCCTGGGGTCGACTCAGCCTCTAACTGAAATGAGTACCAGACGCTTGTTCTGGGGTAAAGGCAGCCGTCACGCAGGGCTGACAACCCGGCTGACATCAAGTGCCGATTGTCAAGAAAAAGTGGGAGCCTTAAGCTCCTACTACCCCAAGGGCCTCCTGAGGCCTGTAGTGGGATCACTTTACCTTTTTTTGTTCTTAATAAATAAGATTAATCCAGAATCATCTTACCTCATAAATTGTTGTGTTCTATTTGAATATATTTCGATATGTCAGGCATACCATCGTCAGCTTTTCCAGATGTTGAATTTTACATTGTCAGCTCGGGATGTTGACTCCCACACCATCTTTTGGCTGACCGAAGAATTTGCAAATCAAATATTTTTCTCTGGGAATTTCTAAAATAGGAAATAGGATTATAAATTTTGAAATTCTAAGGGAAAAAGATTTTTTTATCTAATGCCACTAGGTTGTCTTTTATGACATTTGTGGCTTTCTCCCCTGGCATTGGCAGAATTGTAATCTGTTTCTTAGGTTGGGGCACCTGGAAGGCGAAATGCATTACCCCAATGATATGATGGGTGATAAATGATTTTGAAGCACCAGGATAATTCTTAACTTAAATTCCAGACTATGGGCAACCACAGGAATAATTCTCTTTAAGAAAAAATTCCTATGGCTTGACCGGGAATCGAACCTGGGATGTCATGAACTGTAGTCAGAATCGCTGACCACTAGCCTATGAGGCTGGTCGGGGAGAAAAGATTTGCAAGTTCTTCGGTCAGCCAAAAGATGACATCCAGGGCCAACAACATAAATTTCAACAGTCTGGTAAAGCTGATGATGGTATGCTTGTTCAAATAGAACTCAACGATTTATGAGGTAAGATAATTTTGGATTCAGCTTATTTAAGTATCATGGTTTTTGTTCCTTAATTTAGAATGTAACCTGTAACTGGCTTCAGAGGCTAAGAGCTCAGGTATACTTCAGGAGAATGCCATATTTTATGGACTATAAGGCACACTTTAATTTTTAAGCAATTTAAAAAAAAATGTTTTTACCATTTTTATTATTAGATTGCAAAGCTGGACTAAAAAAATTTCTTAGTTTATAAGATCATTCTGATCTTTAAAATCCCTGAAAATTGTCATCTGAACTTTCTTCTTCTTCTTCATCATCGTTGTCCTCTTCATATATAAGATGGTCTTCACTCCATCGAGAGCATGACTTATGCCGCACTTCTTGAAAGATTTAACAATAATGCCTTCTCTCACTCTAGACCACAACTGTTTTATCCATTGACACACTTGTTTGTGTATCTTTTAAAGCACCCTTTGGTGTGAATTCATGTTGGGTTTTATCAATCATCTGTTCAAGTTCATTGGCATCATAGACTGCAGTGATGTATCATAGGCTAGACAGTGTTCTGGGTTTATGATGGTGGAGCAGGACGGAGACAGTGTTAGCAGCTTGTGAATCCCTGCAACTCACGTTTGTTGCATCGGTGCATTGCTGCTGCCATTTGAATCCAATGTTGCCAGATAGAGATAATTCCACGGCATTAAATATATGGCCATTTTTAAGACTGGTGGGAATTTTAAATCAAACACTGGACTTTTTATAATAATTTCGAATATAAGACACACCTGAATTTTGGAGGCAATTTTTCAAAGAAAAAGGTATGTCTTATAGTCTGTAAAGTATGGTAAGTTGCTTAATTACAGGGTAACAACTTTTTTAGCAGGTTTCCATAACTTATGTTATACAGAAAGCTGCAAACAAAGTTCTACCAATCATTCATGTATTCACCATGCATTGGTCACCGTGCAGGAAGTGGCCATTCACCAAGGCTCATTGAAGGTATTTTTTTCTGAAGTAGGTAAATTAAAATCAAAGTGTGGTCTGCTATGTACTGAGTTCCTTTAAGTTTCTATTTTATTTCTGTTAGAAGCACTGTTTTAAATTTTCTTACCTCTAGTTCTTTAGTAAGTTCTATTTCCTCATTAGCTGAACTACAAACATTTCATGTTCCCAACAATAGTTTATGCCTATTAATTAAATAAAAATAAAACTAACAGTTTTATTTGATTTTCATATTTATTAAGGTATATTATGCCAATAAACCCAGTGGCATGTGGTGGTCACAGCAATTATCCCAACTGTATGACGAAAATGCCTATGCCAGTGGCAGCTTTGCTGCTGAAACAGTTACCCATACCATCACCATCGTCATCTTAAGGCACTACAACTTCAAAATTGAATGTTTTGGCATTCTCAATAATCTTCCTCCAGACTTTTCTATTTTATGCCAATTTCAGGTTTGTCACCGTCATCTTCAAGTCTTTCCAAACATCGTCCTGCCATGTCATCTTAGGTCTATCAATAGCTCTAGTTCCTGTCGGCTTTCATTTATATAGTTTTTTAACTAATCTCTGTTGATCTATTCTTATCAGATGACCAAACCATGCAATCCTAAGAGATCTGATATGATTTATTATATTTTGATTTTTAATTACATCATTTATTTCACGATTTGTTTTGATTTTCTAAGTTTGGTCTGGTCCTTTATTTGGACCATAATTTTTTCTAAGTATCTTTCTTTAAAAAATTGACAACTTTTGTTTGATTGTTTCTTTGAGAGTCCAAGTTTCACTTGCATAAGTCACTATTGGTAGTTACCCATACTGGACAGGTCAAAGGTGATAAGTCAAACAAAAAAAAGTACCTTGGTCGAAAGTGTGACAATCTTTCACCATAAAAATTCAACCATCAAGAAATGCTGACATGGGTTCTACTGGGATGAAATTTTCTGGAGATAAAATAGTCTCCCATTTGATTCTCGGGATCGGGACTACTAATGGAAATCCACACCAGTTGGAAAACACTAGCTCATATAGGGATGTATGGAGAGCTTATTTTCATGTGGCCATGAATCTATGGGTTCGATAGTGCCATTTTGTTAATTAGTATGAAGAAATTGTGTCTTATAGTTTATAGCATTTTCTATTTCAAATTGTTCAGTTTATAAATAATATGAGCATTTATTATTCTAAATGTGTTTCTATAAATCTACCATAATAGTATGGTATATAAAATGAACATTTAAGAATTCATGGTCATGCTTGCACAATTCAATTGTATTCAAGTGATACGTACATGAAATGTGAAGCAGACAAGGCTCTCAAAAGCTGATATCTAGTGCACTTTATAGCGGTACTTGTTGTATAAGGTTATTTTCCTCGAAAGGTCTGCACAAAAATATCTTGTGTAGCCTATATTATAAGTTACAGCCTCATTCATTTTCGGTAACTTGGTAAATCATAATTGTCATAACATCATAAGTAATGTCACGAGTGATTTCCAATTTATCTAGAGGATTTGGAAATCAAGAGTGGCATTAGTTACGACTGTTTAACAAATAAAATTAAGCTGCTTACTTACAAATCATTATGTAAATATATTTATTTAAAGAAATTTACATATTGAATGTAAATGGTGATGTTTGAAAACAAATGAGAAATGTTTGGTTATGTTTCATTTGTTCATCACTGCAACTTGATCATACTATTTATTGCCAAATAGGATCACAATATTATAACAACATTACGAGTATTTGAGAATGAAGTTCTTAGGAAAATTTTTGGACCAAAGAGAGAGATGAACAGACAGATGAATGGAGAACACTACATAACAGTGAACTACATGGTCTTTATAGGAAGCCAGATAAAATAAGAACAGTTAAGTCTCTTATTAGACTGCGATGGGCAGGACATGTGGTACGAATGGGGAATGAAAGATGTGCATGGAAGCTTTTTGTAGGAAAACCAGAGGGAAAACACCCAGTTGGTAGACTAAGAATGAGATGGGAGAATAACATTAACTATGATTTCAGGGAAGTAGATTATACAGGCGATGATTGGAAAACATTAGCTCAGGATAGGGATGTATGGAGAGCTTATGTCTGCATGGCCATGGACCTATGGGTTCGGTAGTGCCAGTGAGTTAGTTAATATTATAACAATGCACCCTAGTTTTGAAAAAATGAAACACATCAAACTGTATATTATAACCAACATTATAGGTTATTAATTAATTTTTTTCGGAAACAACTCAGTAAAATCAGTATTTAAAAACACAATTTATTGAACACACATTTTTCAAATGTGTAGGTCGAAGGAATATGTTCATTATTTTCTATATTCAACGTATTTGTTAAGAGTAAGTCACTGCAAAATAATGCTTTGACCTGTTCAGAATATTAAAAAAGGAGGAGCTTTTTTTATTTTGGCAAGCAGAATTCGATAAATATCGAGATGAAACACGACTGTCTTTGGTTGTAAAACAAAATTCATTGAAACATGAATGGTCATTGATTCCCATTTGGGGCATGAGTTAAGTAGTCATGATAAAATGTTTGTTTCAATGTCCCCCATAAATAAAAGTCTGGGAAACATGACTGCCATAATCTGTGACAATTAATTCTCTCATCATCAAACTTTTAAGTTACTTCGGATCATAATAGTTTGGATTTTGGTTTGTTTACAGTGGTGTCCAAAATGGATAGCACCAAATTTGTTGACATTTGTTGGGTTTCTGTTCACCGTGTTGAACTTCCTGATGTTTACGTATTATGACTACGATTTCTACGCATCGAGTGATGTTCCTGAAGTGGCTCCAGTGCCCAGATGGGTGTGGGGTGTGGCGGCTATCAGTATATTTTTAGCTTATACTTTAGGTAAGTGTCATGTTGTGATGTTTTAATTAGAAACCACATTGCTTAATAAGTTAATGAACACATCTCAATTTGATTTGTGCTGTGTTAATTATAATAAGCATTTGACAGATGATAATTTATATAGGTTTGTTAATAAGGGACATTTCTGCAATAGGTGGCACAATATGTATGCCATGATAATATTTGGTTTTATTTCACATTTTAATCACCAAAATCACCTTGCAAATTTCAATTAATAGAGAAATATATTTTTGGTGTTTTATTAATAAATTTGACACTTATTAAAGGACAAATTAATATTTTAAGAGAAAAATTAATGGCTAAACCGGGATTTGAACCCAGGATCTCTGGAATTCAGTTCCAGTGCTTTATTTTTCCTCTCATTAATTTCAGCATCATGACTTCCATCTGCACCAATTTTTGTCCCCAAATATACATTGAAGAAGGATTTTACTCCGGGGAAGGTGTGAATGGTAGAGGATGTGGTGGGCGCTGGATTCGTAAAGGGACTTCCCGGTTCACTGGGGAATTTAGGTGTTAGGTTCGCTCAGGTCAAAGTATCGGTAGGCATGAGTTCTCACTCAGGGATTCCACAAGGACTTCGTCAAACAGAATTATTGTGTAGAATGTGTCGTTTTGAATGTACTTTATTGTTTCTTGAAGCACACAAAATGTTGGAACACTATACAAGATTTAGTTTTAATTCCCTTGCACTGATCTCCAGTTGGCAATGTCGTTCGTTGTGGGTTTACCCCGTTAATAATTATTGGATGGCCTACTCACTCACTGATTTGCTGACTTAGCT
Organism: Diploptera punctata; assembly: GCA_030220185.1. NCBI lineage: Eukaryota > Metazoa > Arthropoda > Insecta > Blattodea > Blaberidae > Diploptera > Diploptera punctata. Next base: position 314,357 of record JASPKZ010007760.1, on the reverse strand, counting down.
TATGAAGTTCAAATATTCAGGCGATTAATAAAAATAATGTTTAAGTCACGATATTTCGATGAAAAATGCTAATATTTCACTTTCTGCTGTAACATGAGTTCCGCAATTTTAACTCTATTTTGTTTTTGAACCCGTGTATGCGCACTAGTTGTAATTTCCATGTTAGCAAACGTGGAGAGTAAGTCCAAAATTTGTGTTGAGTTTCCACTGGTGACCATGCTGCCAGTGTGTCGAAGAGTATATGTGTGTAGACGAAGTGACTTTTTATAAGTATAAAAAAAGTGATTTTGTATAGATGTATGAAAGAAGTGACTTTGTATAAGTTTGTAGGACGACTGACGAGGAGGAGTCTCCCTTAACTATTAGGTAAACTCGGTTCTCCACTATATTGACCTCGTGGACCTGAGATCAGTGCTTAGGCACACATAACAAAAAATATCATTGGTTAATGTTCCTTTGTATTATAATCAAGAGGGTGTTACAAATTTGTTATTGGCGATTTATGCCGTCGGAGGTTGGGCCCTATCCGTGCTGGCTTCACATAAAGTCGGGTCACAAGTATTAGCTAGGCTTGGGTCATTGATCTCTAGGCTTCAGATGCTAGAATTTTGTCTTCCCACAAATTTTGCTAGCGTTGTTTGTCTCAAGATGAAATCCCCGCTTGTAAATTTAGTTAATGTGTTATGGCTGTCAATATAAATCTGTTAACTACTGGCTTACAAGATATTGCCACTCAATCCTGAGAGTAAAGGATTTGTCAACATTTTAATTCTTTATACATGTGTCCGACCGACACTTCTGCCTTAACAAAAGAAAGGGTGGCATTACCGGAGTACTCGATACCCTTGTTGAAGACTAGTCGTTTAATTCCCATTGATACTAACTTCATCGGATAATTTTATATGACATTTATTCTTACATTAAATACTCGAAAGACTACAAGAAATAAGCAGGCGGACCGATGGAAAGATCAGTTTTTGTAGTCGCAGAACAGGCATCATCACCCAATACTGCATTCGTAAGATTTATTCTTACATAATCGTGTTCTACTCACTTCCCTGATGAATTTGAGTATACATATGGCCTAAGTCTAATAACTGCTTCATTCAATGATCTTTCTAATTGTTTCTGATTTTTATTGCCCGACATTGGGATTTATTTATTTAGTTACTCTATACAAAGGAGGCTGAGTGAATGACTTGCTACAACATATTCATCTCATGCTTTTATTTTTCCATGTCCGTCTTCTAAAAATCAGATCTTTTGATTTATCCCCTATTACCATATACTTTGTTTTGTCCAAATTTATCTTTTATCCTCATTTTTCATATTCCTCCTTCAGTTTGCTTGTCATGTACTCTAAATCTTTGTAACTTTCTGCTATCAGTAGATGATCATTAGCAAATAGCAACGAATAAATTGTGTTACTTATTTTAGAAGAAAACAAATCAGGGATTTATCAGATTAAATGTGAAGAATGTGAGAAATTCTACATAGGAAAAACTAAGAGAAATTTGAAAACAAGGGTGTAAGAACATCTCAGGAACGTCAAGAAAGGGGAAGTAGAAAAATCTGCAGTGGCTGCCCATGCATGGTCTGAAAAACATCTTATCAAGAAAGAAGCTAAATTATTAAAACAAATAGACAAACCAAAATAACTTGGGTAAAATATACATTCAAAAGAGTGAAAAGAAGAAATTGATTAACTTTGAAATTCCCGGGGAGAATGACCTGGTTTCGAGGTTTTACAGTCTGCCAATGGAAGGAGCGAAGGACGGCTCTTCAAGATGACAGAACAACGTTCATGATGATACTGAGGATGGAACAGAAACTATGTTCCAAAACTAGTTTATAGTCAAATATGAAGAACGATATGAAATGAGTGATAAAAAATTCTACATAAATGAGTAAATTGTATCTTCGAATGAAATATAATAATTTTCATTTGCAATTAAATAAGAAGATTAATCTTATAAAAAGTAATGTCTTCTTTTTGAGCACCAAAAATAATAGTTTGATTATTGAATAATGTCATGACCTACTCCATGTGTTATCTGTGACTCAGATCTGAGTGTGAAGTTATTCTTGTGATTGTGATCAGTACACAATGACGCACAAACTTATCAGCACACTACCAGGAAGCTACTGTTATCTCTATGGTGTGATGTTATATTGCATAATTCACAAAATGTTGAGCATTGCAAATTTTTAAAAGACAAAATTTTATAACAGTTGATTTTCTTTCCTGACCAGTCTCAGAACTTCTGACTAAAGTTCATGGGGTCCCATGTTCAATTTCTGATCAGATCATAGAAATTTTTTCATAAACGGAATTATTCCTGTGGTTGCCCATGGTCTAGATTTAGATTAAGTTTAGGTTTAAGGACTCTCCTGGTGTTTCATTATCATTCATCACCTATTATATCATTGGAGTAAAAGGATATACTTTGCAACATGTGATGTGTTCTGATCATACATCATGCGCATGCACCAACAAATGCAAAGTGGTTTACAATATGGAATCACAGGATGCAGCTAACATATACACAATATTTAACAAATCTAAAAGCTAACCTAACACATTTTAAGCACTCTAACCTGTGAAAGAATGCAATGCCCAAAAAATAAATAGTAAGTTCTGAAATTCTGAACTATATGTGTACATTTTTAAAAATACAATAGGAAGTAACATGAAGAGGTTTCAAAGTTAAACATAGGAAAAACAAAAAGAAATTTGGACATTCGCACAAAGGAACACTTTAGAAATATTAAAAATGGTGAAATTGAAAAATCAGCTATTGCAGCACATAGTTTGTTGGAAGGTCATAGAATTGAAAAAGAAGCTAAACTTCTAAAACATTTGGAAAAACCTTTGGACTTGACAGTTTGGGAGAAAATATTTATACAGAAGAACAAATTTAAATCTATGAATTTCGACATTCCGGATGAACGTGACCTCATCTCGAAGTTCATCAAATCAATACCAGATGGCAACGATATCTCGAAGTTTGTCAAATCAACACCAGATGGCAACGTTATAGAGGGAGATTCCAACGAATATCCGGTAGTCATAATGGCGGTTGAAAATGAATGACAAGATCATTTGAAAACTATAGTTACCGTGTTTGATAAAACATGAAATATGAGGTAAGATGTTAAAATGACTCATTAATTTATTAATAAAGAAGTTTATTTATTGTCTATATATTTTTACCTCTTATGGTTGTTTTTGTCGAACATATGTTTCAAGGCTTGTGAGCTTGTGGCTGCACTGGAACATGACTTTGTTGTTGCTTAGAATATTCGTTAAAATCAATGTGGCTGCCACATCTTCATACTACATATGTAGTTCAATATCATAGAAAAATATATTGATATAATCATTAGAAAAAATGAAAAAATTATTGTAAATGGTGGGAAATAATTTGAAAAATGGAATCCTAGGAATAGAATTTGACTGGAGTTTATGAAAGAATTAAAAAAATTTGTGTCACAGGTTGTAAAGTTTAACTAAGTAAAGTAATTCTGCCTTCCTTCAAGACCATTATTAAATGACAGAGTTGACAGATAGTCACTCTGATGCTATTTTAAGTTTCAAAACTTTCATATTGTCTATCCTCAATTTTAACCGTATTTTAATAAAGTCTCACTTTAAACATTTAAATACCTTGTAGTCCCTGAATCTTAGTGACAGGTGGTGAAATAATATACTAATGCAGAATCTTTGCCCTTTCACATGGTGCAATGAAAAGTTGATAATACAGCATACTTTTGTTTCAAATAGAATGAGGAAATTATTAAATAACAATAGGAAGTAACATTATGAGGTTCTTAATAAATAAGGTGAATTTGGTACATCTTACCTCATAAATATTTGTTTTCATTTGACACATTTCAATATTCTGTCCAGAACTTTATAAATATGAGAAAAAACATATAGTTAAAATAGCAAAAGAAAGTAATTTTGAAGAAAAAAGTTATACACAAAAAAATAGGTAAGTATAAAAAATTATATTTGAAGAGAAAAATATATGCTGATACTGGGGTTTGAACCCAAGACCTTTGCCAATGCTCTACCTGAGCACTCCAATTTAATTGCAAATTTTTCTCTTATACATTGTTAATTCCTGAACGCCAAATGCTATGAACCTTTGCTCGATCACGCAAATGACGGCTTCTTTATTAAGAAAACTTATTGGGAATCTTCAAATATAATTTGTCCTTCAGTCACAAGTATTAAATTAACAATAAAAACAAAAAAACAAAAATTGATTAATGAAAGCACTCTTTTCAGATAGAAAAACAAATTGAAAAGGAATATAGGAAATTCACGTATCATCCATGGGCACACAATAAAATCCAAAAGATTTTTTAAAAATCTAATATAAAATTAGCACCAACAATTATTACAGTCTAAATAAACCAATCACAACTAACAAAAAAAAAAATTGATGAAAAAATCAGGAATATGCCAGATAAAATGTGCTGATTGTGGTAAGATATACATAGGGAAAACTAAGAGAAGCTTGACCATTAGAACAAAAGAACACATTAGAAATGTAAAAAATGGCAGAAATATAAAAATCTGCAGTAGCTGTCCACATCTGGTCAGAAAACAATAAAATCAATGTAAACACAAAATCCAGAAGAATAAAAAATAGGATTATCAATTTTGAAATTCCTGGGGGAAAAGTTCTTTGGTCAACCAAAAGATGGAGTAGACATCTAGGGCCAACAACATAAAATTGAACAGTCTGAACAAGCTGACGATATGGACAACACATTTGAAGCATGTCGATAAAACATAAATATTTATGAGGTAAGGTGTACCAGATTCATGTTATTTTTTAATAATGTGGAAAATCATATTGCGTTCTGTAGTACTGATTCTACAGCTGAAGTCTGGTCATTTATTGTCTAACCATTAGATCTGTGCCTCCTTAAGTTATGGGAACTGAACCCTAATTCCTTTTCTGCCGTGGTTAATCATTTCTCTCCCTGCATTCCTATCTCTCAGTTTTCTGTATCTCTCTTTCACCCCTCCCACTACACACAATTTTGAGCCTTCTTGTGGGACAGGTTATTTGTACTTGCAGTCCAGTGTTGTCAACTCAACATGATTACTGTAGTACGGAGTGATGAAAGAAATATTATTAAGCAAGAAATAGCATTAATGAATGAGTTGGAGAAAATGCTTTAACATCTCACCTTACAAAGTTTCGTGTCTTGACGATACGAGTTTCAAAAGTGCAATTATATTATTTTTAGTCCGATCATCTTACCTCAATATTAATGTTGATTTGTTCTTGAACATGTTTCAAAACAATTCTGTTTTATCATCAGCTTTTCCAGACTAATTTTATTTATGTTTCACAACCTGGATGTCGATGTCAGCTCCATTCTGTGGTTGGCCAAAGAACCTCCAAACAAGGTCACGCTCCATCTGTATATCAAAACTCTATGAATTTTGATATACGGATGGAGCGTGACCTTGTTTGGAGGTTCTTTGGCCAACCACAGGATGGAGCTGACATCGACATCCAGGTTGTGCAACATAAATAAAACTAGTCTGGAAAAGCTGACGATAAAACAGAATTGTTTTGAAACATGTCCAAGAACAAATCAACATTAATATTGAGGTAAGATGATCAGACTAAAAATAATATAATTAAAATAACCTCAAACTATAAAAAAAGTAAAGTATTCCCACTACAGGCCTCAGGAGGCCCTTGGGGTAGTGGGAGGTAAAGGCTCCCACTTTTTCTTGACAATCGGCACTTGATGTCAGCCCTGCGTGACGGCCGCCTTTACCCCCAGAACAAGCGTCTGGTACTCATTTCTGTTAGAGGCTGAGTCGACCCCAGGGCCATAGTGCCGCCAGAAGGTTTGGGTCAGTTTAAAAATCCTGACCCCACCGGGACTTGAACCCTCGACCTTCCGGCTTGTAGTGCAGTGCCTTAACCACTATGCTATGGCGTGCCCCCACCTCAAAATATAACTTCCTAAAATTAAATATTCAAAAGTGTAATTTTTCTTCCATCTTCAGTCAAACTCCAGCTGTTGAAAATTGACTGAAGATAATATATATATATATATATATATACTTTTGAAACCAATATCGTGAAGATACAAAACTTTGAGGTGAGATGTTAAAGCATTTTCTCCAACTTATTCATAAATGTAAATAACTCAGTGTTACCTCCCACTTCAATTTTGATTAAAAAAAGAAATAGCACTTTGTGATGAAGAGAAACAAACAAATATCTTATGGTGTTTTTGAATTAATATTTTCCAGGATTGGACATAGTTTTATTTTAGGAAGAAAAGTTAATGCTCGGACTGGTATTCGATTGAACTGGGATTTGAATTCCAGTCCGAGCATTAATTTTTCTTTTTGAAATAGGTCAATATCTGTTTCCTGAAATCAGTAATAATTAAACTTACATTATTCAATATTCAAGAGCCATGACAGTGTTTGGGGCAACATCCCTACTCAGAAAGTTTCGTGGCTGTTGTTTGATGTAATGGGAGAGAAGTGTGTAGAATGGGGTGAGTACAGGCATTAACTTTTCTAAAAAGATGGCAGCGCTGAAGGTGCACAGATCCGATGGTCTATCAATACATGCCTGTACTACAAGTGGGTTTAAAGTGATAGAGTTTAAAGTAAACTACTGGTGAAGAATTGTAATCAATGGTAAAGAGAAAATTGTTTGCCTGAACTGGGAATCAAACTCCGAACCTTCAGCTTTCTGGTGCTGATGTTCTGACCACATTCCCGTTTCAGGCAACATTTTTTCTCTTTACTATTGATTACAATAGTTTAGTTGTGTACATTAATTTACTTATTTCAATCATAGTAATAGCTTTAACTTCTTAATATTAATTTAATATTGGTGAAGACTTTAGATGTTAAGAAGCATCTAAATAAAATAACGCAAATGACACTGAATGGTAAAGCTAAAGATAAAGTTGGTGCGATGGTAGCGATAACTATTAGCCTTCGGACGAATGGGAATTGTATAAGTTGAAAGAAATGTTAATGTTTGTATCGTCTTTTGAATGATGTAATGGACAGCACACTCGTACGGAAAACAAAAGGTCCAAGATTCAAATTCCAGTTTAAATGTTAATTTTTCTTTCTTAAATTAGATTCTATCCAGGATTGGAAAAAGTTAATTGAAATAAAAACATTGAAAATAAAGATAATGTATTCTTTGTATTTTTGTTATCTGCAGCTGGGTTTGGTTTCAGATGGTATTGATGGGAAGCAGGCTCGACGGACACAAACGAGTGGTCCACTAGGAGAGCTGTTTGACCACGGGCTGGACTCGTGGACGGCGTTCTTAATACCAACATGCATGTATTCAGTGTTTGGACGAGGGTCTCACAGTATAGCTCCAATAAGAATGTATTTCTGCTTATGGAATATATTTATTAATTTTTATTTGTCTCACTGGGAAAAGTACAACACCGGTGTTCTCTTCTTGCCGTGGGGATATGATGCCTCGATGGTGGTAAGTATCCATCTCATTAATCGTGTTCTAATTACTTGCACCAGTTGTGACCTTCAGGTTCCTGCCTGGTACAGACCTAATAAAATTAATAGTAATAATGATTACAGTCACGATTTTTATGTAATATTAATCTCCAAATATATACATAAATTTGTAATATTACATTTTTACTATATAGTATCAAAATTTATGTTTTAATAAAATATTTATTTAATACTAGCGTACCCGGCAGACGTTGTCCTGCCTGAACATTCAATTCTCACGTCATGGGCAGACAATAACAACATGTTACTTTTTTACCATAAAATTCAGCAATTAGGACGTAATTAGATATTATTAAATAAGTTCGCAAGAAAACCTCTTACATCCTTCTGTTGTGGCTCTAGTAGTGTGAATGATGACGTCACATAGTTATGTCGGAACATAACGATAAAGCAGATGACTTCGCATCTGACACAAAAAAAATCATATAACCCGATCGCCGTGCCACCTACCAAGTCCAATTGTGAATCTAAACCATCCAGGGACCCACTCAAACACACAGAAAAAAATCATCCAAATCGGTCCAGTCGAAATACAGGAGTTTTTAATTTCTGATTTCAAGTAAACCTCCACTTCTAAATTGTACCCTCCTTTGCAGGTAAGTTAAGAACCGTCATATAACAATTATATTAGAGTTAAAAAAAAGATATAAATTGACGAGACTGAGTCAAAACAGCATTTTTTTTTTCCCCCCCAGCTAGATTTCATTTCTGATCCACTGTGCATACGTCCCATTTTGACCGAAATTCCACGAGAAAAAATTTCTTCCCCCATAGAGACTCGAACCCGCGTAAGTCCTGTAGTTCTGCGCCAGGACTTGTTGCCTTAACCACTCGGCTACGGCGCGAGACTGTTGGTATCAATGAAAGACAAAAATGGTTATTGTGAGTTATCCGTAAGAGATAAGGGACTCTTGGTATCAATAAAAGACAAAAATGGTTTTTGTGAGTTATCCGAAAGAGATAAACATATGCTGTCACAGACTTTTTTGTAGAGCTTTTTGAGATATTCAATTCTGTGTGCATTAATTTGTGTATTTCTTATGATTTAGGCAGCATAAGCCATTTAAGCGTCCAAAGAGCTACTTTTTTCACATTTTCCACTACAAAGAGAGATTTTTAAGGGTGTAGGAGTTGAGTATCACAACTCTCTTATAGCCTATGTTCATCCTGGGAATCTCCTGAACATTTTGCAAAAAACCCCATCACAATCGGATCAACGGTATGGCCGCGCATAAAGTACGAACAAACAAATATACAAACAAACAAACAAACATTAATTTTTATATATAAGATTTGTATGCAATAATACTATGAGGTTTCTTTTAATTATTATGAGTTAGTTATTTTGACTCACCTCATATTAAAAAAAAAGTAATATTTAATTATTAATGAGTTGGATATTTTGACTAACCTCATATTTCTTGGTTTTTATGCAGACCTAGGTTTCGTTGCTTTTGCTCAATATTGTCAATGCTTCCAACTGTCATTTTGTGGTTGTCCATCCTGTAAGTTGATTTCTGCTCACTCTGCAGGCTGACCAATGAACTTCCAAATCAATTTTTTTTTCTTTTTCTCTGGGAATTTTAAAAATCATAGTTTTCTTTTTATTCTTGCAGATGTAATTTTTTTCCTAGATTGTGAGTTCCTTAGATTTTTCTAACAATTTTAGTAATTTGGCCTTAGTTTGAATTCTGTTGTTTTCTGTGTTTTTCAGAATTGAAACTAGGGCCAAATTTCTCATCTCTTATAATTTTAAATACCTTTTAATTTCCTCCCTTGCTTAAAAAAAAATTGACATTAAATTCTTGAATATGTAATTTTGATACCGCCATCTTGTTAAGTTATTCAGACAGTTCTTAACACTTATTTGTTTTCCTTACGACTTGAATAGTCAATTCTATTTAATATTTGTAGGAAATAACACTATGAGGTTTCTTTTAATTTATATGAGTTAGTTATTTTGACTCATCTCATTTTTTTTTTTTAATATGAGGTGAGTCAAAATAACTAATCCATAACTATTAAATATTTATTTCTTTGTCCTAACTTGGTTTTGTCAGGTTGAGAAAACCAGCTATAACAGCTGGGGGACTTGACATGCTGACCATATGTCACCCATACACTGACTATCAAATGCTTAAAAAAAATAACTCTTTTATATCACTACCAAATGCTTAAAAAATAACTCTTGTATATTTCTATTTGTGTTATTATGGGCTTTTAAAAAACATGAAAAGCCAAGTCTTGTCAAGATCTGTAAAGATATTACTATACAAGACTACAATAAGACACATTTTGACATATGGATGTGTAACATGGATAATGGGGGAAAACAGTGACTGCACTCTACAATGTTTTGAAAGAAAAATATTAAGGAGAGTGTATGGCACTATATGTGAGAATGGTGTCTGGCATAATCAGGAGTTGTATGCATTATTCAAAGATGTGGAAATTAGTAAATTCATTAAATTAACCAGACTATGATGGGCAAGGCATGTAAGAAGAAAGGAAGAGTCAGAAATATGTAAAAGGATATGGTCCACTCAATCAGAAGGTAGAAGAAAAAGAGGAAGACCAAAATTAAGATGGAAGGATGAAGTGGATGGAGATGCTAGAGATTTGGGATTGGGAAATTGGTAGAGAGATGCACAGGACCGAGCTAATTGGAGGAGGCTCCTTGAGGAGGCCAGGACTCAAGAATGAGTTGTGCCAGTTATTATGATGATGATATTTCTATTTGTAAAGTCATTGTGTTTTACCTGTTTCTGCACTTTTATTTCATGTTATATGTGCATTATTATCTACATGAGGTAGCAGTTACATAAGGAAAATATGCAGTTGATAAACATGTGATAAATGCCTTTAAAAAATTATATCAGCCCTCCGTTGGGTTCACTATATCCAACTTAAAATTATACTAATATACCTGAGAAATAATTAAAACATTTTTTCTGTTCATTCTTACAAAATGTTTTAATTATTAAACAAACCTCTTAATGTTACTTCCTATTGTATTTTAAAATACCTGAGAAACTTTAAAGAAAGCCTACAATACAATGTTATTAATAGACAGCGAATTTTTAGGTCTTAAAAGTTATTGTAATAAGTCTTTATATCCAATATACTGATTTTTTTTCCATAATATAACTTACAATATGGTGCTGAAGTCTGGCAAATTCCTACCAGGGAAATGAAAAGAATTTCTTCTTCTTCTTCTTCTTCTTCTTCTTCCTTCCAAGTATTAGGCCAAGGCCTGTTACGATCCTATAGAAAATTTTCCCTCCAGCGTTTCATAGGACGGCCCAGTGATCTTCGTCCTCTTGGTATATAATTATAAACAGCTTTGGGGATCCGATTTGAACTCATTCTTTCAAGATGGTGTTTCCAATTTAGTTGGTACTGTTTAATATATTCCAAAATTGGCGTAGTGAAAAGAATTTTAAGTACAGAAATGGATGTTTTAAGAAGATCAGCTGGAAAATCTAGAATGGATAGAATACGAAATAAAGAAATAAGGGAAATTATGGGTGTACAAGAGGAGCCGGACATCATAGACATCATAGAAAAGAAAAGATTGCAGTGGTATGGTCATGTCAAACGAATGCCAGAGCAAAGATTGCCAAAAATTGTTATGGAATGGATCCCAATGGAAAGGAGGAAGAGAGGAAGCCCGAAGAAAACTTGGATAGAAGGGGTACAAGCAGCTATGAATATCAGAGGAATGGAGGAAGATCAATGGATGTATAGAGAGGAATGGCGTTTGGTTTCCGGAAGACGGCGGCAGCTGCCATGATACTGGATGATGATGATAACTTACAAAAAGTTTCTCAATAATTTTTGTGTGCGATCTAGCAATATTTCTTCTTAATTTAAAAATAAGATCTGCAATATAAGTGTAATATTGTTAGATCCCACACAAAGTATTGAGAAATTCAAAGCAGAAATTTAATGAATTACCAAGCTTTGACAACTAAAGTATTGAAAATTCAATTGAATTGGTAAAAGAACTGAATAATGTTTCTTTGGATTGTAATGACAGATTGGTTTCTTTATATCCGAGCATCCCAATTGGAAAGATGTTAAATATTTTAGAAAAATGGCTAAATCCCTTAAAGCTGGAAAGAGAAATTATAGAAGAATATTTAAATCTTACAAAACTTTGTATCGACAACAATTTTTTCACCTTCATTGGAAAAAATTTATAAACATATCTCATGTCTGGCATTTTTGGCAAATTTATTTATGAGTTAGTGTCAAATCACCAATGCTAATTCCGGGATGTTTAAATGTTGGAATAGATATGTGGGAGATATTTTCTGTATGATAAATTCTAAATATGTTGAGAATCTGCAAAATTTACTCTCATGGAATTAGAAAAAACCAAATCCCATTTTTGGACCTCTACATAATAAGAAATGAACAGCAAAGAATTGATGTTTTTATTATTCATTTCATACATCTCAATGATGGATAAATCATATTTGAAGAGAATTTTTTGCCCAGACTGAGCCTCGAATCCAGGACCTTTGGCTTTCTGGGCCAATGCTCTACTGACTGAGCTACCAGGGTGAGTTCCAATTTAAATGCAAATTTTTCTCTTATATATGTTATTGTAAATTCCCGCACACCAAATGCTATGAAACCTTTGTTTCTATCTTTGCAAATGGCGGCTTCTTTATTAAGAAAACATTTATTTGGGAATATTTTATATTACATTATGAAGGCAGTATGACTTTTTTTGCTGTTTTTATTATTCATTTCATACATCTCAATGATGGAAAAAATCATATTTGAAAATATTATAATTTTTTGCCTAGTTTCATAATGTGGTATAAAATATTCCCAAATAAATGTCTTCTTAATAAAGAAGCTGCAATTTGCAAATATAGAAAAAAGGTTTCATAGCATTTGGTGTGCAGGAATTTACAACAATAAGAGAAAAATTTGCATTTAGATTGGAACTCGCCCCGGTAGCTCAGTCGGTAGAGCATTGGCCCAGAAAGCCAAATGTCCTGGGTTCGAGTCTCAGTCTGGCGAAACATTTTTCTCTTCAAATAAACAAAGAATAAATATGGATTTTCATCAAGTAAACACCAACTCAATTGATTAACAAAGAATTGAGTTCAATATATACAGGAAGGACACTCACACTGGCAATTATATAAAGTCTTGCAGGTTTCAATCATATTGCGCTCAAACATGCAATTTTCAACAGTTTGATATATAGATTGTTAAATGTTCCATTAAATGAAGAAGATTTTAAGAAAGAATACAATCACATTTTGAACATAGCTAATTTAAATGGTTTTGGAAAGGAAATAATTATAAATAAATTAAAGAAATTCAGACAACAAAAAAGATTAAAAGAATACACAACCCTGCAGTCTGATTCAAAGAAAGGAAAATAATTCAAGAAAATTACTTATCATCCTGAAATATATAATAAATTTCAAAAAAATGTTCAAGAAATTCAATATTATATTGGCACCGATAAATAAATTTAGCCCTGGTAATCTATTAATAACCAATAAGAAATTGAACACCCCAGATAGTAAAAAATATGGAATTTATCAAATTAGTTATAGAGACTGCAATAAAGTATACATAGGAAAAACAAAAAAGGAATTTGGACACTCGCACAAAGGAACACTTTGGAAATATTAAAAATGGTGAAATTGAAAAATCAGCTATTGCAGCATATAGTTTGTTGAAGAGTCATAAAATTGAAAAAAGAGGCCAAACCAAAGAGAGACGAACAGACAGGCAAGTGGAGAAGACTACATAACTGTGAGCTTAATGATCTTATATGAAACCAGGTATAATAAGAACAGTTGAGTCTCGTAGACTGCAATGGGTAGGACATGTGGCACAAATTTGGAATGAAAGAGGAGCTACGGAGACTCCATGTGGTGATTGGAAAACATTAGCTCAGGATAGGGAGTTATGGAGAGCTTATGTCCACAAGGCCATGAACCTATGTGTTTGATAGTGCCAGTGTGTTGGTTAGTTAGCTATGCCTTACAGATAGCTTGCTTGGAAAAATTAATTTCCAATGTGACATGTTACACAGTAGGAAGTAATAAAGACACTTCCTGAAATTACTATTTTTTGTGGCATGAAGCCTCTCAAGCCATGACAACCTTAGAAATGTCAGCAGAACACATGCCAATCAGTCAGTTATTTATAGATTTCAGAAAAGCTTATGTTTCATTTAGAAGAAATTACAAAATTTTTGTTTGATGTACACAAAAATTACAGTGAAATAAATACCATCTTAGAGCTGTGCTGTAGGGAAGAAAATTCTTCATAGGCTTCAGCTGAAGTTTCGTTAAGATAAACACAAAATTTCAAAGCAGAATATTGTTTTCCTTCATTATAGCCGTAGGTAGTATTGAACATGAGGGATTCTATGCTACCTACATAAATTCAAATAAAAAAAATGGAAAAAAACACAATTTATTTTGATGTTATATTTAAATTAACACTTTTCACACTTAGGCAGAATTTTTATTTTAGGAAGAAAAATTAACAGTCAAACCACGGATATCTGACTCTATGGGTGGATTTCTCAACCAAAGTCCAAACCATGACCCTGGTTTTCCAACCTTTTATAACACCTTTAAAAATGACAAAAAATTCATAGAAATTGTTATGAAACCATAGCTATGATTTAGACATTTGTTTTAGTAATTTACGGCCATAGATTTTCAGTTTTTATAATTGTTATGGAAACAATAAAAAATTGGGAAACCGTGGTCGTGGTTTAGACTTAAGTTGAGAAATCCACCCTACACATCTTTCTAAAATAAAATTGTGTCCAAGTCTGAAAAGTGGTAATTTAAATGTAACATCAAAATATGAAGCTTTACCGCTTAAATCCTTAGAGACATTTTTTATTTTAATTTGAGTACCTACATAACTTAACATTTTTTATTTATTATTTCAAAATAGGTTGACATGCCAAATATTAATGTTGATTTGTTCTTGGACATGTTTCAAAACAATTCTGTTTTTCCCAGTCTGGGAAAGCTGACGATAAAACAGAATTGTTTTGAAACATGTCCAAGAACAAATCAACATTAATATTGAGGTAAGATGTCCAGACCAAAAATAATATAATTAAAATAACCTCAAAATATAACTTCCTAAAATTAAATATTAATATTTATTGACATGCCAAAGATGAAATGTTTCTGAAAAGCCTTCATGATTTAATAATATAACAAAGTTTTTTTGAATAAAAATCAATTCTAATTGAGGAAGACGGAAAAAAAAGAGGTACTATATTATTATATATTTGAAGAGAAAAATTATATTCCCAGACTGGAGCTTGAATCCAGGACCTTTGGCTTTCTATGCCAATACTCTACTGCCCGAGCTACCTGTCAATCTAAACACAAATTTTTCTCTTATATACGCTGTTAATTCCCACATACCAAATACTATGAAATCTTTGCTTGTACCTTGCAAATGGCAGCTTCTTTATTAAGAAGACATTTATTTGGAAGTTTTACGTTACATTATAAAGCCAGTACGGCTTCTTTTGGTGTTTTTATTATTCATTTCATACATCTCAATGATGGATAAATCATATTTGAAGAGAAAAATTATACACTCAGACTGGGGCTTGAACCCAGGACCTTTGGCTTTCTAGACCAATACTCTACCGACTGAGCTATGTGTCCAATCTAAATGCTAATTTTTCTCTTATATACGCTGTTAATTCCCTTGCACCAAATGCTATAAAACGTTTGCTTCTATCTTTATTAAGAAGACATTTATTTGGAAGTAATGTTGAGTGATTCCGGATTATGTGGCCGTGGTCCATAGTTGGTGTTGATACCAGACGTTTCGCCCTTAACTGCGGAGGGCATCTTCAGTGGCGAGTGCTTCTAGGCGTGTTTCCTGGTCGGAAGATCTACTTAGAGTGAGCGCTGCGGACGTTGTGGACGTTGTATTGGTGGTGGGTGCAGGGTGAGTGGGCGTGGCTCTTGCTGATTGGCTAATGGTCGTCTCCTTGTTGTCCCTTGTGTTAATGCATTTATTTTCTAGTGTATGATACCAGGCCTTAGCCAGTTTGATACCTTCCTCTTTTCTGTTGATATTTCCCTTATGCTTGTATATTTCTATAGCCTCTCGGTATAATCTAGGGAAATAGTAGGAAGTTGTGGCTAAAACTTGTGTATCGTCGAATAGAATCTGGTGTCCATTCATAATGGCATGTTCTGCTACAGCTGATTTATCCATTTCTCCTTGTCTGCAGTTTCTTTTATGTTCTGATAAACGGGTGGCTATACTTCTTTTCGTGGTCCCTATATATAATTTACCACACGAACAAGGAAGTCGATATACGCCGCAAGTGGAGAGAGGTGGTCGAGGATCCTTAGCTGAGCGAAGGCAGTCTTCTATTTTTCTTGTAGGTCTGTAAACTGTTTTTATGTTGTATTTTCGTAGGAGTTTTCCGATACAATCTGTGACTCTTTGTACATATGGTAAGTAGGCTATGCTGGTTGAGGGTGTGTTATCCATTCTGACGTGCTGTCTTCGTAGATGTATGGTTTGTCTTATTTCCTTGGATGTGTAGCCATTTTTCTGGAAACAATTGAACAGATGCTTGATCATGAAAATGACAGATTTTTTTAAGAAGTCTTTTATTAGGAATTTTAACATTGCTTTATAAAGTCAGTAGGGCTTCTTTCGATGATTTTATTATTCATTTTTAAAAAGAAGCCATCATTTGCATGATCAAGCAATGGTTTGAAGCATTTGATGCTCTTGGGAACAACATATAAGAGGAAAATTTGCATTTAGATTGGAGTGCTTAGGTAGAGCATTGGCATATAAAGCCAAATGTCCTAGGTTCAAACCCCAATCTAAGTGTATATTTTTTCTTAAAATGTAAGTACTATTAGTTATTATACACTCATGCGACTTAACAAGCCAAAGGCCGTTGGCCTGGTAACCTATCATCCTCAGGACATAATAACCATAATAATACCCTCTGTAAATAAATAACTATTTTGTATTAAGAATCAAATGAATCGTGAATTCTTCTTACCTCATAAATCTATGTTTTTTAACACAGAACTGCAGTATTGCAAAATTCATTATTCACATCTTCAGCTGTTTTCATCTGAAGATGTGAATAATATATTTTACAATACTGCAGTTCTGTGTTGAAAAAATCATAGATGTATGAAGTAAGAAGAATTCACAATTCATTTGATTCTTATTAAGAAAACCTCATAACGTAAAAATTCCCAAATTTATTATATTAACTATTTTGTATTTTTTTTTTCTTCCAGGCATCAATTCTAATTTTCTTGGTTACGTCGATATTTGGACATGAAGCTTGGGCATTCAAACTGCCGGGAGGAATGTCTGCAGGCCACATGTTTGAACTGACGTTCTACATTTGTGCTATCATATCCAACCTGCCCATGTGTCTCTGGAACATTTACAAGTAAGTAATTTTAATATTTAATTTTAGGAAGTGATATTTTGAGGTTATTTTAATTACTGACAGAGTGTGACCTTGTTTGGAGGTTCTTTGGCCAATCACAGGATGCAGCTGACATCGACATCCAGGGTGTGCAACATAAATCTAACCAGTCTGGAAAAGCTGATGATAAAACAGAATTGTCGATGTTTTTATTATTAATTTCATACATCTCAATGATGGATAAATCATATTTAAAGAGAAAAATTATACGCTCAGACCGGGACTTGAACCCGGGACCCTTGGTTTTCTAGTCCAAGTGCTCTACCATTTGAGCTACCTGAGCAAGTACCGATCTAAACGCAAATCTTTCTCTTATATACGTTGTAATTCCCGCCCACCAAATGCTTTGAAGCCTTTTGCTTCTATCTTTGCAAATGGCGGCTCCTATATTAAGAAGACATATTTGGGAATTATACATTACATTATAAATGCCAGTACAGCTATTTTTGATGTTTTTATTATTAATTTCATACATCTCAATGATGGATAAATCATATTTAAAGAGAAAAATTATACGCTCAGACCGGGACTTGAACCCGGGACCCTTGGTTTTCTAGTCCAAGTGCTCTACCATTTGAGCTACCTGAGCAAGTACCGATCTAAACGCAAATCTTTCTCTTATATACGTTGTAATTCCCGCCCACCAAATGCTTTGAAGCCTTTTGCTTCTATCTTTGCAAATGGCGGCTCCTATATTAAGAAGACATATTTGGGAATTATACATTACATTATAAATGCCAGTACGGCTATTTTCGATGTTTTTATTATTAATTTCATACATCTCAATGATGGATAAATCATATTTAAAGAGAAAAATTATACGCTCTTTGAAACATGTCCAAGAACAAATCAACATTAATATTGAGGTAAGGTGATCAGACTGAAAATAATTTAATTAAGTCATTTTAGCTTTATATTATGTAATCAAATGGGGAAGTTGAGTAAAAAAAGTGGTTAAAAAGAGTTCTAAAAGTATTTTGTGTACTCTAATACTTCTTGAGTTATAAAGATGTTTGTTTCCTGGTATCTCGTAAGAATAGTTCATGTTCTCTGTTATAAAAGTACTTCTGGGAAGAAACAAAGCAAATAGTTTACCAACCAACCAGATGATTGGAGATTTTATCCAAGACTCAACCCTCTCAATGAGGGAACATGAATTTATTTATTTAGCACATCATCTTCCTGTGTCCAATTAATCTACGGTCATTCTACTCCACATCTCTCTGTCATTCCAGTCTCCATCGACCAATGTTTTTTCCCCTCATGCTGCTGAAAACACCATCAATCCACATTGTTTTTGGCCTCCTCTTCTTCTCCCATGTGGCACCCATTCTAGTATTCTTCTTGGGAATCTGTCTTCTGTCTTCATTCTATTTATTTAATATTTTTTATTCATTTAATATCACAATTTGCGAGAAAATTTACATCCACAAAAATAGAAAGAAAATAATGAACTTTGAAATTCCCGGGGGGAAAAAAAAATTGGAAGTTCATTGGTCAGCCAACAGAGGGAGCAGAAATCAACCTACAAGATTGCCAACTGCCAATTCAACAGTTAGAAATAATTGACAATGACACATAGAGTATTGAAACACTGGGTCTTCAATAAACTACAAATATTAGGTGAGTTGTGTATTTTCTAACTCATATTATATAATTTTATTTATTAATTTTTTATGAAATCCACAATTGAAGTTCGAACATTCATATTTTGTTGAGGAATCAATATTTAATCTTACCAGTATATTTATATAAAAGAAGATTGGATGAAAAACTGCAGGAAACACAAGTGTTTGATATTACAGAGGATCTATATCAACACATTGAAAGAAGTATCTATGCGGCAGCTAAAGAAGCATTAGGAGAATGAACATTTAAAATGAAACATATATTACTGGAGTGAAGAAATAAAACGTTGGACGTCAGTTGTGAACGTGACGCAGCATTGACAATGTCACAAATTACGTGAAGAAACCCAGGGTCTGCTATGATTTATGAAGTATGAGGTGAGTGAAATAATAAAAAATAAACAAGATATACAAATTAAAAATTAAAATCAAAAAGTGGTTGAATTCAAACAAACTATGGAATACAAGGAAACACAACTTAAAATTAGGGAACATGAATTAATAACATTATTCTTCTGTTTTAAACTTAGTAGGAAATAATCCGCTACATCTAGTATTTATAGATATAGAAAAAGCCTACGATAACATTCCTATGTCAAAATTATGGAAAGTCTTATAACTAAAAAAAAATAAAATCCAATACTGATTGAACTGATTGAAGCAATTCAAAAACTATATTCAGAATCATATGTGCAAGTAAAAATGGGAAAGTACTTGTCTAAAGGTTTTTCAAACAAATAAAGGATTACGACAGGGATGATGTATATCTCCAACATTATATAAGATTTATGCTGAAAAAGCTATTGAAGAATGGAAAAAGAAATGTAAACTGATGGGAATACCACTAGATGATAACTCAACAATATATACACTCCAGTTTGCAGATGACCAATTGATATTGGCTCAAGAATTTGAAGATATAGAATACCTCACTAGAAAATTAATACAAGAATATAGTTTATGGGGTTTAAAAATCAATATGGATAAATCTGGATATATGACAATAGGGGATCTTCCTCAAGATTTAATACTAGAAGAAAATTTAGGGACAATTAAATACACTGAAGAATATAAGTATTTGGGAATTAAAATTACTTCTTCTTCTTCTTCCTTCCAAGTATTAGGCCAAGGCCTGTTACGATCCTATAGAAAATTTTCCCTCCAGCGTTTGAGGGAAATTCTCGTATAAGACTTGAAAGCATAATAATAGTCCCTTCGATTGGTTGCTGACCAAAGGAAGGCAAGACCAGTGATGGGGCTACCATCTTATAGCCTCTGGTCAGGCTTTTCTGGAGAAGAAAAGAAAATAATATTGTTCAATATTAAATATTAGATTTTATAAAGAAGAAACAATTAAATTGGTACGGACACATTAGAAGGATGGAAGAAGGAAGACTACCTAAGATAATCATGGATTGGGAACCACAGGGAAGGAAAAAGAAGGATAGACCAAATATTACGTGGATTCAGGGAATCAATGAAACTAAGAGGGAATGGGAAATAGAAGAAGATATATGGATGAACAGACAAGAATGGAAAAATGTGTAGTTAACTGTGAACATGGGTACCGGAAAAATGTATATTCATTGTAAAAGCCGGAATAATAATAAAAAAAAAAGGAAATAATCCTATGTTGTATTAATTATTGGGAATTAAAATTACTAAAGATGGAAAACAAGAAACAGAGATAAGAAACAGGATCAATATAGGAAAGTATGCTATATCTGCCCTAAATGGAATAGTATGGGACAAACATATCTTCAAAGAAACAAAAAAAACTATTTTTAATACAAATAATCAGAAGCATTATTACCTATGGAGCTGATGTGTGGGCTTTAAATGCACAAATGAAAAAAAATTACTTTCCACTGAAATGGACTACTGGAGACATGCTGCAAGAATATCCAGGAAAGATAAAATCAGAAATTCATATATAAAAGAAAAAATGCAGGTACAATATTAAATTAAGGTAGAATATTTTTTATCACTCACCTCATATTGTTCAATATTAAATATTAGATTTTATAAAGAAGAAACAATTAAATTGGTACGGACACATTAGAAGGATGGAAGAAGGAAGACTACCTAAGATAATCATGGATTGGGAACCACAGGGAAGGAAAAAGAAGGGTAGACCAAATATTACGTGGATTCAGGGAATCAATGAAACTAAGAGGGAATGGGAAATAGAAGAAGATATATGGATGAACAGACAAGAATGGAAAAATGTGTAGTTAACTGTGAACATGGGTACCGGAAAAATGTATATTCATTGTAAAAGCCGGAATAATAAAAAAAAAAAAAAGGAAATAATCCTATGTTGTATTAATTCATTCTTCATTACGTGTATCCAGCTGTAGCTGATGACACGAATCAATTGCATACCTATGCTTATTTGACTTTAGAAGAATCCATATTGTGTATAAGTTGCAATGGGGCTTCATTGATGTACATGCAGCTTATGTGGGCATTTTTTAGCTTCTTGTTTACCTAATATGTCAATAACAAGGTTAACCCTTCTCACCCATCAAGATGAGTGCCCACGAGGTTATATGAATTAGATAGATAAATAGAGAGGAATGAAAGTAGGAAAAGATCTCCTAGGCCTCAAATGCTCTAATACCATTAGAGTTGGAAAAAACAAGAATTAGCCAAGAAGAAAAGATAAAAGGAGCAAAACAAGTAAGTGGAAGCAATGATTTTGCTCAGCTTGGGCACCTTGTGGTCGCCATCCACATATCCTCTAGATGGGGACTCCTGAGGACTCCTATGATGTATTAGTAATTAATAGAGATCCGTGAAAGTGGTTTTATTTTTAGGGGAAATGATTTTAAAATTTCAAGATTTTGATGTTATTGGGAATTTGAGTCTTTTTAATCCTAGTTTAGTATAATAAATCCAATAAGAATGATATATCCAGTAGTTTTAAGATCATGGTAAAATTAAATGTCTCTTACCTCTCCTCATATAAATCTTCTAAGTAGATCGTGATTTCGAGACTATAGTTTATAGTTTGTCAACTTTTAGCTTGTACAATTGATATCAATTTTAATACATTAATATGCATATAATTTTAATCGTCACTAATTTGTAAGCAAAATTTACCTTTTAAGAAAAAGCAACCATAGTGAGTATCTCTGCATTCTTAGGTTTCAATCTCCGCCTTTGATCACTCACCACAATACCATACTGAGAAATAGATTTTTCTGAGTCCACATTTGAAGTTGGATACCAGATGGCTTCAAGAGATGTCTTGACAAACTCTTCTCTCAAAGAGTGAATCATTTTGCAAATGTCTACATGGGTAAGCCTACACTCTGGTCGTTTCAACTCTTCTTTTATGAAACCTCGGAGAACAACATAGCCTTTATAGAATTTATAAGATTCAATGACACTTGCATATGACAATTTCTTCAATTCTACCGATTAATATATATATTCACTTATTTATGTGATTATAGTAAATATATTTATTATTAGTACGTATTTAATTGTATCACCTCATATATATTTATTCATAATAATAAGGACAAAAATAGACTAAAAATAGGGGCAAAATAATAAGAAATGTAATTAGAAGTTAAAGGAAATGTTTGTTGTCAGCACTGAGAATTTGATTACTAAGTGTCCTGGGATCAAATAATTTACTAACAGCTGCAAACACCAATTTTGAAGGGTCTTCTTTAATCAAGTTTTTCAGCTTTGTAAGACTCTTGTGCAGTAGTTTTCAACTGGTTCACCTCTTCAGCTTTCCTGAGAGCTGTCATCTCTTGCAACAAAGTTGTGAGTTGTGTCGAGAATACCTCTTTTGTTAATAAATCAAGCATGTTCTCCATATTGTTTATTTTTTATTATTTCACTCACCTCATACTTCATAATTCCTAGCAGACCCAGGGTTTCTTCACATCATTTGTGACATTCTCAATATTTATCACAAATGATGTGAAGAAACCCTGGGTCTGCTAGGAATTAAGAAGTATGAGGTGAGTGAAATAATAAAAAATAAACAATATTAAAAAACCTCAGTGTTATTTCCTATCTACATAACTTAATGTTCTCCATAACCTTTAGTTTGGAATGAAGAACACGAGCTGTGGGATAACTGTTACCTTCCACGAAGGTAATCAAATTAACAAATTGGTTGTAGTTATCAGCAACAAATTGAACTTTTGTGATGGCTAGGAATTGAGGACTTACATCTTTAAGAAACTTCACGCCACTGTTTTCTTCACCCAGTTGCTCCACAAATTCCAATATGTCATCAAGGTACAAATGTATATACTTTGCAGCTTCAGCCCATGTGTTCCATCTAGTTTGTACTGCCATGGGAAAATGCCTAACTTTTCCAGGGTCATTCTCATATTTCTCACGAAGAAAGTCAAGATACAAATGCTTCCTTTTTCTTGTATTGAGAAATGCAGCTTTTGTTTTAACAACAGTTATATTCAATTCATCTAGGCTGCATTGCCAAATCAGACCTTCCTAGTTGATTTTGTGGGCCCAGCATTGAATATGGGTAAGTTTTTCCCCCAATAAGCCTTTTAGAGTATTGGCACATAAAGTCATGTACTGTACTGAGTCGTTAATAATCCCTAGTACATTGTCATATCCAATTTCATTTTTATTTAAAGTGTCCACAATACTTTGAGTGCATGTTGAACCGGTGGCTTTGTCAAGCGCAGCACTGGCAGCCAAGTAAAATCCTTGCTGATCCATGGCCTCCAAAAGACGAAACAGAATATTAAATATGCAGTTCCCAGACTTGTCAGTTGTTTCATCACACATGATGAAACATTTTTTGTCTTTTACTATTTATTTCAATTCTGCCACTTTTTTTGTCCCAATAATTGGTATGTCCATCTATAGTATTTCTGCCTGAGGGCAGGTCTTTCATTGCAATCATAGCATTTTCATGCTGTGCTTTGCAACTTTACTAGGGAATTATAGGCGTGGTAGCTTCTTGTTGCTTTCCACATATAATGTTGCTGAATTCTATCTACAGAAGGCAAGTCACAACTGCCCTTTATATATTTGCCCAACCATTCTCTCATCTTGGGATGATCTAACTTTTCCACAGAAATTCCTGCACTCAAAAATGCCTCCGTAGTGTCAACAATGAACTCTGTTTTGTCTTCTTTTGCTTTTTTAGCCTGTAAAAAGGACCCTTCAACAGATAATTGGTGCTTCATTGATGTCTTCTTATTAGCGTTTTTGTGAGTTTCACTGGCTAAGCGTTTTAGCAATGTGTCCTTGCTTTCATTTTCTAGTCTTTTGTCACAGTACCGACACATCAATATTTTTTTTATCTTTACAAAAAAACTTTCACTGCTGAATTCGTGTGCCCTACTCGTGGCTGACAGACTTGGTTTTGGCATGACAATAGGTTAGAAAGTTATAAAACAAAAAAAAACAAATGATAATGAAAATTACTTGAAACTTAAGTAAAACACAAACTGACCAAGGTATACATTTCACATTCACTGAATATATCTGTTGATTGAAGCAAAGTTTGAAGGGGGAAAGAGGGGGAATTAAAATTGCGCATGACCATTGTTGTTCAAACTGTCAGTATTTCTTTTGTTACATTTTGTTAAAAATCCATGTTATAGATATGTAATCCAATAGAAAAAATGTGTTTATGTAATTAAATTCTGTTTTAATTTGGGAATAATAATAATAATAATTATCATAAGTAATGCCACAAATTTATCTAGAGAATTTGGAAATCAAGAGTGGCATTTGTTAGGACTATTTAACGAATACAATTAAGTTGTTTACTTACAAATCATTATTTAACTATAGTTATTTTAAAATATTTATATATATAATGTAAACGGCGATGTTTGAAAACAAATGAGAAACGATAGGTGCGCTTCATCTGCTTCCTTTGTTTATCACTGCAACCTGATCATATTATTTATTGCCAAAGGAATGCAATATTGTAAGAATGCTCTCTAGTGGAGAAAAAATGAAACACATCAAACTGTATATTAATACATTTCTGATGTCGTATAATGTAAATATGACAATTATATTTTTCTGGATTATTACCTGGGGAAAAAAATACATTTAAGATAGTGCAAACAGTGGTTTCTTTTTTTGGTGGTATAATCAATTGCTACAAATGTTTTTATATTAACTCCCGCATGCGGCATGTGTTGACATTCATGCACTATATATACAATATGGTAGCCGTATTTCTCACAGGCTCAGTCACTGCAAAATAATGGCCAGACCTATTCAGAATATTAAAAAGGAGGAGCTTTCTTTAATATGGTAATTATAACACTGATAAATATTTCGTGAAACACGACTCTGATTGGTTGTAAAACAGAAATCATTGAAACGTGATTGGTCATTGACTCCCATTTGGGGCATGAGTTAAATAGTCAATATGATATAATTACTCATGGTCCATTGTTGGCTTATTCAAATTTGGCAATGATTGCATGATTACTGCTTATACTTAAAGAAATGTTTTCTTCAGATTTGAACATATCATTACTTAATAATGATTGCAATATAAAATTGATAATTTTGTCTGCAAAAATTTAGGGGGAAAAACTTATAATATAATTAGAATATAATTCATATTTCTTGGAATTCATATTGGCCATAGAACTTAAAATCTATGGAGAGACCAAATTTGAGCATGAGAAGAACAGAAAATATTACCTCTATGTTGTGAACTGTGTTGCAACCATTTCCCTTTGCAAGAGTGCATGGAGGAAACAGATATGGCGCCGTCAAATATGGCAGTTAAAAAGAAGTTGGAATCCGGAAACAGAGTTTAAAAATGCATTATGAAAATTTTGCAAATAGAACGAAAAAATCTCTGGAATTTGTTGAAAATTTTAAATTTCGGTGTTATTTTTTAGTATTATCGTAGGATGTTGCGATTCATAAATGTTTTGTTTGAGGTTATGGAAAGTGGAGTTAATTAATGGTACAAGAAAATGACAAAATTAGAGCATTTTGCGTTATCGCGACTCGTAAATTTCACGGAACTCTAGTAATTAAATATTAAAAAATCATATTAAAATTAATGTTGGGAAGTAAACATTATGAGGTTATATTAAATTAAATTATTTTCAGTCTGATCATCTTACCTCAATATTAATGTTGATTTGTTCTTGGACATGTTTCAAAACAATTCTGTTTTATCGTCAGCTTTTCTAGACTCATATAGAGGTTATATCATTAATATTGAGTGGAGAACATATTTTTAATAACTCACCTCATACAATTTCAAATTTATTTAAGACCATTGGTTTCGAATGAATTTTTCATTCACCTTCAGTCATGACTCCAACTGATATTTTTCTTCTTGTTATACCAATTTCAGAATAATTATTCCATAATAATCAGAATTTTTACAACTGTTCTGTTGTGGTGATGCATTGCTTCTTCCTCCTGGATGATAGAACATCGGTGGTGAAATTACTGATGAAACAGCCTAGGTTTTGAAATGGCATAATTAGAAGAAAGGATATGAGATGGGGTAGAAGGATTTTATTTTAATTTAAACCTCATATTGGTATTTCTTTTAATTGTTCAACAAATTTTTCTCTTTACCGTTGATTATAATATATTATTGCTGTTAAATTTGTTTTCTGCAGGTCATACCGAGATGGAACGGGGAAGATGCGAACGTTTAGTGAGGCGATGCGACCGTTGGTACCTGTGATAGTGTTCCTGGTGATCTGCAGCATCTGGGTGTTTTATTCACCATATGACGTCGTGAACAAGGACCCGAGATGTGTGTATCTTGTCACAGGGACCATTTTTTCCAACATTTGTGTAAGTCATGTGCCTCTCTCTTATTTTGGATCATATAAAAATATTTTAGGACTGATTCATGCAGAATTGTAAGTCATAGGCACAGCTGTAAAGGTTAGTAAGGTGGGATCAGGTAATTGTACACAAAATTCAGTTAGATTCAAATCTAAGTCTCAATATCACAATGAATAATGAAGATACCTCAATCAAATTTTTGGTTGAAGTTTGCTGGAGGTATAGAAATCAAATATGTAACTGACATTGCTTTAATGATAACATAATATCATTTAATTATAATTATATTATTTTTGGTCTGGACATCTTACCTCAATATTATCATTTATTTAAATGTCATACAGTGTTTATATTATGAAATATTCAAATTTGGGGTAAGTATATACTTGGTATAATCTAACTATATGATAGACTAAAATTGTTAATAGAGCAACTTTTCTGATTCAGAATTTTTTATTCATATAATAAAGTTGGGAATTTTTACATTATGAGGTTTTCTTAATTAAAATCAAATGAATCGTGAATTCTTCTTACCTCATACATCTATGTTTTTTAACACAGAACTGCAGTATCGGGAAACATTCCCATTCTCAGCTGTTTTCATGACTGTCAATTCTTCATTATGCAATAAAGTATATATAGGAAAACAAAAAGGAATTTGGACACTCGCAAAAATGAACACATTAGAAATGTAAAAAATGGTGAATTTGAAAATTCAGCAATAGCAGCACATAGTCTATTAAGGTACGTACACACTTGCGCGGCGCGCACCCCATGTTCGTCAGATTTGGATGGGGTTTTAAGGTGCGTGCGAATGGCGTGCACGCCTCGCACCACGATCCACTCATTGTCGGTTTTTTCCACAAACACTTTGATGGTTCGCTGTTTAGATTTGGACGGGTACCTGAGAGGTTCGTTGTTTTCGGTGTGCACCTATTATTTGAGTATGGAGTGGTCAGAG
The DNA here is from genome assembly GCA_030220185.1 of Diploptera punctata. Taxonomy (NCBI): domain Eukaryota; kingdom Metazoa; phylum Arthropoda; class Insecta; order Blattodea; family Blaberidae; genus Diploptera; species Diploptera punctata. Next base: position 286,914 of record JASPKZ010007760.1, on the reverse strand, counting down.
GAAAACATGTTAAAACTTATTGATATTTATAGAAGCAAGCAATTATTGTGGGATCCTCAACATAAGGATCATTTTAAAAAATGATTGAAAGGAGATCCCTGTTTTTTTTCAATGTTATGTGTTTTTTTTTTCGTGTGTACTGTAATTGTATGAATAAATTAGAATTATTTAGAAAACATTAGACGTTCATTTCATAATATTATGTATGAAGTATCACAAAACAATACAATATATAAACACATTTATTACTAATTATTTATTTATTTCTTCAAAGACTCCAAAGAGCAAGACTGCTCATGTTAAGGGGCAATATACAAAAAATAATGGCCATAAAACAATTAACAATAAAAACAAGAAAACAAATTAAGGCATAAGTTTAAGTAATACAAACTACTATAGATGCACAATATATATACACATATAAATACAATATGTAAACAGGATAATATTAATAATAATAAAATTAACAAAATTAACTAAGAAAGCAATGAGAAAAAATATTTTTTAATACAATTAGAAAAATGTTTAACATTCGTGAAATGTTGATATTCAATAGGTAAGTTATTATAATGGTTGATTAATGCATAACGAATCCCTTTTATACCTTTTTTTTTTTTTTGAGAAACTAGTATCTTTGTGCAATAAAGTACAACCTCTAATATAATAATCATGTACATCTTTATTAAAAATTAAGGCCATGTTATGGTGAGATAGATTCTTAATAATTTTAAACATATATATATATATATATATATATATATACAAATCATATATTTTTTTAAATTCCTTTAATGCTATAATATTTGAAAAAGTATAAATAAAGTTATAATAAGTAATAAGCGTGACCAGACGTCCCGATTTTGGTGGGACAGTCCCGATTTTGGTGGGACAGTCCCGATTTTTAACAATTTGTCCCGCGGCATTTTAAAAAAAAGTCCCTATTTTTGGGAAAGAATGCAGGACAAGTGGGAGAACGGAAAGGAAATAGACATGGTTGGTTACACCTGCTCTGCAAAATGTCTACTGAAGGTTTGTGGGTTTCCTATGGATCGCAGGAGGTTCGTTGAAATTAATCATTTCGACGAACATAACACGCGCCGTGCATGCGCTGCATGCATGCCGTTCGTGTTCACGGCGTGCATATGTGTACGTACCTTTAGAGAATCATAGAAATGAAAAAGAAGGTAAACTTTTGAAACATTTATCTAAAATAACCTCAAAATATCACTTCCTAAAAATTAAATATCTATCTAAACCTTTGGAATAACAGTCTGGGAAAACATATACATTAAAAAAAAACATGTGAGAACCATGAATTTTGAGTTTCTAGACAAACCAAATTTGATTACAAAATTCTTCAAATTAACACCAGATGGCAATTTAGAAAATGGCCGTCATAATGAAGAATCGACAGTCATGAAAACAGTGAGGATGGGAATGATGTTTCCCGATACTGCAGTTCTGTGTTAAAAACATAGATGTATGAAGTAAGAAGAATTCACAATTTATTTGAATTTAATTAGAATTTTTTAGTTTACTGCAATATCTCAAATTCGCTTAAAGTTATCAAGTATTTAATAAACTTCTGGCTCTGTGATTTGATGTACACTATAAGCCCATGTTTTCTTTTCAAAATATACCAAAAAATTTTTGAGTTGGGTGAAAAGAATATTAGTGGAATTTTGTATTTTCATCCGAAGGCAGATAGATGTCGTTGAGAAATGTATGTGAATATAGAAATGTTAATGATTGTATCATAGCTTGAATAGTGTAATGGATAGCTTATTTGTACAGAGAATGAGAGGTCCAGGGTTCAAGTCCTGGCTCAAGTGTTAATTTTTCTTTTCAAAATAATATCCACTAATGGAAAATGTTAAATTTAAAATCTCACATCAAAATATATCCACATGTCAAGATAGATTTTTAATTGTTTAAATTTGTTTTCTTTTAATGTGAGAGTCATTCCTGAGCCATAGCCAAGTGATTTATGTATCATGGCTTTGGTGCAGAGCTGCAGGACTTGTGCTGGTTCGAGTCCCCATTTTCTCATGGAATTTCAGCCAGCAAAGGACTTGTTTCCATCCAGCATTTAGAGAAATTTGGGTAGCAGCTGCAAATTGAGAAAACCAGCTATAACAGTGTGAAACACACAACCTAACAACATGACCACTTCTGTTATTTTATTTAATTAATAAATATGGATTTTCATCAAGTAAACACCAACTCAATGGTTGAAATGGTGATTGAAAAATTGAAGATGTATATAACATCAGGTTCAGATGAGATCCCAGCAGAACTGATAAAATCAAGGGGAGAAAAATTGATGGACAAGATATGCTGGTTGCTTAGTATGATTTGGGAAAAAGAAGCTCTTCCAGATGAATGGAAAGAATCAATTATCGTACCAATTTATAAGAAAGGAGATAAAACTGACTGCAATAACTACAGGGGCATCTCATTACTTTCAACTTCGTACAAAATTCTAATAAATATATTAGTCAGCAGACTTACTCCCTATATTGATGACATTCTAGGAGATCATCAATGTGGATTTAGAAGAAACAGACCTACAACAGATCAGATTTTTAGTATAAGACAGATTTTAGAAAAGATATGGGAATATAATGGTACTGTACATCAACTATACGTAGATTTCAAAAAAGCATATGATTCAATTAAGAGGGAGAAGTTATATAGTATCCTGTTGGAGTTCGGAATTCCTAAAAAGTTGGTTAGACTTATACGAATGTGTCTGAATGGCACAAAGAGTAGGGTGCGTGTAGGCAAACAGTTTTTCGGACACTTTTGAAATCCAGAATGGGTTGAAGCAAGGAGATGCACTATCTCCTCTATTATTTAATTTTGTACTAGAGCATGCCATTAAATCTTTAGAGAATGAGGAAGGCTTACAACTCAATGGTATTAATAAGCTGTTAGTTTATGCTGATGATGTAGTATTATTGGCTGATAGTGAGGAGATACTAAAGGACAACATGCACACACTATTGAGTAACACTAAGAAATTAGGACTGGAAGTAAATATCAATAAAACTAAATATATGGTCGCACATAGAAATACATTTATATAATGGAAATGGACAGCTAATGACAAATGAGGGAAATTTTGAGGAAGTGGCTGAATTCAAATACCTAGGAACAGTAATCACAAATAGGAATGAGATACACAAAGAAATTAAACATAGGCTCAATTCTGGAAATGCATTCTATTATGCATTGCAGAGACTCTTGATGTCCCAAATCCTTTCAAAAAATGTTAAACTGAAAACATATATAAAACTATTATTCTACAAGTTATATTATATGGGTGCGAAACATGGACTCTTACTTTAAGGGAGGAAAGGAAATTACAAGTATTTGAGAATAAAGTACTTAGGAACATTTTTGGACCAAAGAGAGATGAACAAACAGGTGAATGGAGAAGACTACATAACAATGAACTACATGGTCTTTATAGGAAGCCAGATATAATAAGAACAGTTAAGTCTCATATACTATGATGGGCAGGACATGTTGCACGTATGGGGAATGAAAGACTTGCATGGAAACTTCTTGTATGAAAACCAGAGGAAAAATGCCCAGTTGGTAGACCAAGAATGAGGTGGAAGAATAACATAAATTATTTATTGGCACCAATAAATAAATTTAGTCTGGGTAATCTTCTAAGTACCAATAAAAAAGTCAATGTTCCAGACAGTAAGAAATCTGGAATTTATCAAATAAATTGTGAAGATTGCAATAAAGTTTATATAGGAAAAACAAAAAGGAATTTGGAAATTCGGACAAAAGAACATTTCAGAAATATTAAAAATTGTGAAATTGAAAAATCTGCAATTGCTGCACATAGTTTATTAGAACATCATAAAATTGGAAGAGAAGCTAAACTTTTAAAACAAGTAGAGAAACCTTTGGAATTGACAGTTTGGGAAAAAATATACATTCAGAAAAAGAAAAATAGATCAATGAATTTTGATATCCCCAATGAAATTACATTGATTTCGAAGTTCATAAATTCAACCATAGATGGCAGCACTGAAGATGGCGACAATAGAATAGTTGACGGCCGAAGAATTTCGTCAGTCGGAGTTATGGCTGAAGATGAACATGACTATGTTTGAAATCGCGATATCATGGAAGCATGAATCCTATGAGGTGAGTTGTTTAAACAATATGTTCTCCGATGAATTTTAATGATTATACCTCATAATGTTTACTTCCCAACATTAATTTAATGTAACCAACTCAATTGATTATTTAATACAAGCTGAGACAAGCTTCTTGGTGATTTGGTATTTTAAATTATTACTCCGAATTAAAAAGTGCACTCAGGATATTTGGTTTTACAACAGTTGCATCAAACATCAAATGTTATTGTTTAAACAACAATGTAGGTTACTTTGAACAATTTTGGTAGTTTTTTTTTGTGTAGATGTAAGCTTTTTTTTTTGTATAGATGTTATTGTTGTTGTTGTTTTCAAATGCTGGCCTTGGCACCAAAGCCATTAGCGTTCTTGCTGTCCAATATTTCTCTATGGTGGATCCAACAGGTAATATTTCACAGGTTTGTAGGTGTTCTTCATTCATTTCTTCGTCTTTATTGCATAGAGGACAATTTGGATTCGTGTAGATTCCTATTTTATATAAATGTTTGGCCAAATAGTCATGTTCTGTAAGCAGTCTAAATTTTGCTACTGTAGTTTTACGTGGAATTTCTGGAATAATATCTGGCTTCTTTACTAAAATATTCCATTTTTTGTCTTTGGCTTTATTACATAGGTCTTGGTTTTGTTTGATTTTATATTTGTTTTTAATTATTCTTTTGATGGATGTGAAAGGTAAGCTTTTAGTAGTATTCTGAATTAAATTGGAGCCTTTTTTTGGCAAGAAAATCAGCAGTGTCATTTCCAGCAATTCCACAATGTGCAGGTATCCATTGCAATTGAATTCTTTTCTGTAGTTTTTGGAGTTGTTGAATCATTTTGTAGCACTCTTTAATTTGTATTGACTTCATTTTGTGTGAATTTATTGCATATATTGCTGCCTTAGAATCAGAGAGTATGACAGCATTTTGAAATTTATTTATTCTGTATAGTAATTGTTGGAGTGAAATATGAATAGCCGTTACTTCCGCATCAAAATTTGTTGTGTGGTATCCTGCTGGTTGATAAAATGAAAATAATGCACATGTAATTCCTGATCCTGAGTTGTTATCAATAGTAAATCCATCTGTGTAGACATGTAACCATTCTTCTGGTGGATATCTCTTATTCACAGCTTCTAATGCTAGAGCTTTTAGTACAGGCATGGGAGTTTCAGATTTTGTAACTGGTTCTTCTAGATTTAGCTGAATGTTAATTGGTTCAAAAGTAAGAGGGTTATCTCTGATCAAAATATTTTCTTTAGATTTAGGAAGATTCAAATCTGTTTTTATTTCCATTACTTTGGACAAGAAACTTGTTTGTGTTTTCAACTTGGTTGGTTGTAACTGTCTTTTTTCCCATTTTGTTGTTGTTAATCGTAACATTTTCTCATGTTGTTATTGCCTGTTCCTCTAAAGTTAGACATATTGGAGGGTTCTGAGTTAGTGCTTGCATTGCTGTGATTGGAGTTGATTTTGCTGCGCCGGTTATAAGCCGTAAAGCCTGATTTTGGCATACTTCTAGGCGATTCAGGTTCGAGTTATTTGCTGTGATTATTACCTCCCCATTGTATAGTAGTATTGGCTTGATGAATGTTTTGTATGTGGTGTTCAGAGTCTGGCGATTACTACCCCACTTTGCTCCGGCTAATCTTTTTAAGATTGAGAATCTTTTCGTTGCTTTGTTTACTACTGCTTCAATATGTTTTCTCCATGATAATTTTGAATCAAAAATTGTCCCTAGATATTTTGTTTCATTTGTTTGTCTCAGATTTGTTTTCTTGAACTGTAGATTTAGTTTTGGGATTTTTTTCTTCAAGCTAAATATTTGAAATGTTGTTTTGTCTGTATTAATGGCCATTAAATTGTTGTGGGTCCACTTTTCTAGTAGGTTAAGAGCCTTTTCCATAGATGATTTAGATTTTTCTATTTGTGAGGAAGATGTCCACATAATCATGTCATCTGCAAAAAGAGCTGTCTTTATTTCTGTGTTTGATATAGCTGGTGGCAGATCGTTGATGTAGATGTTGAACAGGGTTGTACTTAGTACTGCACCTTGAGGGAGGCCCATTTTTATTTGTAGGAATTTGGAAGTACTGTCATTGTATTTTGTAACACCGAAACGTTGTGAAAGGAACTGGGTGATCCAGTTTAACATATTGTTTTGAATGCCTAGTTTTGTGAGTTTTTCAAGTAATTTATATCTCCATACTGAGTCATATACTTTTTTAAAATCAATGAAAACTGTTAGCATATCTTGATTTTTGTTGAAAGATTCCTTGACATCTTGAGAAAGTTGAATTGTATTTTCTTTTGTAGATAGATGTTGCCTGAATCCTGTTTGTGCTGTTGTTAGTATGTTTTTACTTTCTAAGAACCAATTTAGTCTCGCTGAAATCATACGTTCTGCTGTTTTTTGCAGTGACACTTGTTAAAGAGATTGGTCTGTAATTATTTATATCATCAGCTGTCTTGTCTTTTTTTAAAATAGGGATAATTTTTGTATAGATGTTGGACTAGTGGTTATGCTTCTTGCGTCTGGTCCCGAGGGTCGCTGGTCGATGGATTTTTTAGGATGGAAAAATCCAAGGAGCAAGTCCTCCGGGAGGGACTTTAAGCCGTGGGTCCCGAATCTGAAGATTTTCAGGCTCGTAAAAGATCCTTAAACCTGAATGAAAGGCCTTTAAGCAAAATTTACCGAATTTTCCCGTCCTAGTACTACCTTGGTTTCTTAGATGTCAGTATGAGGCAAAACGCTGACCACGGACCACTCAAATGACATCTATACGAAAACAAGTGTAATTAAATTAGTATGGTTTGAATTCTTCCCTATATGGGGAGAGCGCCTAAATCTCTGTTAATGAAAACATGGGCTTACAAGAAGATGTTGTAAGCTACAGAAAATAATACATTTGCATTTTTGATTAACTGATTTATGCTGCACCCTGTAAAAGATGAATCTGGTACATCTTACCTCATAAATAGTCATGCTTTATTTGACGTGTTTTGATATACTGTCCACATCATCATCGGCTTGTCCAGACTGTTGAATTTTATGTCGGCCCTGGACATTGATTCTCCCTTCATCTTTTGGAGGGTCGACTTCCAGGGCATATGTATTGAAACATGTCAAATAAAACAATTATTTATGAGGTAAGATGGACTAGATTATTAAGAAGAACCTCATAACGTTACTTGCTATTGTAATTTATTAATTTGACTATTGTGTTTTGCGTAGTGTCGCCTGATAGTATCACAGATGTCGTCCACTCGCTGTGAGATATTCAACTGGATGATCATACCGTTTGGTAGTTTTGTCGCTCTCTCATTTGTACTGCCATCTACTGGAGGCCCGTCGCTCGAACTTGTGATGCTCTACGCTATGGCTGTGTTTGTTACTGTTGCTCACATATACTACGGATCCAGTGTTGTAAGTCTAACAATACAATCATTTTAATAATTTGTCTTTCACAAACTATAATTTTACAACTTTCCTTCCAAGAAAAATTTATGACAGAAGTGGGAATCGAACCCCGAACCTTCAGCTTAATATATATACCTATACCTCTTTTGTAATGATATTGTGAAAAGAAAAATTATAATATGATCCATTATTGGAACTGTGTTAAAATAACAGTATTGGAAAATGTTAAATAATATCTATAGCTGTGTGGAATTCCATGTGTCTTCTTAATTTAGAAGCTATTCAATGTGTATTTGAGAGAAATTGTATCACCTCACCTGACATTCTTCTTTTTAGACTGGTTTTAGGACCTTATTAGTTTCCATCCTCAGTACTTTCATGATCACTGTAATGTCGTCATGAAGAGTTGCCTCCTGCTCCCTCTGTTCTTAGACTGAAGAACCTCCAAATCAAATAATTTTCTCTGGTAATTTCTAAATTCATTAATTTCTCCTCTTTGTTTTTTTAATGTAAATTTTTCCCAACCAGTAAGCTTTAATTATTAAATATATGTAGGAAATATGTGAGCTCTAAGTTTAAGCATTTGTTTTATTAATTTACCCTTTCTTTCAATTTGATCAATTTAATAAGACAAGTAGGAAAACCTAAAGAGCTCATGGTTTGGAAAAAAAATAAATAAATAAAATCTACATTCAAAAAACCAAAAAGGAGGAATTAATGAATTTTGAAATTCCCGGGGCAAGTGATTTAATTTGTAGTATCTTAGTCTACCAACAGAGGAAGTGGGAGGCAGCTCTTCAAGACAACATAACAAAGGTGATGAAAGTACTGAGGATGGAACCTAATAAGGTCCCGAAACCAGCCTAAGAAGAAGAATAATAATATGAGCTGAGGTGATAAAGTTTCTCTTAAATAAATAATACTTGATAGTTGATGTTTTTATTATCAATTTAACACTTCTCACTGAAGGATAAATTATATTTGAAGAGAAAAATTATACGCACAGACTGGGGCTTGAACCCAGGACCTTTGGCTTTCTAGGTCAAAGCTACTTGAGAAACTCCAATCTAAATGCAAATTTTTCTCTTATACACTGTTAATTCCTGATTGCCGAATGCTACGAGCATTTGCTCGATCACGCAAATGTCTTATTTAAGACATTGCAAAGGCTTGTAGCATTCGGCGATCAGAAATTAACAGTGTATAACAGAAAAGTTTGCTTTTAGATTGGAGTTTCTCAGGTAGCTCAGTGGTAGAGCATTAGCTTAGAAAGCTAAAAGTCCTGGGTTGAAACCCCAGTTTGAGCATATAATTTTTCTCTTCAAATATAAAATACTTCATAGTGTTAATTCCTAAAAAGTCAATTCAATGTGTATTTGTGAATGTTGGTTCATTACGTTGGATGTGGGATCAAGAGAGTAAGGTAAAAACAGAATTTGTGCTTGGATGGGAGGGAAACCTGAATTAGTTCAGTGGTCAGAGCATCAACACTTAAAGCTGAAGGTTCGGTGTTCAATTCCCAGTTCAAGTATACATTTATTTTCTTCTTTCTTTCTTTCTTCATTACATGTTTCCAGCTGTAGTTAATTGCATGATTCCATTGCATAGTTACACTACTTGAAGAGTTGATTGGTGATTTTTCCTTTGTAAACTATATACAACCTTTGCAATAGTCCATAGCTTAGGTGTGGATAAGATGAATTGAAATATTTCACCCAAGGTTTGAGGAAATAGTATTTCTATGACAATTTATAGATTCAGCAGAATATGTTCTAAATCCTCCTCTTCGGTTTGGCACAGCGAGTCATTTAGGTTGAAGTAAAGAAACACTACAAGGATTCATTGAATGAATCGAGTCACTTGTTATCTTACCTCATATTTCATGTTTTTTTAAACATGGGAACTGCAGTTTTAAAGAGGAGTTCCTCTTATCTTCTGCCTCCATTTTGACTACGAGATTTCTTTTAATTATTATGAGTTAGGGATTTTTTATACACCTCATATTTTTTTCATTTTCTTGCAGACTGTAGTTTCTTCACATTTTTGTGTCATTATCAATGATTAAAATCCCTAACTCATAGTAATTAATTTCAAGTATACATTTTTCTCTTTACCATATCAGAATAAAATGTGTTTTTTTTTAGGTTCGTCAAATGTGCAGACATTTCCGGATCAACTGTTTTAGCATCCGACACCATGGGGACTGACTACTAGCTGACAGCACGTGTTGAACAAACCGAGGTGTCCCTAGAGAATGTTGGTAGGAAATTATTACTTAGAAAATGACTGAGATGTAGGTCTCAGCACATACACAGGGGATATTGTACATAGCAACATATGTAGCACTAGTAGTAACACAAAGACCTCGCCCTGTGCAAGTGACACTTCTTCTCATTTCCATGTGGGCCAGTCACAACTGGTTGGTTGGTTTTAAATCTAAGCATATTGGATTCTTCCATCTACCTTCTTTTCCTGCCAAAACCAATGAATGTCAACATCTTGCCCTCTGCACAGTTGGCCAAACCATTATTTTGAACTTTTATAGGGAAAAATAACTATGAGATTTAATTTAAGATTAGGTTAAAATGTTTCATACCTCATCTCATATCCAGTCTCTTAACTAGACTGGTTTCGAAGCATGGGCAGCTTCATCTTCAGTAATTTCTCATCAACTGTTGTTACGTCGATCAGAAGAACAAAAAAAAAATTATACATAATTAATGTAAAAACAGAAAACGGCTTTGAAGAAAATGTGGTATACAAGATAATAAACAAATTTAAAGGACAAAAATTAATTAATGAAAGCACACTTATAAAACAAACAGAAGAAAATATAAAATTCACTTACCATCCATTTAAACACCACAAGTTTAAAAAAAATGTAATAATAGAATGGCCCCAAAGAATGATTATAGCCTAAATAGGATAATTAAAACCAATAAGAACAAAAAAACTTGAAGAAGAAAACAAATTAGGAATTTATCAGATCAAATGCATGAATTGTGACAAATTTTACGTGGGGAAAACAATAATAAATTTGAAAACAAGGGCGAAAGAACATCTTAGAAATGTAAAAAAGTGATGAAGTGAAAAAGTCAGCAGTAGCTGCTCATGCTTGGTCTGAAAAACATCTAATTGATATAAAAGCCAGTCTAATTAAACAAATGGAAAAACAAAGAGAACTCACGGTTTGGGGGGGAAAAAATCCACATTCAAAAAAACAAGAAAGAAAAATTTATGAACTTCAAAATTCCCTCAGATTCTGAGTTGATCTGGAGGTTTATAGTCCACCAGAGGAGGAGGAAACAGTTCTTCTGATTGACATAACATCAATCAACAAGAAATTACTGGAGATGAAGCTGCCCTGGCTTCGAAACGGATCTAGTTAGAAGACTGGATATGAGGTGAGATATGAAGTATTTTGTTTATTTTTTTATTTCACTCACCTCATACTTTATAACTCCTAGCAAGCATACCCAGGGTTTCGTCACATCCTTTGTGACATTCTCAATGCTGTGTCACGTTCACAACTGATGTCCGGCTGCCTTCTATCCTGCAGACTGACCTCTGCGCCATCTGATGGCTGACTGACGAACTTCCAAATCAGTCCTCTCTCCTTATATAAGGAAGTTCGTCGGTCAGCCATCACATGGCGCGGAGGTCAGTCTGCAGGATAGAAAGCAGCCGGACATCAGTTGTGAACGTGACACAACATTGAGAATGTCACAAAGGATGTGACGAAACCCTGGGTATGCTTGCTAGGAGTTATGAAGTATGAGGTGAGTGAAATAAAAAATAAACAATATTAAAAAACCTCATAGTGTTATTTCCTATCTACATAACTTAATGAAGTATTTTAATTAAATCTTAGCTAAATCATGCCAGGGTTGAAAGCAAATTCCTGATGCTATTAATAAATTACAATAGGAAGTATTATTATGAGGTTCTTCTTAATAAATAAGATGAATCTGGTACATCTTACCTCATAAATATAGCAAACTCGGCTAATTTCATGATACTAAGGTTTTAGATATTATACATTAATATTATGGAAATTTCTAGTTAGAGTCTTAGGAATATTAATGTTAAGGATATATGAATGAAATATATATGGTGAGTTGTCGAATATATATTTTATGTAATGGACAGCACACTTGTACGGAAAACAAGAGGTCCAGGGTTCAAATGTTAATTTTTCTTTCTTAAATTACATTCTATCCAGGTTTGGAAAATGTTAATTCAAATAAAAACATCGAAAATATGAAGCTTTACCGCTAAAAAGTAATGTATAAATTCTCAATAAAAATACTTCTGAATAGAAGCCGTCAGTTGGCGTGATGATAACGACAGCTAATAGCCTTTGGACAAACGAGAATTGTATATTAATATTGAAAACAGCTGATGATGGGAATGATTTTACTTTTGTATCGTCATTTGAATGGTGTAATGAACAGCACACTTATATGGAAAATGAGAGGTCCAGGGTTCAAATGTTAATTTTTGTTTCTTAAATTAGATTCTATCCAGGATTGGAAAATGTTAATTTAAATAAAAACATCAAAATTATGTTTTATTACCAATATGACATCAATTACCTATTTTTTCCTGGAGGTTTGAAGAACTCGGGCAATTTTGTGATAGTATTAGAATAAATTCATGACAAACTTTTTAATCACTCTCCATGTTACATCCCATGCATTTGAAATCCCATTTATAAACAGTCAACCCCTGACACTTTTCATGGATCCACAGATCACATTTTTGACATTGTAACCGTTCACCTTTAGTGCCAAAGAATATCTACTCAAAAATGTTCTTCAAACATAGACAAGTGTTAAATCTAACAACTGCTAACATACATTTGAAGAGAAAAATTATACTAAATTAATGTGGGCAAGTAAACATTATGAGGTTCTTTTAATTAGAGTCTGTTTATATTGCATGCAATATTTAATAGCCTCTTATATAGATTAATAAATGTCCCACTAAATGAAGAAAATTTTAAGAATGAACACAACAATTTCCTTAATATAGCCCGATTAAATGGTTTCAATAAGTAAATAATAACAAACAAATTAAGGAAATTTAAACAGAAAAAACGACTTAAAGAAAATTCTACCCTACAAACTGTTAGTAAAGAAAAGAAGAAATTCAAGAAAATGACTTACTATCTGGAAGTACATAGGAAATTTAAAAAAAATGTTTGACAAACACATTACTTTGGCATCAATAAATAATATTTAAATTAATATTGGGAAGTAAACATTATGAGGTTATATCATTAATAGTAAGTGGAGAACATATTTTAATCGACTCACCTCACATTTTCAAACTTCTTTGAAACCGACGGTTTCAGACAATATCATGTCCTTCTTCAGTCATGGCTTCCACTGATGAAATTCCATGATTGTTGATTTCTTTAGTGACATCACTTTTTGTGCTGCCATCTTTCGTTGGGATTATAAACTTTGTAATTAAATTTTTATCCACTGGAATATCAAAATTCATAGATCGATATTTATTCTTCTGAATGAATATCATTTCCCAAATTGTCAATTCCAATGGTTTATCCAATTGTTTAAAAAATTTTGCTTCTTTTTCAATTTTATGATGTTCTAGTAAACTATGTGCAGCAATTGCTGCAATTGTAGTAAAGTAATGTATAAGGGGAAAAAAAAAGGAATTTGGAAACGCATACTAAAGAACATTTTAGAAATATTAAAAATTGTGAAATTCAAAAATCTGCAATTGCTACACATAGTTTGCTAGAACACCATAAAATTGGAAAAGAGGCAAAACTTTTGAAATAATTAGATAAACCGTTGGAATTGACAGTTTGGGAAAAGATATTCATTCAGAAGAATAAATATTGATCTATGAACTTCTATATTCCGATGGATAAAAATTTAATTTCAAAATTTATAATCCCAACCAAAGACGGCAGCACAAGAGGTGATGTCCATAGAGAAATCAACAACCAGAGAATTTCATCAGTGGAAGAGGGACAAGATATTGTCTGAAACTGTCGGTATCAAAGAAATTTGAAATTGTATGAGGTGAGTCGTTAAAAATATGTTCTCCACTCACTATTAATTATGAGGTATATTCATTGAAATTTATCAGGGAACTTTTTTTTTTCTGCAATTGCTGAACATAGTTTATTAGAACATCATAAAATTGGATGAGAAACAAAATTTTAAAACAAGTGGACAAATCTTTAGAATTGACAGTTTGGAAGAAGATATACATTCAGAAAAATAAATATAGATCAATGAATTTTGATATTCCTAATGAACAAAATTTGATTTTGAAGTTCATAAATTCAACCATAGATGGCAGCGCAGAAGATGGTGATAAAAGATCTGACGGCCGAAGAATTTCTTCAGTTAGAGTTATGGCTGAGGATGAACTAGACTTAGTTTGAAACTGCAGAATGAGGTGAGTTGTCAAAAATGTTTTCCGATGAATTTCAAAGAAAAATTATACGCTCAGACTGGAGTCTGATCCCAGGACCTTTCGCATGAATGAAAACACTTCCTTTACAAGTTCACATAAAATACACCCAAGGAACGCTGTTATCACAAATATGAAAACAGCAAGAAAGTAGACTTTCTGCCATCTACAAGATAGAAAAATAATTTGTTTTTCTTGCCAGTACGACTTCATTACAGACAAAAGAAAAAAATATGATGAAATTGTTGGTGTCACGAAATTAGCTGAGTATGCTTTATTTCCTATTTGTTGTTTCATTTGACATGTTTTGATATGCTGTCTGTATCATAGTCAGCTGGTCAAGACTGTTAAATTTTATGTCGTCACATCACCCTCCATATTTTAATTGACCAAAGAACCTTTAATTCAAATCTTTTTCCCCTGGAATTTCAAAATTCATAATCCTATTTCTATTCTTCTGGATTAGAACTTCCCCAAATGGTGAGCCTTTTAATAAATTTTTCAGTCAGTTAAACATATTCATAGTCAAATATGGGAAATAACATTATTAGGTTCTTAATTCATAAAGTAATGAGTCTTTTTTTACATCTTACCTTATATTTTGTGTTTTCTTAAACATATTACCTCACAATTTAGTAGGATAATTAAGAACATAAAATTTAAATTTAAATTCTTTACACCTCACCTCATATCCTGTCTTCTAATTATACCAGTTTTAAAACCTAGGTGGTTTCACCTTCAGTAATATCTCAACCGATGTTATGTTGTTAAAGAGAATTGCTTCTTACTCCATCCAAAGTTGATATATCATATCCAAAGATGGAGTAAGAAACAGTTCTCCTGAACGACATAACATCAGTTGAAATATTACTGAAGATAAAACCACCTAGGTTTCGAAACCGGTATAAGTAGAAGACTGGATATGAGATGAGGTATACAGAATTTTAATTTAAACCATAAATTGTTCATTCTTCGTTCTTTTTACGTGTATCCAGCCGTAGTTGATGACACGAACCCATTGCATACTTATGCTATAAGTTGTAATGGGACTGCATCTGAACTTGTGAGCATTCAAGGTGACTGCCCACGAAATTAAAAAAATGGCAGATATAGAGAAGACAGAAATGAACCATTCGACCTCGAATACTCTAATACCATCAGGGTCGAAGAAAACAAGAGGGCAGGCAAGGGAGACTGGATAGGAAAGTAAAAAGAGGGATCTGGTACTAGAAAAGGAAGAAATATCAGTCTATAACCCACCAAGCTGACCAGTGGTAGCCCATCTCTTTGGTTCATATTGCATAAACAATATGTTAACAGCTGCATCATGAAAGGTAGGGTTGTCCAGGTTGGTTCCTGTAAGCTTTCAATCTAGAAAGAATTAGAGGGTCACCTCCCTGTTAAAAAACAATAACCCTTTGTAGCCATAAATCTTAAATTAAACCTCATAAGAGTTGAACTTTGAGAAC
Source organism: Diploptera punctata (assembly GCA_030220185.1). Classification (NCBI taxonomy): domain Eukaryota; kingdom Metazoa; phylum Arthropoda; class Insecta; order Blattodea; family Blaberidae; genus Diploptera; species Diploptera punctata. The sequence continues at coordinate 271,412 of JASPKZ010007760.1, read as the reverse complement.
TTATTTCAGTAATTTCATTTGAATTCTATCATCAGCTCTTACTGACTCACTTCTGCTCACCACAGTCAGAAAGAACTGATGATAGAATTCAGACATTAAAATTCCATTATATCTCAAACTGCCAGGATTCAAACCTGGGACCTCCGTTGGGGCAACCACATGCACTCTCCATGCATCTAATCGAAATGGCAATTTCCATATTAAATACCGACCAACCAACCCTTTGTGTGTTTTTCTCAAGGGATCATTTATGTTTTTCACTCATGAAGGGTGTACATTATAAAAATAGCAGACTTGCACAGAACAAGGTGTTTTGAAGCCTGAGAAGCAAAGTTTTAAACAACTTCAGGTTTTTCAAATTCACATTTGTATCAACTTGAAAGAATATGTCAATGCTATATTCTTGTGTTTTATCATTTTCTTCTTTATTTATACTTCCATACAAACTCTGGAATTTGCAGTGTTGTCATATTTCTCTGTACTACTGTCAGCATGTCTGTTGTGATTCTTCTTATTACTTACTTATTATTGGCATAGCCCATTGTTGATCCATAGTCTCTCCATTAATAGGAGATACTAGATCAAATTAATTTAGTTACCTTATTTGCATGTAGATGTCGTGAATGGCATGCGGTCAACACACCAACTCAATGAGACATCTAACAGAACTAAGGTATTATTAGGATGTTGAGGTCGGTAAATTTTTCTTAGACTCCATTTTATTCAGGCTTAAGGATCTTTTATGAGCCTGAAAATCTCAGGGACTCTTGGCTTATAGTCCTTCCTGGAGGACTTGGTCCTTGGATTTTTCCATCCTAAAAAAATCTATTGACCTTGGCTGTGTTTTGAACCCATGACCCTCAGAATCAGAGATTACCTCTGTCCAGAGGTTACCACAAGTTCACCGCTGCTAGATAACTGTTGAATTGGTGGTTGGCAACCTGTAGGTTGCTGACTGATGAACTTCCAAATTTCAAAATTCATAATTTTTGTTTTATTTTTCTGGATGTGAATTTTCTCCCAAACTGTGAGTTCCTTGGATTTATATAACCAAATTATTGAAACAGATAAGTGTAATAAACTCACAGTTTGAGAGAAAATTCACACCCAAAAAAATAAGAGAAAAATCATAAATTTTGAAATATCCAGGGAAGAAGATTTAATTTGGAAGTTCATCGGTCAAATACCAAAGGGAGTAAGAAGCAATCAACATGATTGTCAACCACCAATTCAATATTTAGATGGAGGTGAAGATAATATACAGAAGTATTGAAACATGTCCTTGAGAAATCTACAATTATTAGGTGAAGTGTTAAATCCTGTCCCCGCACCATAGCCAAGTGATTAAGGCAAGATGCCTTGGTGCAGAGGTACAGGACATGCGCTGGTTCATGTCTCCATAAAGGAAGACATTTTCTACCGGAATTTCAGACAGTATGGGACCGATACCCACCCAGCATCGTGAGGCTTTGGGTAGCTACAATAAGTAGCGGCTCCAGGTTGAGAAAACAAGCTATAACAGCTGGGGTACCCGACATGCTGACCACATGTCACCCCTACACTGGCTAGATGATCATCTATCTCTGTGATTGACACATGTGGATGTGAGGCCAACAGCTGACTGGTAGGCCAAGGTCCTTCTAGGCCTTCATGCCATGGAGTGTTAAATTCTAACTCAATCATTAATTAAAAGAAACCTCACAATGTCACTTTCTTTAAATATTTATGAAAAAAAGTATATTTTTCTCTTCAGATATAAGTTTTAACAAGTTGGGAAGACTGAATCTTACAGGTATTTAATTTTATAATGTTATTTTAAACAGACAAAAAGGGACAGTTTGTATGGAAATTAAGAAAATTACAAAACACAAGAACATGGCAACAAGACATTCTTGAAGTGACGTTACATTAACACGATAGGTCAGTAATATTTAGCTACATACAATTTTCTCTCATGCATTTTATAGGGAAGGTGCTTTGTTTGATAATGATTTGATTAACACGTGCTGTCGCTCGGACATTTTTGTGCACTCCACACGGATTTATTTCTTCTTCCAGTTAGTGCAGAAACTGTTTTAGTTAGTAACTTTTTATAGCTAGTGTCAGTGATGACAAAATGCGTGTACAATTTATTTTAGCATTTTTTTATGTTGTTTTTGTCTCCCAGTAAGACAGTGCTGTAAAATATATGTGCATACCTCTTTTATGTCTGGATACCTGACATGTTTAAAAAATCACCATTTTCATCAACTAAAATTTAAAATAAAATACTTTTTACCTAACCTATTATCCCATCTTCCAATCAGACCAGTTTCAAAACTTAGGCGGTTCGTCATCAATTTTACGAGTGATGTTCTGTTGTCCAGGAGCACTGCTAAAATGCCATTACTCCAGGATAGAGGGTCTTCTAGCAGAGACCTTCTCAATTAACTGTATTGGAAAAAAGGCCATTTAGCAATGACCAATTCAATTTTAAATAGTAATTTCCAATAATTAAGACATCTTGTCTGTACATTCTTTACCTTTTATGGTTGTTTTTGTGGAACATATATTTCAAAGCTGCTGAGTCCCATCGTCAGCGATTACATACTGAATTTTCTCAAGTTGTCGGCAACTTGAGAAAATTCAGTCTGTAATCGCTGACGATGGGGCTCAGCAGCCTTGAAAGATACAAACCTCTCAATGTTATTCCTATTGTATTTAAAAAAACCTAATTCCCAATTTTGAAATAGTGAATTTCAATTGCTTATAAAACGGTATCTTTTAAAATTTAAAATAAATACTGTTCACCTCGCCTCATATCCCATCTTCTAAATAGACTGGTTTCAAAACCTAGGAGATTACATCATCAGAAATTTGACGACTGATGTTCTGTTGTCCAGAACTGCTTCTTACTCCATTTGTTGGTGGACTGATGAACCTCCCAATTAAATCAACTTCCCAATAATTTTGAAATTCATTAATTTTTCTTTCTGGTTTTTATAATGTGGATTTTTTTTTTCAAACCGTGAGCTCTTTTGGTTTCTGTATTTGTTTTATTAAACTAGCATTTTTTTAATATAATAAATTTGGGAATTTTTATATTATGAGGTTTTCTTAAGGATAAAATGAATCGTGAATTCTTCTTATCTCATACATCTATGTTTTTTTTAATGCAGAACTGCAGTATCGTGAAATACATAATTCACATCTTCAGCTGTTTTCATGACTGTTGATTTTTTCTCTTGCCAGTAATTTTCCAAACTGCCATCTGGTGTAATTTTTAAGAAGTCATTTTCTAAACTGCCATCTGGTGTACTTTTGAAGAACTTTGTAATCAAGCTTGCTTCGTCCAAAACCTTGAAGTTCATGGTTCTAGTATGGTTTTTTTTAATATATAAAATTACCGGCAAGAGAAAAAATTGATAGTCGTGAAAACAGCTGAAGATGTGAATGATTTATTTTGCGATACTGCAGTTCTGTGTTAAAAAAACATAGATGTATGAGGTAAGAAGAATCCACGGTTCATTTTATTCTTATTACCCTTATTTTCTTTAACTTAGAAAGCTCTTGTTTAAAATGAGCATAATTTTTTTGCCAAATTCTGCTTAAAAGGTCTTATCCTGGGCACAATCACATACTCTGAATAGATTTCTCAACCGAAGTCTAAACCACCCTCTGAGTTCTATTGATTTTTTCTAAATGTTTCAAAAGTTAATTTCTTCTTTAATTGAAGTGGAAGGAATCTAAGTACCAAAATTAAAATTTTTGAGGAGAGGGAATAAAAAGTGTTATAAAATGGGACTCCTGTGAATACAGCACATGCCATCTGTTGGCAGTACTATAAAACTTGAAGTAGACTATTGTCCATTCACAATACATTTGTGTTGGTTTGTAGAACCCATTTGTGCAAAAAAATGTCAAATATTGAATTTTGGTACTTAAATCCAATATCACTTTTTTTTTGTGTTCCTGAAATGAGGCACTTGAATAGCAAGGGCGTATATGCAAAATATTAGTTTTGAGAAAAACGTGTTTATAAAGTTTCATAAACATATTTTCTCTATATCGCGTGACGTATCATATCTGTCAATGTGAAGAAGTTATATATTGTGTTCTGAAGTGGTTTACAATTTGGATGAAAGCAGAAGGTTCAAAGTTTATATTTCAATAATTTAAAACAATGTGATTTTTGTTGATATGCCCTTGCTATTCTAAGTGCCTCAAACGTTGTTTAATGTAAGTATCCAATTTTATTTTTGTTTTTGTGTTCTTTATTGCATTCTTGCATTTTTGTAGTCATATGAATTTTTATAAATTATTATTTTTTATTTATTTTGTAATTTATCCACAATGCAATGGTTTTCCGTCACCCTCAAGAAATTCACCTTCTCCAGTTGTAGCAGAACATCCAAGTTTATTCATACTTCTTCTCACACCGTCCATCCAACCTTCTTTAGGTCTTCCCTTTTTTTCTCATATATTTTCCAATATCTATTTTTCTTAGGGATTTTATTAATGTAATCAATGTTAAAGAGAAAATTTTTTGCCTGGACCTGAAATCGAACCCCGAAAATTTTTGTTTTACCATTGATTACAATAATTTAGTTGTGTTTATTAATTTACTTATTTCTATCATAGTAATAGCTTTAGCTCTCAATATTAATTTAATAATAATTCTATTATCATCATCATCATTATTATTATTAATATATTCTATTGAAACATAAGACTCATTAATAAGAGGCACACTGCCTACCTAGATTTTTTCCAAAATTAATTAATTAATTAATGTATGTAACGTAAAAATGAGTTTTGTAAGAAAATGCAGTTTTTTTTATTTCTTACATCACTGACTTACTGGTAGTCTGATATATTCCAGAAGAGATGTGGAATCATCAGAAAGCACGGAAAAAAGCCACGTAAAATAATACATAAAGATGTACATATAACATTTTAAGTTAGGAAATTTACACTTAAATTTTTTCACCTAAATGTATTTCCAAGACAATCTTTTCATATGTTAAATTGGGCTCCATGTGTCCTTGACAGTACCTTTTAGGAAATTTTGGATATAAGGTAAATTTTCTGACTCAAAATGTTATATTTATTACCTCAGTGTGTTAGTAATATATTATTTGTTATATTTCTGTTTGCATAATCTGAGCATACAAGAGCTGTTTCTTTTGTGTTCTGAAGGAATATTTCTTGAAAGGTGTAATTTCAATTATTAGACGATGTGTGCAGTTTTGTGGAAAAAAAAAAACAAATTTTCAAAACTAGTTTTATTTTATGAAAACAATTAATGCTTGAACCAGGAATCGAATCCCAGACATCTGACTCTATGCTTCAGCGTGCAGTCCATCACGCCGTTCAAGACCCAATACAAACGTCAAATTTTCTATCCTCTTATACAATTCTCTTATGTCCGAAGGCAGATGTTAACAATGCCATCAGACGACTTCCATTTGAAGTATTTTTAACTGATTCTCGGTTCAAGCGTTAATTTTTCTTTTCAAAAAATAAATCTGTCCAGGACTGGAATATGTTTAAATATAACATCAAAATTTCTAAACTAGATTCATGTTGAGAATGTGTTCCCAGAATTTCATGAAGGAATTCCATCTACAAATTTCTTCTTTGCTTGTTTGGAATATTGAGGAAATACTAAAGGATAACACTCACACTCTATTAAGTAACATTAAGAAATTGGGACTGGAAGTAAACATCAATAAAACTTAAATATATAGTCGCACATAGAAAGAAATACATTATACAATGGAAATGGAGAATTAATGATAAATGAGGAAAATTTTGAAGAAGCAACAATAATTATAATCAGGAATGAGGTACACAAAGATATTAAACGTAGGTTAAATTCTGGAAATGCATGCTATTATGTATTACTGGGACTCTTGTCGTCCCAACTTCTCTCAAAAAATGTTAAACTGAAAATATATAAAACTGTTATGTTCCTAGTTACATTATATGAATGTTTGACATTGACATGCTGACATGCCTAAAAAATTGCTGATGTCAGCAGTGAAAGCAGATACATTCATTCTTCATTACGTGTATCCAGCTGTAGTTGATGATACGAATCCATTGCTTACTTATGCTGTAAGTTGTAATGGGGCTGCATTTGAACATACAGCTTATGTGAGCATTCAAGGTGACTGCCAACAAGATTAAAAAGAGAGAGATATAGGGAAGACAGAAATGAACCATTTGACCTCGAATACTCTAATACCATCAGGATCGAAGAAAACAAGAGGACAGGCAAGGGAGAGTGGTAGGAAAGTATAAAGAGGGATCTGGTACTAGAAAAGGAAGGAATACCAGATCGTTCTATAACCCACCAAGCTTATCCATGGTAGCCCATCCCATTGGTTCATATTCATAAATAATATGTTAACAACTGCACCACAAGAAAGTAGGGATTGTCCACGTTGGTTCCTGAAAGCTTTCAATCTAGAAAGGATGATCTCCCTGTTAAAAACAATAACCCTTTGCAGCCAAAGCAGATACTTTGTATAGAAAGAACAACATGTGGACTTCATTATATTTTTAAATGCAGATGTCAGATATTGAAAAAGAAACAGTTCTCGTATTATCAATTATTTAGATGACAAACTTTGTTACTAAAGGAAAACAGCTTGTCTTAAAATAGTGCATAATAATTTGTATTTAATACTTTGTATTTAATATTATTGTGTTATAGCTTTTGTATTTATTTTATACTGTGTAATATTCTTGTTTGTAAGGAAGTAGTCGAGAGTGAATGTAAACTGGGACGTGGCATATTACAAGTCTCTTTGATGTCGGTGTATGGGTGACCAGAACATGGAATGGTGGGGCTGTCTTTTACCCAGCATGCCACTGTTCTGTAAGGCAATGAAGATTCCCCACAAGTCTCTTGGAAGACTTTGATGAGATTGCCATGCTGTACGACCTCTGGCACATTCACTCTTTATCCAACTTTGTTGTTCCTGTTTCGAAAACATTGTGACAACACTACATTAGACCACCAGCTAACGCAATGCTTTGTTCCTCTTGCCAGTTCACATGCACATAATGTGGGAAGGGAGAGTTTATAAAGGGTGAGTCAGTAGGAAAGGTACATGCTTTGAGGGGGTGATAGTACTGGTGATTCTGAACAAAAAAGTCTAATATACATATGTCCTTTTCTCAACTGTTTCAGGATAATTTAATGAAAACAGTCAGGAACCGGAAAAATGCAGGTGACAGCAAATCAAAATATTATCTTAAGTTTTGTTTAATTGTGTAAGTTTCCTCTCAAAAGATGTTCAAACACTCCACCACCAACTTCAATGAATTTTGCTGCTCTTGTAGACAGCTGTTGTGTTGTTGATCTGAGCTCATTTGTACATTCCTTTACTTAAGCACAAGCATGTAAAATGCGAGTGAGAAGTTCCACGGTGTGCTTGTAGACTTCACTCTTTTGCCAACCCCACAAACAGTAATCTAATGGGGGTAAGATCGGGTGACCTCGCTGGCCAAGCAATGTTTCACCATGACCGATCCAATGCCCAGGGTACATTTTGTAGAGGTTCTGTTTCACTGGCCGTACGGAATGTGCAGGAGCTCCGTTATGCTGAAAGTACATATAAGCTCATGTTGCCAAAGGGATATCCTCAAAGTATTCTGGTGACACTGTATTCACTAAGACAAGCACTGTCGGAATGAGACTTGAGGTAAACAACTGCCCATGTGGAAGTGAATGTGTATTGAAATGGTTAGTAAAGACGAATCTACTTAACCTAATGTCACTTTGGTTGTATTCTAGCTATCTACAAGAGCAGCAAAATGCATTAAAGTTGGCAGTAGAGTGTTTGAACATCTTTGTGAGAAAACATACACAATTAAACAGAATTTAAGATAACAGTATCTTGATGTACTGTTACCTGCACTTTTCCGGTTCCTCATTGTTTTCATTAAATTACTCTGAAACAGTTAAGAAAAGACCATAGGTATATTAGAAGTTTTTTTGTTCAGAATCACCAGTACTATCACCCCTCAAAGCATATACCTTTCCTCCTGACTACTAACCATGTATGTACTGAAGTAAGGTAGGTATGTAACTGACTTGTGATATCAGTGACATCATTAGGTTCATCGCCTGGCACATCTACAGCAGTGTTACCACTATTAAAGTTCCAATCCTTGTAATTTAACATTTTAATATTTAAATTTTGAAAAAAAAAACAATTACAGTAAGGTTTGTAGTGTTGATTGTAACTTAACAATTAAAAAATTGCTAAATATTGCTATTAAGGTAGACATTTTTCAACATTAACAAGAATTGGAATAGTTTCCCAGAAAAGAGATCTAACCTACAAAAATGTGGAAGTTGGTTTTCAGTGGATTAGTGATCTATCTGGAGAATATCACGGTACAGTGGATGTAAAACTATCCCTGCTCTCTTCCATATGTTTTATTTATTTTTAAAAATTGGCATTCAAGCGAATGGTGATCTATATATAACAAAATGATGGAAGAAGTCATGAGTAGCAGTTTATGTGGGTTAGATCTGTTTTCGGGAAACTTCAATTGTACAAATGTTGTAGTTGATGTAAGTGCTTGTTTTATGCCCACGTCTGAGTAACAACTTGTTTGCTTAGGAAAATGTGAAATATTATGTTTACTCCTGTAATTTGTGCTCCTTTTTGGACAAAATTTCACCTAATATAAGGATATGTGAATGATTTGAAGAATGAAAATTGTTTTCTACAATATTGAACCAAGCCTTCGCAAATTTCAAATTTTCTTTAAGCTTTGTTATTCTTTTCTTCAACCTAAAAAATTACTTCCATTTTATGTGGAGCTCATTTCAGTTTAAGTTAGAGTAGATTATTAAGTTGTTCCACGCCATAACCGAGTGGTTAAGGTAAGATGCCTTGGTGCAGAGCTACGGGACTTGTGCTGGTTTGAGTCTCCAAGGGCGAAGAAATTTTTCCATGAAGTTTCAAGCCAGTATGGGACTGGTGTCCACCCAGCATGGTGAGGAATTTGGGTAGCTGCAGTAAGTAGCGGCTCCAGGTTGAGAAAACCAACTATAATGGCTGGAGGACCCTACATGCTGACCACGTGTCACCATAACTGGCTGGATGATCAACATGTGGATGTGAGGCCAGCAGATAGCTGGTAGGCCAAGTGTCTTCTAGATCTGTCATGCCATTGATTCTAAGTTTTTAATTTAGTTCCATTTTGAGAACGGTTGGCGTTTGTATTTTATTCAGTATAGTATTAACTTCTTGTAAGCCCATGTTTCCCTTAACAGAGATTTAGGTGCTCTCCCTCTACAGGGAAGAATTTGAACCATACTAATTTACACTTGTTTTCGTATAGATGTCATTTGAGTGGTGTGTGGTCAGCGTTCTGCCTCATACTGACATCTAAGAAATCAAGGTAGTACTAGGACGGGAAAATTCGGTACATTTTGAGGTGTTTTCATTCAGGCTTAAGGATCTTTTATGAGCCTGAAAATCATCAGACTCAGGACTCACGGCTTAAAGTCCCTCCTGGAGGACTTGCTCCTTGGATTTTTCCATCTTAAAAATCCATTGAACCCGCGACCCTTGAGACCAGAGGCAAGGAGCATAACCACTAGTCCACCGCAGCCAATACAGTATTAACAAAATTGATAAAAATTGAGTTGAATAAAATATTAAGGGGCATAAATTGCATGTCTAAATATGGTAATATGAAAGAATGGACAATATTTTTCATTTCATTCATATACTTACTTTTGCAAACTTTTTTTTGTCTGCTCAACAAACATCTATTATTCCAAGGTCCTACCCTTTACTGAAATTAGGTCAATAGTAAAGAAGCTGGGATTCACTTCCTCTCCTACTTTATTTATTTATTTGTTGCTCTTGAAGAAAGAGGAGAGGTTATGGGATGGGATCTATGAAAATCAATTCTCACTCAAACCAGGAAAATGAGACCTTAAATTCTACTTTTTAATGAATTCACAAGTATATGCAGTTCCTGTGAATATTATCAAAAAAACCTGTGCTCTTCACAAATAATTTGAGGTGGTCGCATGTCACAAACAGGAGATTTTTATCTATAGTGCATTTGGTTTTACTTTACCACTCTAAGTCATGTACTTGTCATCCCCACAACTATTTGGAGGGGGTTGTTTCTTTCAATAGTCATTCCCTAAGGCCACTGACACCGCATGCTTTCTTTCACTGTTGCTGGTGTAGAATTCATTCCATTCTACAAATCATTACCAGGCCAGAACTGGTTTGACAGTTGAATGAAAGCTGGCATCGTAAATGTATCTCTTTGTCTTGCACTGCATGCCCTTGAATGGTAAAGTAGTACAAATGTGCTATAATATTCAGAGATTTCAAAGAAACTCAGTTGCCAATTCTGCAATAGAAAACTGTAAACACTTCTAACACATTCATAGTATTAGTGTCCATTTCTTTAATTGAATAGTTGCCCTGAAAGTGATGTCTGGAAAAAATCATGGCATGGTGCATGTAAAACTATCCCTGCTCTCTTCCAGACCTGTTTTATTTATTTTTAAAAGTTGGCATTCAAACGAATGATCTATATGTAACAAAATGGCGGAAGATGTTAGTTAAATCATGAGTAGCAGTTATGGGTTAGATCTGTTTTCGGGGTAACTATTCAATTGTTATATATAGTAAATGCCAGACGTCTTGTGTAAGAATAACCAGGGGAGGAATTGGAATTGTATTAGCTTGTCTCATAAGTAATGTCAGTTTTTAATGTAATGTTGTGTGTCTGGTGGAATTTTGAAAGTGTGATTCACTGAGAGTTTGTTCCAAATGGACGTGCAGTCGATGGGGATCTTTATTCACGACAACTAAAACAAGTTAATGAAATGTTGGGGGTCGCGAGTTCAAAACCAACTGTCTCCATACTGCACAAATTACCATGATAAAAATTCAGGATCAACGGCTGATTTCTTGCGTGAAATTTTGAAAACATTGAAGCTGTGGAACTGGGTCTCAACAAATTCTTTGCATCAAAAACCAGAGACTAGTACCATTGTGGGATAATAAACCTCACTGAAAGATGGCTCAAGTCCATACAATCTGATGGTCTCTACTTTGAAGAGAAGTTTATTTCTTTTGAACTTTTATAGGAAAAAATCACTACGAGGTTTAATTTAAGATTAAATTAAATGCTTCATACCTCACCTCATATCCGTCTTCTAATTATACCACAGTTTCAAAGCCTTGGCAGCTTCATCTTCAATTCTTCTGATCGACATAACAAAAGTCGACGAGATATAACACAAGATGAAGCTACCAAGGCTTTGAAACTGGTATAATTAGAAGACTGGATATGTGGTGAGGTTATGAAGCATTTAATTTAATCTTGTTTAATTTGTCAGAAAACATTCCAAATAAAATTTTGTTTTAAAAGTAAGACATTACTTATTAGCCAGGAACTGCATGTTTAGTTCACAAAAGAAAAACATTTCTATGGCTACCAGATTCTCTACTATTGCAATATTAAATTTTATATATACTTTTTTTTTTTTAATTTTATGTACATTCCATGATAAAAATATTGGTTTTTCTTTTTTTAAGGACCTTGTAAAATTATATTTTCAGAGTATAGCCATTTTGCCTGCTGCTTATAGTAAAATTCAAGAAAGAAATATTAATAAATTCATGTAATTTATGATTGAACTTTTATGGAAGTTGTTTATCCAACTAGAGTGTAAAATTACATTTTCCTTCAAGAGTCCATAATTCGAACAAGTCTGTATTCTAGGCTGATGAGGATAGAAATTATTAGACCTGTATGGTAAATATTTATCGAGTTTGGCAGCATTTAAAATTTAGGGAGAAATATTGTATTCAAAGAAAATTAATTATTTGACACACCAAAATGTCATTGAAACTTTGTATTCTACCCAAGGAATGTGTATTTAAAATAAATGCACATATAATACTTCCAAGCTGTATAATTAATAAGATGTTAATTATATAATTTTTACCTGGTAAGTCAGTCGTCCTCAACTAAGTTATTACACTTCAAGTTATTGTGAAGGGTGATAACTTAGTTGTGGACGACTGACTTACCAGGTAAGAAATTATATAATTAACATCTTATTACATAACCTCAACGGTGCTTTAACATGAATTTCAAAAGTGTTGACTATATAATTAAGTAAACAATTAAAAAACAGAGGAATAAATATAAAAGAGATGAAGAGTTTCAAAATAAAATTGAAACAAAAAAAGTTGAGTTATTGTTGTCTTATCTCATATTAGTTGATGTCTGGATAAGCTGAAGATAAAACAGAGATGTTTTGAAACGTGTCTAAAGAAATCAGCGAATATGAGGTAAAATGACAATGATTCACCTTCTTTATTAACACATTGGTGACGGGCCATGGAGATCTCCGTGTTTAAATGGCCAGTGCTAGATGATGGGTCACGGAGATTTCCGTGTTTACGTTTTCTATGGTTTTCCAGCCTCTTTGCTTTTGAAGGAAAATGCATTTTTTTTTTTCTCATTGTGAAATAAATTAGTTGTTTTTGTACCCCTCTCTTCTCTTTTATGAAACTGCCAACTTTACAGAAAGAGTTGTTTACAATTTTAAGACAGACGGCTGGTGAAATATGGAATTTTAGTGCCGATAGGCGATTACGGGATATGTATGTAACCCGTAAATATATCTTGCAGAGGGGAAAAATTAGAAGAAACACTATTTTGCGTTCTGGAGCCGAATTTATATCTGTGGCATCATGTCTACCAGGATAATTATTATAACAGTGTGGCTATAGCTGAACATTTGCTCGAAAGAAAGACGATAGTTTGTGGAACAATAAGGATTAACAGAGGGCTTCCAAAAATCATTTGTGGAAGCAGGAAATAAACTCAAACCAGGAGAATGTGTATTTTGTAGTAAGGGGGACCTTTTGCTACAAACATCGAAAGATAAAAGAGACGTAAGAATGGTTAGCACATTGCATCAGGCAACACGAGAGTGGGAGGGGTAAAGTTGTAAAAATGCCCTATTGAATGTTTCAGTATAACAAGTATGTGAAGGGTGTAGACAGGGCTGACCAGTACCTATCATATTACTCCATCCTTAGAAAAACAGTGAAATGAAGCAAGAAAGTTGTATTGTGGCTTCTGAATTGTGCACTCTTTAATGCTTTTTGGGTCTGTAAATTTCAAAATCCTAACAACAATATGTCAAACAGAAGTTTTTTGCTTGAAACAGCCTCTTGTTTGGCAGTCGTGAAATTAGGTACAGATGACAGAGAAGAGGAGGGAAGACAGAGTGAAAAGGACACCACATCAAGACGCACCAAGAAGGCTGAGACATGAAAAAACATAAATTAACACCAACTGTGTCTGAAAAAAAAAACCTCCAAACCTTGCCCGTTTGCAGTGAACACAAGAAAAGAAACTCGCTACATATGCCCTTTTGCCCTGTGCCTTTACATAAAGGGAAATGTTTCCAACGCTATCAAACCCTCAATTTCTACAAGGATGTCTGGTGAGAACACTAATAAAGATTTACTTATGCATTATTATTATTGACTGTAAAAATCACACTGTGCTAGCGCGGTTTAAAATTTAAAAGTCCACGCTACTGACAGAAATGTCCGGTCTAGCAGCGGTTGGTGGAATGCACAGCAGTCGGTCACCAATGTGTTAAGAACCTCATAATGTTAATTCCTGTTTTAAATTCACAAGAATTTGGAGTTGTAAGATTTTTTTTTAACTACAAGCAAAAGGCATTATAGTGAGTGGATTATTTGATGGCAGATGTCAGATCAATAGTAAACTATTGTTAGACTTTTCCTGCTCCCTATCTCTATAACTTAACATTTAAACTTAATGTTTTTATTATTTATTTAATACTTTTCACTGAAGGACAAATTATATTTGAAGAGAAAAAAATACACGCTCAGACTGGGGTTTGAACCCAAGACCTTTGGCTTTCTATGCCAATGCTCTACCAACTAAGCTACCCGAGCACATTAATCTAAATGCAAATTTCTTTTTATACATTGTTAATTCCCGAGCACCAAATGCTGTGAACTGTTGCTCGATCATGCAAATGAAAGCTTCTTTTTTAAGATGACTTTTATTGGTAATTAACAATGTATAAGAGAAAAATTTGGCTTTATATTGCTGTGCTCAGGTAGTTCAGTTGGTAGAGCATGGCATCGAAGGCCAACGATCCTAGGTTCAAACCCCAGTCTGAGCATATATTTTTTTTCTCTTCATATATATTTAAACGTAACCATATTAATATACATCGACCTTGGTGCTCTAGGTGTTACATTCCTTGCCGCTGGTTAAACCTGCCCTAGGTGGATGGTTTTTTAGATTGTACTTTAAACTGTAGGTCCCAAGTCTGAATATTTTTGGGCTTTTAAAATAAAACCTAAATTAGAGCCTCTGTACAAAATTTTATCTAGTTTTCCCATCCAACTAATATCTTAGTTCAAAATAAGTAATTTATTATACACTCTCTCTCTCTCCAAGCACAACAGGCCTAGAAGGCCCTTGGCTTACCAGCCGGCTGCTGGCCTCACATCCACATGTGTTAATCAGAGGTAGATGATCATCTAGCCAGTGTAGGGGTGACATGTGGTCAGCATGTCGAGTCCCCCAGCCGTTATAGCTGGTTTTCTCAACCTGGAGCCGCTATTGAAATGCCACACCATGCTGGCCAAAATACCATGAGAAAATTTCTTCCCCCATGGAGACATGAACCAGCACAAGTCCCATAGCTCTGTGCCAAGGTTTCCTGCCTTAACCACTCGGCTACAGCATGGGACTTATTATACACAGCTATTACAATAAATGATAAAGAGAACAATTTCAGGAATCGAGCCTGGACCTTCAACTTGACACACTGATGCTCTACTATCTGAGCTATACAGACATTCCTTCCCATCCAAGCAGATACTTCTCTGTTTAACCTCTCTCTTAATCCTTTTTTGTCATTATCATTAATTGAACTATCTTACAAGGGAACTGTCAACCATTGCATTCCAAACCTATGTTGAAATTTCTACCAGTTAAGCATTGTGATGTACAAAGGCCATGTCCAAATGAAACCATAATGTATTTCTAGAACATATCTCTGACAATCCACATTAAATAAGGTTTCTGGACACAAAAGAAATTTACAGTGGTGTATTGCAGAGTCTCAACTAGGCAACCATGCAAGACAGAGAAACCAGGCTTTCGATAAGGGACTGTTCCATATCTGCCATGAAATAACCCACTCACTTTGGTAACAATGAAAACACAGGACCAATAAATGATCTTTTTTTTTTTAAACATCTTCCAAGTGTGTAATGTACAGAGAGTTGATGATGAAGTTTTGTCAAATTGAAGAGATATTCAATATTTTGCAAAAAAATAACTTAATTTCATCACAATACAACAATTTTCTGCTATACCACGTAGAAATTATAAAAAATTAAAAAAAGGTAATACTATATTTCACATACTAGTGCATTCGATAAGTCATGGCAATACTGCTGTAACATCATTTAATTACTTTTAAAATTATGAACTTAATTTATAGTCTCCTGTAAAGTCAACTATACATTGTCTAATCCTTGAAAGATGGCACACTCTATCTGCAGCATCATTTCTAGATATCAACTCTTGATTGAAATTGAATGCCTTGTAGAGGTTATTTGATCTTTGAGAATAAGTTGTAGTCACAAGGCTATTGCCTGGTGAATTTCAAGGATGTTGTACTTCCCAATTTCACCTTCTAAACAAATTCTACTGTACATCTTTTTAGGGTGGTATTACTTACTAAATGTGAGAAACAGTGAAGTATTCACAAAATATTTCTATTTTGAGACTTTCAATATTACAGATTTATACAACAAAGACTGCTCAACAACATATTACAAGATTGCAATGGTCACCACTAGGATCGCTGATTTACAACAGTGTTGCCGTTACTTATCGTATGCCCTAATATATGATGTGAAGTGAATAAATCTTAATATCAAAACAAAAAAAAATTGAAACAGAGTTATAAAATACTTTAACCTTAATTATTTCAGTAAAAAGCATTTAGTGGGTTGTCTAGCTTTTTCACACGCACCCCTCAATTAATGTTTTGGCTTACATTAAATATTCTACGCTCTGTTGAATATCTCTTCTTTTTAAATGTGTTTATAAATTTATATAAAAAAAGTCCTAATAGTGATTGATTTAGTTTTCTCAAGTTTATTCAATGATTAAAACATTGTTAATGCTCCATTGAGAGCTTAGATGTTAGGATCCACAATTCTCAGCCAGGGATGTTAGTTACGTGTTTGGATATGAGGAACCGTGGAGCTAGAGAATCAATTTTTTGATTAAATTATTTTTTGTAATAATTGACTTCAATAACTTGCAAAAACAAATTACTGGCTTTATATAGTAGTACCTCAGTCATATACAAAACTACCAGAACAACTGGAAAGCCCATCTTCAACGAATGCTGTCTCATAGAATTCCAAAAGCCATGCTGCATTACTGCCCATAAGGCAAAAGATCGCTGGTGTGTCCAAAAAAGTGCTGGATGGAAAATTCCTCTTTTGAGACCGTAACAGGCCACATGGCCTAATACTTGCATGGATGATGATGATATAGTAGTACCTCTTGGAAGCATAGAGCCTTTGTGAAAGCATGCCACCGGAATCTACTTTTTTTTTTGCCAAATTCCTGACTTCATTCCAACTTTTTGCTTGTTCAATTTCTGTTGTTACAGTGTTGCGCCATCTAAATTTTGGTCTTCCTCTTTTTCTAGGCAATCCCTGTGGATACCATTCCAGGGCTCTCTTTGGCACATTGGCTTTATATAGTAATGTTAAAATCCCATTAAAAGTCTCCTAAACAAGAAGCTGCCAGATGGCGTGTCGAACAATGGTTCATAGCCTTTGGCGCTCTCAGGAATTGTATGAATAAGAGAGAAATTTGCATTTGGATTGGAAACCTAGGTAGCTCAGTTGGCAAGAGCACTAATGTATAGAACTAGAGACCTTGGGTTCGAACCCCAGTCTAGGGGTAAGTTTTATCTACAAATATAATGTAGCATTTTGATGTTTAATTAAATATAAGATAAAATAGTAAGCTTTATCACTTAAAAGTAATTATAAATTCTCAATAAAAATACTTCTGAATAGAAGTAAGAGGGCGGCTATCAGCCTTTGGATGATAGAGAATTGTAAGAGAGAAAAGAAATGTTGACATTTGTATTGTAGCTCAAATAGTGCAACAGTTATGTGTATAGCCAGAGATCTGGGGTTTGAGTCCCGGTTCAATCATTAATTTTTCTTTCTAAAATATTGTAGCATATTCCTTGGTCCATGATAAAATGGGTTCTGATAGATTTTAAAAAATAAATCTGGAATAGGTATTGTAAAAATTATAAATTGTTAGAATCCATCCACATTCCAATGGACATGCTATGTGTGTAATCAGACACCATAGGTTCCTTATATCAAATCACTCTGCCAACTCTTTGAATCAATCTGTGAAAATTTCTCTTCCACCCAGCAAAATATGTAATTCTTCACTCTGTAAATGTTTTTGAAGCACATCTTGCGTAGTGATATGTATCGAGCTTGTTTTATATCTCCATTAACTTGTTCATTCCGATGAAGGAAGTGAGGCTTGCTGAATGTGATGTCATGTGTAATGGAAGATTCAGTACTTTGTACCACTCAACTATTGAATGTGTTTTGTTGTGCTATTCAATATATTTTTGTTTTTTTAAAACACATACATTAAATTTGATAATCTATGCAAAAATCTATATTCTAACCAGATTTTATATCCTTTCGAACTTAGAGGTTCATGAATATAAACTCTCCATACATCCTTATTCCTAGTAATATTTCCCTATCGTTTATTGGATAATTCATCCCTCTCAGATCATACCATGGCACGACAGACCTAGAAGCCCCTTGGCTTATCATCTGGCTGCTGGCCTGACATCGACATGTGTTAATGACAGAGGTAGATTATTATTCAGCCACTGTAGGAGTCATGTGTGGTCAGCATGTCAAATCCCTCAGCCATTATAGCTAGTTTTCTCAATCTGGAGCAGCTACTTATTAAACAAAAATGTGCACAATTTGCGCGTAGAACTAATTTAGCTTTCACAGTTGTTATCGATCTGTGCAGGTCTCAATGATTTGTGTCTTTTTTTACATGCTGTGACATGGTAAACGATCACAAGACTGTTCACTTAATTCATATATATGCATGTTGCATTTGGGTCGTGGTAGGTTTTCACTTTACGCATTTTGTGGTGGTATCCATGTGTTGCTAGAGAATTTACAAAATGGCGTAAATCTTGGTTTGTTTCCATTCACGTTCTATTTACCATTGCTTCTGTTGCGTAAAATTCTATCCAGATTTCTTTCCTCTTAACTTGGAGCTCTGCTAGCAGGTCTTGGTTAGGCTGCAGTGAATGGTAAGAGTATCAGCATTCGTATCTGTTATATGAAGAAGGTCTCTCCCGAGAGTTCATAAGGCAGCTGGGAACGAGCAGCTACTTATTGTACCTACCCAAATGCCTCACGATGTTGGATGGTAACCGCTACCATACTGGCCAAAATTCAATGAAAAGCTCCTCTACCCATGGAGGCTTGAACCTGTGCAAGTCATGTAGCTCTGCACCAAGGCATCATGACTTAAACAGCTCAGCTATGGTGTGGGACTTCCAAATTATGGTTGACGGTTATCTGCCTCAGACGAAAAAGAGAATAGTATATGCCAGAGATAGAGGAGCCTGGAGAAAAATTCTGAAGGAAGCCTTGACCCACCCAGGGTTGTTGTGCTAATGAAAATTAACTTGCAATATATTTTATTTTGAAAATACAGGTCATTTTAAAAAGAATAGCATATTTATACAATATTACATTTCTACAATATTATAACCCGTAATTACTATACACCAGTCTTCTTGCTGGCTACATATTCAGCTCGAATCTTCTCACGTTCCTCAGGTGGAGGAAGATTTGGTATAATTCCTTTTGCTCTTCTTTCAGAACGTAGTCGTCCCTAAAATTACAAAATAATTCTGTAACATATTTAAAATAGCAGTTGGTTGTGTAATATGTACATATAAAGGTTAGTATTGGAGTTATACCCAAAAATTTTTGCAACCCTTGTAATTTTCGAAATAATCATTGCACTTCTCATAGTCATAATTGTTCTTATCCAAACATTTGAAGACCATATCGTGCTCCTGCAAAACAAGAAAAGAAAACTTAAAATTGTGAACTATCAATATTCCAATATCTATATGATTTTGTAGAATAAATAGATAAACCTTTGGTTATACAGATAGAAAAAAGACCTCGTATTTTTAATATCGAAACCGTCCCAAGGAATCTACATTTTTAAACTACATATTAAGGTTATGGAGGTTAGAGTGAAGATAGCACAAAATTATTCAGAACTGAAATTATGTACATTGATTTTATGGCTTTTTTATGGGAAATTTCCTACAGACTACAAACAAATATGAAATTAAAAAAAAACAAAGGCTATCATTTTGTGATATAAAACATTTCTAGAGTTGTAAGGTACCAACCTTTACACATGGATTGTTGATTTCATTTCTAACCTTGCGTAATTTTTGTCGAAATTCTTGACGATCTTTCGGGTTTTCAGGTTGCTCAAATGAATCTACACCACTGAACATTTTCACTTTTTTTTTTAAGTACTAACACGAATAATTCCTATAGTCTGACATTGTTACAGAAAATAAAATTAGTGTAAGTTTGCAACACTGTACAACCTTCCTATATGGTACAACTGAACTTTGGGTTGGGGATCTTGTTCAGTTACTAGATTTTAATCCAGTTTCTTTAGAAAGGCTATTTAATAATATTTTTATATATTTATCTTATATATTTTGTCTCTTGATACTATCTAATTAAATTTCAATTTTTTGAATCATTCATTTTATATTGTTTATATATGGTATCGAGATTACAAAAAGATGGCCAGAAGCAGGTGCGTATGACGTCATTAACCAATCATTTTCATGGCTGGTCTGAGGAGTCGCTGAAAAATGAAGTCGTAATGTGAAGAATTTTGACGATGTAATTGTGTAAATGTGTAGTGTTTTATTTAGTTATTATGTGTGTGACGTTCAGTGTATGTGAGAGGTGAAGTTTTAAATGTTTCCGCTATGTCGAAGAGTTCCAAAACTCAAGTTAAAACTGACAGCGGCGTAGTGGAGGTGAAAAGCAAGGTGAGTAACTTGGATAATTACCTCCACTCCCATATTATAATAATATTATGGAAATTAATAACTTAATTAACATCAAGCACAGATTTACAAACATTCTAGGTTTATGTTTACATTGCAAATTAATTTGAATACTCAATATTTCTACCAGAAAGTTGGAAAGTAGTGACGTGAAAGTGAAAATTTCACACTTTTAAACAATTTTCTACCATTCATTTCCCGTAATTGACATTTACAAAGGTATTTAACAGACAGTCTGTGGAAAGTTGAACTAATATTCGCATATTTAGCTGCACTATATTATAGGATCACAATACAAAGTAATTTTTATTAGGCATCGTTTGCTTACACTCTGAAAGATCTTTTTGGTAATTATTCAGAAAACCTAACCGTCCATTCAACTGAACTTAAAAAAAAAATAGAGATAATAACTTACCTTGATGAACTATTCAACGACTTCTTGGTAATAACTGAGGATTGACATTTGTATTAGATTAAAAATATTAAAATTAAACGTTGATCTATTAGGTTTATTCTATAGTAGGGCGACCAAATTTATCATGCCAGATCATTAAAAAAAAAAAAGAGGATCATGTTAAAAGCAGGATGACAGATCACCCTCTTCCAAGGATGTGCATCTGTAACACTATGTGCTACTGAGCAGCAATGTAATATCTACCTCCACCCGATGGCTATGCTGTCTTCATTGATGGATGTAAGCATAAATTGATGACGTAATGCACTTGCAGTGAAGGCTGAACAGTTTACGTACATTCTTCAGGCTAAAGTTTAGTATTTGTCATTCAAGATTTTCCATACAACATTCTTATGACACTGTTGCACTACACATTTTTACCATTTGTATTAATATAATGTTTCGTACTATTTGTATAATTACATGAATATTATGAATGGAGTTCTACAGATGCACAAGTGCTTAACGTAACTTCCACTAGATGGCTCTGAAATCAGTTACCAACATTTGCAATTAATTCCAAACCATATTTCAAGAAATTAACTTCATTTTGTTAAGTTCTGATGTGACAAGTTAGTGTACACTTGATTAGTTTACACTTCATTAAATGATATGCATATAATTAATTTGTTAGGTTAGGAAGGGGGAAGTTAGTGTACATCCATGTCCTATAAACATGCTTGGGAATATGTCCACCATATAGCGAGTGTTTATTTAAGCATTCGTGCATGCACACTATGATTCTGTACAACTTGGAAATATTAATTGGTCGAGGAAATTAATTTTTTTTCCAAATATAGTAACTGATATTCAGGATGCGATTGCTATTGGTAGCCGATACATTGTTTTTCAATGCAGCCAACATATACTATAACATTTCCTATAATGATTTTTTTTCCTGCAGCCAACATAACATTTTTAAGCTTCTCTCTTCTATAAAATATCTAGGACAAATCTAGTTAGAATGAGTATTTGTATTTTGGTATTTTTTTTTTAATTTTTAAAAGCTTCAATATTGAGGTGGGATGTTTCTCCTGTAGTTGCAATGAATGTTGTATGTGTTGGCAGCGTTATGCAATTCTAAATTGTATCCACTTTCATCCACTGGCACAAGCACATGATCTCTGCTTCAGATTTAGAAAAAATTCTGCATCACATATTGGAAACTATATCCAAAAGAAGTACATTTATTGGGGATCGTTGGTGAAATGATACACTACCATAATTTAGGAAAAAACACCAAACAAATGGATATATTAATTGTTGCAAAACGTAATTTGTGACCTGGGATATAGATAGTAATTAAATAGTTGCCCTGAAAAAGATATAACCAACAAAAATTCGAAAATTGAGTTTTCAGTGGATTAGTGATCTATCTGGAGAATATCATGGCATGGTGCATGTAAAACTATGACTACTCTTCTAGACCTGTGTTATTTATTTTTAAAAGTTGGCTTTCAAACGAATAGTGATCTATCTGTAGCAAAATTGTGGAAGCAGTTAGTCAAGTCATGAGTAGCAGTGCAGAAAAACAATTATTGCACATGTGCAAATTTGTTCCACCACAGTTCTGTGAATTCTATCAGAATCTTAGAGAAATTGAGTGATAATAAGAATGACACAATGAATGTAACAAAATAACATTAAATGGAAAATAAATATTGAACACTGATTAAGTTACAAATTTTTCTAACTGAATCAGTGTTCAATATGTATTTTCTATTTCTTATTATAGCATTTTTAGTTAAGTATGGGTTAGGTCATATTTCCACTCGATAAAGATAATCACTTTTGCACCCAATTCTGTACTAAATTGTTAATATTGGGGTCATTCCATGTCAAGTGACCAAATCACTTGGTACCACCTTGGATCTTGATGAAATTTGGTGTTAGTGTTGAACAAAGCTTCAAGTGATGTTGTGCAAAATCTAAGTTTCACTTGTAGTATAGAGGGGGTGTCAGGGCCTCGTGAAAAAAGGTCACCTGTGCAATGCAACCGTGCGAGTGCATAGATTGTGAGTGAAGTTACAAGTGCTACTGTTGTGAAACCGTAGCAGGTAGCATTTTGAAATATTGCAACAGGGACAACTTTTTGTGCTCTACATGAAGGTTGCAGTTCCAGTGTTTGTAAAATTTTACATTTATTGCTGTTGTCTCACAAAGTTGATCAAATAATCCATCACGTCAATTTGAGGCAGGTTTTTCATGCTTATAACTTTGAAACTAGACGTTCTACAAACTTATGCTTTGGTATGCTAACTAAACCCATTACTGATTTTAAGCTGCTAAAGGATCAGCTATCAAGCTCACTTTGTTGTCAAGATGAGGTTCAAATTTTATGTGTCAGATTTTGTGAATGTTCAAACCCAAATAGCAAAAAACCTTTTGCTCCAATCAAGTTATTTTTGTTACCATTGAAAAGAGAAGACTTTGTTCTGTAAGAGTCATTTTATTTCATTGTTGAGACTCATCATTTAAGGCCAGAAAAATTACTTTGAAAATTGCATTTGTTTAATTACATGTCATGACATGCATATACGACTGTACAAACAATCTGCAGGAAGTTGATTGTCATACTGGAATTAACATACTTTTGATTTTAGGGTCAGTTTGTTATGGCTTTAGAAGTTTAACGTACACTCACTTTGCTCATTAAACTCTATATATACTCTTATTTTATTTAGACAATTAATACCTGCTACTATTCAATTTGTATGCTAATTGGATATTTTCTTTTCTTTACATAAAAGATAATTTGAAGCCCAGTAAATCAGTTATTTTAATGGACTTTGCTGAAAATTATGCATTTATTGTACAAGATGCAGTGTAAGGTTTTCATTGGGAGAACAGTCAAGCTATGCTACACCCCTTTGTAGTGTATACTACAGCAATACCAATTAGGTGCAACTAGTTTTTGTGTAATCAGTGACTGCCTACAGCATGACACAACTGCAGCACATGTTTTTTTTATCAAGTTAATCGAATATATGAAGAATACTGTGGAAGAAATAACACACATCTACTACTTCAGTGATGGCTCTGCAGCACAGTATAAGAATTACAAGAATTTTATTAACTTGTGCCAATACAAAATTGATTTTAATTGCAGTGCAGAGTGGAATTTTTTTGGCACAAGCCATGGAAAACTCTGTGATGGCATTGGTGGAACAGTAAAATGCCTAGCAGCTCGTGCCAGCCTTCAATGCCCTGTTACTAATCAAATTTTGACTCCAAGGAATTTATTTGATTATTGTAATCAACAAATAAATGGAATTAATTTCTTTTTCATTTCTGAAGAAGAAATTGATGCAATCCAAGAAGAAAGAATCAAAGATCGCTGTACAGTAGCAAGTACAAGAGAAAATCACCATTTTGTGTGCCCATTAATGAAGCTCAAGTTCGTATTAGCAGGGTTTCCAATGATGCAGAATCATCATTTGTTGCATCATTAAATGCATTTGCTACAACCAGTTCCCCATCGCTATCAGTTGTTAATCTTCAGCCAGGCTAATACATTGCCTGCATTTATGATAACAGTTGGTGGACTGGCAACATTTGTGAAATTTCAATTGAACATCATGATGTATTCGTCAATTTTATGCATCCACATGGAGTAGCTCATTCATTTTATTGGCCCTCTATAAAAGACACCTGTTGGATACCAGAAGAGCATATTATAGCCAACATTCCAGCCCCCATAGCCACAGCAATGGGAGGGCAGTGTAGTTTAGAAGAAGCCTCCATGATGGATATTGACAATAAATTTCAATCAATTATGAAACAATGAAGCAACTTTTCAATCTATAATTTTACTTATTGAACAATGGGGTATCACTTCGACTTGGGACCCATAAAGAGACCCACCCTTGGCTTGGGATCCTCGATGAGAAGCCCTCAACATTGGGCTTGGGATCCTTGAAAAGAAACCAACAATGTCAGGCTTGGGGTCTTTGGTAAGAGACCCACACCCGTGGCTGGCCTTGCCTGGCTATCGGGTGTGGCCCCTAGGTGATGGGGTTACCAATTTATGCCTTGAATGAAGTGATGTATATATACACACTCGTTTAAAACATGAAATTGGTAGTGGCTCAGTCAGCATGGACCAACGCAAGGATTTTTGATTTTGCAATGCATAGGCCATACAACCTTCCAATAACATTAATTTTATTAGATAATATTCACATATTGCATAACCATGAATAAAACCACTTGGTTGACATTAAGCATCATTAACACCAATAGTTTGAATAAACCTGTACAAATGATTTCATCACATTTGTACAGTATATCATGTTATTTAAATGAATGCAATTTTTAAAGTATTTTTTCTGGCCTTAAATTATGAGTCTCAAAAATGAAATGAGATGACTCTCACAGAAAGAAGTCTGCTCTTTCCAATGGTAACAAAAAGAACTTGATTGAAGCAAAAGGTTTTTTGCTACTTGTGTTTGAAAATTCACAAAATTTGTTGCATACAATTTGAAACTCATGTTTAATAGCATATATCTTGACAACAAAGTGAGCTTAATAGCTGATACTTTGGCAGCTTAAAAGAAGTAATGGGTTTGGTTGGTTCACCAAAGCATAATTTCTAGAAGGTCTTATTGCAAAGTTGTAAAGCATTGAAAAATCTGCCCCAAATTGATGTGACAGATTATTTGAGCAACTTTGTGAGATAACAGCAATAAAACTAAACTTTTTAAGCCTTGGAACTGCAACCTTCACGTAGAGCATAAAAAGTTGTCTGTGGTTGCCAATTTTCAGGAAGCTAGCTGCTACAGTTCCACAACACTAGTACTTGAAACTTGCCAAGTTTGTTAGAATGTGCATCAGTGGTGCATGAGTGACCTTTATGCTGGAGGCCCTAGGACCCCAGCTATACTACTTACGAAGGTGAAATTTTACACAGCATTCATTGTCTAAGACATATATTTGTCCCTACACAAAATTTCAGCAAGATTGGAGATGGTGACTAAAAATTTTAATTGTTAATTTGATCACTTGACATGGAATGACCCTATTTAGTTACTAGCATGTTATTTTGCATTCAAATTGGCTGTATATGTTTCCAATAGGTCGAGAGATTAAAATGTATATGATATATTAAAGGTATTAGTCTCAAAATGAACATTATTAGTTTTTTTCGTTTTCTCAACAATTTGTAGTTTGTGGGTTAGATCTCATATTTCGGAGTAACTAACTATTCAATTGGTGAGGAAAGAAGTATGAAAAACATGGGAATTATGTAGAATTTGACATAAAAATAACCTAAATTCATGATATAAACTATATGGATCCTGCAAAGGTAGCTATGAATAATTAGAGAAAAAAAAACAATTGCCAATGTGATGTTAGAGAGATTGGTTGTATTACCTCACTCACAAGGGAACTATCAACGTTACAAGCTGAAGCCTACATTGAAATTTCTCTCAGAGAAGCATTGTGATGTATCAAGGCTATGACCAAAAAATTATTTGTCATTTTTAACTGCAAGGCACAGAAATTGAAGCTAGAATCGAGCATTGACATACTGCTATGCAGAGCAGATGGACTTCCTGATTGAGTAAGATCAGAGTGAGGTGGGATGCGGCGGGGCTGCAGGTAGAGAGGGTTATCCAATCTACCAATTCAGCAGAAGTTGTATTACTTCCCTTTAGTTAAAATGAGAGATGTTGTGCTGGATTTTGGTACCTTGCAGTTAAAAACAGCAGATAATTTTTTGGACATGGCCTTGGTACACCCTTTGACAAAAAAATGAGTCATCTCTTGAATGCACATTTCTTCTAAGTCATACTCGGCACAGCGCTGGGTTCAAACTAGGAAACTAGTCATAATTGTGCAGTCCCTGAGCTACTGTGTTATGTGTCATGAACTGAAGACTCTTCTACGTGTCCCGATAGCTCAGCGGTAAAGCACACGGTCATTGGTTCTGTTAATGAAGATCACAGGTTCGCATCTTCAATTACGCAGTTTTTTTTCGTGATATTTGTATTGAAATGTTGTATGAATTAAATACATTTTATTTTGACATTTGATTTAATCTATACTTTTTAAGTTCATAATTTTTTTATACCGTTGAGGTTATAACAATGTTAAATTATATATTTTTACACACTTTATATTAGCTTGACCTGTATCTGTCTATGTAATGAACCTGTATCTTTGTAACGGAATCTTTGAACACGATTTTCATCCACTTAAAAACATTGGATCAACTTGAAACTTTGTATATTTGTAAAGGACCCATGACAATACAATAATTTCATATTTTCTAAAATCCTGGCCAGAATCATCGGAAAATCAAAAAATAAAAAACCTGTGTAATAGGTTGCAGACTTATCAACTTTTTAGTCAATCGTTGTAAGAGCTCAGTTAGTAGAGCGGTGGACTGCAGTGGTATATAATTTCAGCAATCAATAGGTCGCTGGTTCAAATCCGGGCCAGAGGATTTTTTTTAGAAAAGTATTAAGCAATTAAATTTTCATGGGATTCCGGTTTATGACAATCAATTAAACTAAAAATTAAAAACAAATAAATAATAGTTTAAAAACTGAAACAACACGCTTTATTAGATAACCAAACTAAAAAATAAAAAAAATAGTTTAAAAAACTAAAGCAACACGCTTTATTAGAAAACCGAGCTAAAAAATACAAAAATAATTTTAATTTCCAACATGCTTGGGGAAAAAAATTAAAGTGGTCAACAAAAAAAAATCATCTCTAACACATTTAGAATAAAACTAGAGTTATCTAAAAAAAAATTACCATCAAAAGCGTTGGGTGGTTTTTATGGTTTTTGCGTCTTCTTAGAGACTTTACTTTTACGAATATCTGTTTATTATCAAATATAAGTATTAATTGATATAGAGCACCCCACGCTTTTGATATTAAAATTATTGTTTTTGTAGATAACTCTAGTTTTATTCTAGATGTGTTGGAGATTATTATTTTGTTGACCACTTTAATTTTATCCCAAGCGTTATGGAAAATAAAATTATTTTTCATTTTTTAGTTCGGTTTTCTAATAAAGCGTATTGTTTTAGTTTGTTTAAACTACTATTTATTTTTACCTTGTACACTACCGTCTTCCTCAACTATCTAAAATTTTCGTTGATTTCACTCTAGGCTTTTCGATGCATGCTTCATCTTCTGGAATTGTTGTAGTAGTATTGAATTAACTGTATGTCTAATAGAGGGGTTTGCTTATTAGCCACATTTTCGTTGAGAATATTTGTATTCTTGGCCTTCTTGATAATTTCGATTTCTTGTAAAATGTTAATTTTGTGTCTGTTGTTTTCGCTGTGTATAATTGACATTGTATTATCGATATTGTTGAAACTGTGGCCGCTTTCTGAAATATGTTTAGCGAAATTTGATTTAATTGTTAAAGGAGAAGGCAAATCAAATTTCGCTGTTCACCAGGTTGAATTCAATCGAAAATGTATGGGCTAAGATGAAAATAGAGATGAACTCTAATTGGCCTGCAGATGCACGAAAAACGAAAGATGGCTTATGGGAACAAATTCAAGACGCCTGGGATGCTCTAGCCGATCGTCCACGTGCCTGTAGAATTTTTTTTTGCATCAATGCCCCGCAGATTGAGGGCAGCAATAAATGCTGATGATTCATACACCCGATATTGATTTTGTTTTTGTTAAAGTTTTTCATTTTAGAAGATATTATTTCCTTTCTTCATTTAATTATTAGAAGGTTTTCATTTACCGTTTGTGTTTTGTGTGTGCATTAAAGCCATAAAACTCAAATATCAAATATAACATTAAATATGAAACTATATTACAGGCGAAATGCTATCCTAACATTTAGTAAAAAAAAAGTAGACCAGGAATCGAACCCGTCAGGTTACGAACGCAGATGTTGTGTGTTAAACCGCTCGACCACGGAAACACACAAAGGCAAGCTCTCTCTTTTATATTACTTGAGTGTGCACTACGTTAACTAGCAAACACCACAGTACAATTACTGAAAACGTGTTAATGTGAATAAGGCTTCTGCAAGTGCTCACGAAGTTCCCCAATCGGTTGATAGAATCAAGACATGACTCATTTTTTTTTGTCTAAGGGTGTACATCTCAACACTTCTCTGTAAAGAATTTCAAGATAGGTTTTGGTATGAAACAAAAATTAACTAATTTGAATTATAAATCGTAAACTAGAAGGACTCATAGGCTCAATTCTGGAAATGTGTGCTATTATGCCTTACAGGGATTCTTGTCGTTCCTGCTCCTTTCAAAAAACGTATTAAAATATAGAAAACTATTATTCTACCAGTTATATGGATGCGAAACATGGACTCTTACTTTAAGGGAGGAAAGGAGATAACGAGTATTTTAGAATAAAGTTCTTAGGAACATTTTTGGACCAAAGAGTTGAACAGGCAGGTGAATGTAGAAGACTACATAACAGTGAACTACATGGTCTTTATAGGAAGCCAGATATAATAAGAATAGTCAAGTCTTGTAGACTGTGTTGGGCAGGACATGCAACACAAATGGGGAATGAAAGACGTACATGGAAGCTTCTTGTAGGAAAACCAGAGTGAAAACACCCAGTTGGTAGACCAAGAATGAGGTAGGAGAATAACATTAACTATGATTTGAGGGAAGTTGATTATACAGGGAATGATTGGAAAACATTAGCTCAGGATAGGGATGTATGGAGAGCTTATGTCTGCGAGGTCATGAACCAATGGGTTCGATATTGCCAGTGAGTTAGATAAGCCAGAAGGAATACATATAACTGGAAAGCCAAATTTGAGATGGATGAAATATTACAGGAAATTCAAGAATTGGTGGACAGTTGCCAGAGATAGAAAAGCCTGGAAAAAATGTGTAAAGGAAGCCTTGTCCTACCCAGGGTTGTTGTGCTGATTATGTTAAGGTTTTTGCATGCAATGGTTGACAGTTCCCTTGTCAGTATCACTGTCTCCAATTCTACTGGCATTCAGCCTGTTGGCATAACATCTACCCAAACACTCTAAAGAATAAGTAAAAAATCTGTAAAAATCCTAAGATAAATTTTATAATAAGATAAATATAGCTAATACTACCTAAACCTGGCTATACTACAGTATGTGAGATGCCCATCTATGAATCTTGTAACTGACCACTAATTATGAACTTTATCAACAGTTTCTAGCATATTTATTCAATTTTTAAGTTTCTGCTATAGCCATTTGTCTACATATTTATTTAGGTGAAATAAGGTTGATTAGATAGGTTAGATAGATTGGTATGAAAATATATTGTTTTTGTCTAGTTACTTTCTACAGTATGAATTATTTTAATTATACATTTCCGGGAATAATCGTAAGAAATTATTAAATAGTAGTAGTAGTAGTAGTCTAATGCCTATTAGCTTGAGTGTGTTCCATTTGCTTTCTTGCTTCCCAATAGAGTCCTGCCAGAGTTCTTGTAGGTGACATCTTCAGAGCCTCACAGCTAGCTAGATGATCTTTGTTCATGATAGTGTTATTGTCTTGGCACAGGATACAATTTGGAGAGTTGAAGATTCCAATTTTATGGAGGTGTGCTGCCAGGTAGTCATGGCCTGTTAACATTCTGAATGTTGCTACTGCTTCGTGTCTTGGTTGTTCAAATTATTAAATGTAGATACATAGATTATCGGTTGATTAATGTCTTTGACATCGTCCGATTCCTAATAGTCAATTTTGTCAGTCCATCCAATTTCCTGGTTGTATTATGTTTGTCCTTCATGTATAAATATATTCTCTGACTCCAGGAAGTTTTAAGTCTTCCTCTGCCTCGTCTTCTCTCAGATTTCCATTCCAAAACACATTTTAATAGCAGATCCTCTTCCATTCGCTGGACATGTCATTACCATCTTCATTGCTGAGTTTAAATAAAATCGAAAATAGTGTCTTCAATCTTAAATTGTTAAATGTAATATTTGAAAATAATGAAATAAATATAAATATTCTTTCTTTATTAACCCATCAGCGTGGAATGACGTGCAGTGCCCGCATAAAATAAACACTACTTCTCTGCGGAGTACTGATCGAGCATGTTCGACATGCACCACGCTTGTTTTATTATGATTCTTAATGAATCATCATAGTAATTCTGCCCGAAGACAGGTCCTTCACTACAATCATAGCATTTCCGTGCTACGCTTGCAGTTTACTAGGGAATTATAGGTATGGTAGCTTCCCGTTGCTTTCCACACCAGTGAATGATGATGATACGGATGACGATGATGGCCATATGATTTCGGAGACCATTTGGGCCTTAAAGTTTTCCTGACATTTGTCTTACAGGTGAGGAAAAACCCCGATAAAAACCTCACCCAGAAAAACTGCCCCGGCCGGGGATCGAACCTGGGCCCACTGCGTGACAAGGCAGCATGCTACCTCGAGACCACAGCGGTGGACTCTTAATGAAAATATACCAAGAAAACAGGCTTTATGAACTGCTATCTCATAGACGAGATATTAAAATTTCCTTTAACATAGAATATATATTTAAATGCTCCCATGCTGAGGGTTAATATTTCTTGTACCCAGTTTTTATTTTTATTAGCATATTTTCCATAAGTTTGGTATTCTGTTTTAGCAATGATAATATGTGTGTTCCAATGATAATGTGGCATATTTTAGATTATTTTTACATCAACTTCTCATTCAATTTTCTGGCATTTTCTGCATTTAGAAAAAAAAAACATGTAGCCTATAAACATTGCTGAGGTAAATTATTTAGGTAAAGTGATTCCTTACAGTCCATAGGAGGCCCTTGGGGTAGTAGAAAGTTAAGGCTCCCACTTTTGTAGACAATCAGCACAAGATGTCAGCCAGACAGCCTTTACTCCACAAATATTTGGTACTCATTTCCATTAAAGGCTGAGCCAACCATAGGGCCACAGTGTCACCAGATGATTTGGGTTAGAAATTCTTTCCTCACCAGTGCTTGAACCCTTGACCTTCTGGCTTATAGTGTATAGGGTAATTATTTACGTATTATAATGTAATTGTTGTGGTTTTTGGGTTTTTATTAAAATGTATTTTGGGGGAGTATCTCACATAGGACCCCCCCATCTCCAAATCCCAATCACTATGTAGGATGTAGTAATAAAAGCTGTCATCAGATGTTGCAATACAAGAAAAATCATGTTCGTACCACGAACGTACGTACAAGGGAACTGTCAACCATTAAATGCTGAAACCTACCTTGAAATTTCTTCCAGAGAAGCGTTGTGATGTACTAAGGCCATGGCCACAAGATTATCTGCTGCTTCTAACTGTAAGGCATGAAAATCCAGCACCAAATCTCTCATTAAAACTACAGGGAAAAAATACAACACTTGGTGGATTTGATAATCTTCACAACTTGCCGTTTGTGTCAGTCCCGTCCCCACTCAACTTCTCTCTATTCAAGCAGGAAGTCTATCTCCTTTTACACAGTAGATTGCTATTGCTGGATTCTGGCTTCAATTTTCTGTGCCCTGCAATTAAAAGCAAGTGCGAATATTTTGTACACGTCCTTTTTTACATCACAACGCTTCTCTGGGAGAAATTTAAAGGTAGGTTTTGACATGAAATGGTTGACAGTTCCCTTGTTAGTCAAATAACTGATAGCATTCAGTTTAGTCTACAATGTGTGGCCAGGGAGTTCGTAATCTGTGGTCCATTACTATATGTATAGTAGATCATTTCCATAACAATAGTCCATTTATTTCCCTTCTATTTTGTTAATAGTATATTACGGTGCAAGGTTGGGAAGTGGTATTTACAGAATTGAGAAAAATGTTTGAAAACCAAGCAATAGCGAGATTTTTAATTTCCAAGATTCTGTAAAACACTTCATAAACGTGAATTGTACATTATTTTTTGCACGATGGTGTGTTCAAAATAGTAAATAGTAGTAAAATAATATCTTTGTTGGAAATATGTGTTCGTTTTAAGCAATTGAGTAACATTAACAGCGTGGGCAATGTTTATTAGTTGAAAGTACAGGAGGCCGTGAGACCATTATTATTGATAAAATACCACAAGTACGTATTTATTTGTTTTATATTGCTTCAAACAAAGTTGAGTTCATTTAAAATGCAGTGATTTGTTTCGTATAATGTATATTAACACTGCCTTTTGGATATTTTTTGTATATACATTGCATGTAGTACACATAGAGGGCAGTGATTTTACTTCCCGCATGTGGGTGTAAATGTAATATTACAATATAGTTATTTAGGTTGGCAATCCTGAAATGTAGGAAGTTGAACTTCAGTCATGGTTGCCATTGCTGTAAGTATGACAAATGCACCATTGCGCAAAAAATAATTTTTCAAATTAAAGTTTTGATTCATACAATTTACATTTATTTCACTAACTCACTCACTGCCACTATTGAACCCATAGCTTTATAGCCACATGGATATAAGCTCTCCATACATCCTTATCCTGAGCTAATGTTCTCCAATCATCCACTGTATAATCAACCTCCCTTAAATCATGGTTAATTTTATTCTCTCACCTCATTCTTGGTCTACCAACTAGGCGTCACCCTCTGGTTTTTTCCTACAGAAGTTTCCATGCCCCTCTTTCATTCCCCATTCATGACCCATTAAAATGTTCCTATGATATATGTGTAATTATTATAATATTCATAAGGGTTCCGGTTGGCTTAAAAATTTTATGGAAAGTTTTATTCTTGCTTGATTTATTTACTTTAAGAAATTTTTGGAAGTCAAATATACTTAATATATTAGATAAATATATATACAAATATTATATTATCTTCCTCATCAGTAAATTGAAATATAGAGGAATAGTCATACAACATCTACAAAATGTCAATATCAAGCGTCCTACCCATTGCAGTCCACAAGATTTAACTGTTCTTATTATATCAGGTTTCCTATAGATATTATATAGCTCAATGTTCTGTAGTCTTTTCCATTTGTCTGTTAGTCTGTATTTGGTCCAAAAATTTTCCTAAGAACTTTATTCTCAAATACCTGTATTTTTTTTTTCTCCTCCCTTAAACTAAGAGTCTATGTTTCACATCCATATAATGTAACTGGAAAATAACAGTTTTATATATTTTCAGTTTAATGTTTTTTGAGAGAAGTTGGGACAACAAGAGTCCCTGTAATACAAAATACAGTAGCATGCATTTCCAGAATTGAGCCTATATTTAATTTTTTTGTTATGAAAATAACTTTTCTCTCTTGTATGATATTGAGAGTGTATTAATTATATTGTTTTTATTGCAGTTTGACGCAGAGTTCCGTCGGTTCTCTGTGTCTCGGCACGAGGCTGGTAAATATGAAGACTTCAAGCAACTGGTGGAACGACTGCATCATTTGGCCGATGTGCCTTTCCTCATCTCATACACAGACCCTAGGGACGGCGATTTGCTGCCCATTAACAATGATGACAACCTGGGGAGAGCCTTACTCACTGCCCGTCCACTCCTCAGGGTCATCGTCCAGAGAAAAGGTAGGAAGCTTCATCTCTTCTTCGTTCACCGATCTTTTTTTTTTTAGGGTTTCTAGCTCATTAAGAATCTTGCATTCCGGTAGAATTTGGCAGTATACCCATTTTTTATTCGTGATGTTATCTATGTTTCCTACTATAACGGGAAAAAAGGGGCATAGTAAATGCCAGGGCAGGGCAAGGACTATATATCTCAGGGTTGTGGATTTTCACTGTGAGAATAAATCGAGGAGCGAACTAAGGACACTGAGTACATTAAGGAGGCTTACCAAGACAAAAAACTTCTTGACAATATATTTATTAATTAAATATGTAGCACGGGCGATCAACTGTCACATACCCGATCGTGAGTATGGATATATTCCGGTATTTTTCACTTCGGAATAATATCAAGAGCTAATGGAGGTCGACACCGGACCTATTTTATTAATATTAAGGCAAATCTATCGTGATTTAACACACTGTTAAATACTGGTCTTCACTCGACCTAAAATACATTATTATGTTGATATAACATCTGAATATTACGGGTTTGCCTGTTATGCGATAGACACACTGATGCTTTTAAAATTATCTTATAAAACATGCCGTAATTGGCCTAACACATGTATTGTGTCTAATGGGTCGCTTGCCTGCAACCGGCGAAATGTACGAGTTTGCACTGCCGCGGAACTCAAACAATTAATCCTGCATGGGAGTCTTACGTTAATTTTGCTCTTCTCGGGAATCCTTCCTGGAGCAGACTGGTTTTGCAATATTCGGAATATATCCATACTCCATCTTAAAAACACAATTTACAAAATCAATATTTTCATTGGCTGAACATATAATTAACATATATAAAAAACGCCTTACTCGCAGAATAATATTTACCCATGGACGCTGATTGGACATCCTGGTTCCCACTCTATTTAAACCAGAATCTCGGGACAATAATTGGTCCATGTATTTCCAGGGTGTGTTTTTTACACGGCTGGTGAGAAGTTAGCTAATGAAGCTGGAAATCGGTCATTAATTTACAGAAACATATGGACATAGTTTTTGGCTACCGTCGCCATCTGAACAGGCGGTCTAGTGGTCTTCGACACCGAATACTGACCGTCATTTATCTCTCTGGAAGGATGACTTCCAGAGCCGAACAAGGGACATTTCCGTCTCCAACTGTGACCTTTTTACTAGAGAAACAATTTGTCCCGGCTGTAAACCCATTTAAAAAACTTGAGATACAAAGGACAGAAATGTCTTTTCATATACTCAAGCGTAACAGATTGAGTAAAAGATTCTCACGAAACCTTTTTTGGACAGTGTAACTACATATTTAATAATCATGTTTAATAATAAAATTAATTAGTGCAGTTATTTCTGCTACACTACATACGAGGAGATGGTCAGCATTCATAGATGTTCCTGGTGTACTGCATGTTGTGCATTCATCTGAGTTATAATTTTTAATTAATTTAAGAAAAATTGTATCGTCTCATCTCATATCCTTCTTATTAGACTGGTTTTGAGACCTTAATTAGGTTCCATCCTCCGTACTTTCATGACCCATGTTATGTTGTCTTCAAGAGCCGCTTCCTGCTTCCTCTGTTGGTAGACTGAAGAACTCCAAAATTAAACCAATTTCCCCGAGAATTTCAAAATTATTTAATTTCTCCTTTTTGTTTTTTTTTTAATTTTCCAAAACCATGAACTCTTTGGGTGGATTTCTGAACCGAAGTCTAAACCACAACCCCAGTTTTCCAATTTTTTATTATTTCCATAATAGCTATAAAAATGACTGAGAATTCACAAAAATTGTTATGAAACCATAGACATGATTCAGACATTTGTTTTTGTAACTAACAGCCGTAGATTTTCAGTTTTTATGGTTGTTATGGAAACAATAAAAAATCGGAAAATCGCGGTCATGGTTTAGACTTAGGTTGAGAAATCCACCCTTTAGGTTTATCATTATGTTTTATTAATTTAGCCTTTTTTTTAACTTTTACAGGAATTAATCACTATGAGGTTTAATTTATGGTAAAATTAAATGTTTCTTACCTCTCCTCATATAAATCTTCCAAGTAGATCGTGATTTATATGAGGAGAGGTAAGAAAATATTTAATTTTACCATAATTTAGCCTTTCTTTAGATTTGATGTTTTTCTGACCATACATGGGTGCTACTGGAGATTTTTCTAGTCCCCCATTCTTGACATTCCTGAGGTATTCTTTCACTCTGGTTTTTAAATTTTTCTTTGTTTTCCCTATGTAGACTTTATCACATTCCTAGCATTTAATCTTACTATTTAACTCATCTCCAAATGGGAGTCAATGACCAATCATGTTTCAAGGAATTTTGTTTTACAACCAATGAAAGTCATGTTTCATCTCATATTTATCGAATTCTGTTTACCAAAATAAAGAAAACTCCTCCTTTTTAATATTCTGAACAGGTTAGAGCATTATTTTGCAGTGACTGACTATCCAACAAGTACATTGAATATAACAAATAATGAACACACATTTGATAATTGTGTGTTTTAAATAATGATTTTACTGAGTTTCCTAAAAAAATTAATTAATAACCTACAATTTTGGTTATAATATACAGTTTGGTGTGCTTAATTTTTTCTCCACTAGGGTGCATTCTTACAATATTGCAATCCTATTTGGCAATAAATAATATGATCTAGTTGCAGCGGATAAACAAATAAGACATAACCATATATTTCTCATTTGTTTTCAAACATCACCATTTACATTAAATATATAAATATTTTAATATAACTATACTTAAATAGTCCATCGCTGTGGTCTCGAGGTAGCATGCTGCCTTGTCATGCAGCGGGCCCGGGTTTGATCCCTGGTTGGGACAGTTTTTTTGGGTGAGGTTTTTATCAGGGTTTTTCCTCACCTGTAAGACATATGTCAGGAAAACTTTAAGGGCCAAACGGTCCCCGAAATCGTATGGCCATCATCATCATCATCATCATCCTTATCATTATCATCATTCACCGGTGTGGAAAGTAACGGGAAGCTACCACACCTACAATTCCCTAGTAAAGCTGCAAAGCATAGCATGAAAATGCTATGATTGCAGTGAAAGACCTGCCCTCGGGCAGAATTACTATGGATGGATGGATACTTAAATAATGATTTGTGAGTGAACAGCTTAATTTTATTCGTTAAATAACCCTAACAAATGCCACTCTTGATTTTCAAATCCATTGGCACGCCGTATCGTAGTGGTTAAGGCACTGAGCTACAAGCCGGAGGGTCGAGGGTTCAAGTCCCGTTGGGGTCAGGATTTTTAAACTGACCCAAACCCTCTGGCGGCACTATGGCCCTGGGGTCAACTCAGCCTCTAACGGAAATGAGTACCAGATGCTTGTTCTGGGGGTAAAGGCGGCCGTCACGCAGGGCTGACAACCCGGCTGGTATAAAGTGCCGATTGTCTAGAAAAAGTGGGAGCCCTAACCTCCTACTACCCCAAGGGCCTCCGGGCCTGTTGTGGGATCACTTTACTTTAGATAATTTGTAAATCACTCGTGGCATTACTTATGATTAGAGTGAGGATTTTGATGAAATTTCATGTTTTAAACTATTAGTCAGAGAGCGCTGAGACAAAGTATCTTTACATTTTATGATATGTAGAATCAAATAAGACCTTCATATTTTTTCATATTTCATAATATTTTGGCAAAATGTTCATATTTCAGTAAAAATTTAATATACCTTCATATTTTTCAACTTTCAATTTTTTAAAAATAAAATGTCTACTAATTGGTTAAAAAAATTTTTGAAGTGACTGTAGTTTTGACAATGTAATATGGTAGACAGGCAAAAATTCCTCAGTATCCCATCTGGAACAAGATAAATAGATTTGATAAAAGAAAATAATTGAAAAAAAGGAGACATGGAATGACCAAGTGGAGGCTTTTGTCCGAAAGTACAGAACAAGAACAGGGATTTCTTAATCAGTGACAAGAACATGAATAAGTAGAACAACAATGTTAGAATAATAACCACCTACTCTTTCTCTCAAGTAGAAACCTGTTCCTTTTTGCTACCTAAGGACAGTCCTTATTTTGTGAATGGATTACAGTATTTAAATGTAGGGAAGACTGCTGCTGCTAAACTTGAAGCTGTGCTGGGAAATAAGATCTTACTTCACAGTTTATGAAATTAGTAAAGTTCTTGTAGGTAAAGCCAATATTATTCTCACTTACATCAAATTATCATATATAGTGCGGTACATGTTTGCTCCCATAACATCATATGGCGTGGAGCATACTTTTAGATCGTACAAAATAATTCTGACAGACAGGCGTTAAAATATGTGGAAAAAGCTCCTAACTGTGTATTACGAACAGAATTGATAATTTGATTATTGAAAGCACATGCATTCATACTGTGCTCGGGAAAATTTCATTGCAAAACTAATGTTAAAATAATTCTAACTACATTTCACTATGTTCATACGTGTAATGTATAGGATTAAAAATAATTGTAATTGCAAAGAGAGTTTTGAAATACTCCCTAGTATTATTTTTGGATTAATTAATTTTAACAAATTATTTCTCCAAATATGACATTCAGTACTTGGTCTACTGCGATGGGCAGGACATGTGACACGAATGGAGGAATGAAAGACATGCATGGAAGCTTCTTGTAGGAAAACCAGAGAGAAAACGCCCAGTTGGTAGACCAAGAATGAGGTGGGAGAATAACATTAACCATGATTTGAGGGAATCAGATTATAGAGGGGATGATTGGAAAACATTGGCTCAGGATGGGGATGTATGGAGAGCTTATGTCCGTGCGGCCATGAACCTATGGGTTCGATTGTGTCAGTGAGTTAGTTAGTTAGGACTTGGTCTACGTGTGTTCTGATTTATCCAATTTAATGTTATTGTGACATTTACATATACTGTAATTCATTATCTGTATGTAACGTAAACAGAAGTCATTCAAACTGTACCTACTCTAAATTTTGTCAGTGGTATATTCGATGGAAGCATGTTACTACGGTTACTATGTTTTGTTTTTTGTTTATGTTTGGATTTCGTAATTAAATATCATTGGATAAATTAATTGATCGTGTTTTATATAAGCCCAGTATTAATTTATTGAAATAAAGTTTGAAACTACAGGCTTGAGAGTCCCTTGGGATAGATGGATGTTGAGACTTCTACATTTCTAGACAATCGCCAAGGGATGTCCACTGGGTTCTCAGTCCTGCGTGACGGCCGCCTTTGCCCCAGAACATGCGCCTGGTACTCATTTAAATTAAGAGCTGAGTAGACTCTAGGGCTATGATGCTGCCAGAAGGTTTGGTCGAGCTAAAAACCTGACCCCACTGAGATTCAAACCCACGATCTTCTGGCTTGTTAGCATGATTCCTCACACAATACATTCAATGTGAGCCATTAAAATTGCTTCAAATCACGAATATAATATGTTATTGACAAGAATCAATAAAACCTCATAATGTTAAAAATTCCCAAATTTACTATATTAAATGATATTTTCTTTTGGGTCAGAATTAATGTAAAATTAATTAAAATGGAAATACAGTGAAACTCTTGATTTCTTGAGCTACAAAAGGTCTCCTTGTATCATTTGTGTGCTGGTATGTATACCCATACATTATACAGGGCTTGTGTTTATAAATATATGTAAAAAGTTAAAAAAAAAACAGTAGCTTCATAATATTTTTGTGTCCTAATTTTCATATTTTTCATATTTTGTTATTATGATTTCATATTTTAGTATACTTTTCTTCATATAATTCCTCACTCTGCT
Organism: Diploptera punctata; assembly: GCA_030220185.1. Taxonomy (NCBI): domain Eukaryota; kingdom Metazoa; phylum Arthropoda; class Insecta; order Blattodea; family Blaberidae; genus Diploptera; species Diploptera punctata. Next base: position 231,435 of record JASPKZ010007760.1, on the reverse strand, counting down.
TATGATTAATCCCTGATTTGTTTTCACTTTCTATTTTCTCATTTTTGTTGGATCTAATTAATCTAAATGATACTGAAGTCTTTTTTCTTTTTGTGCCAATCGTATGTTGAAATTTAAACTTTATTTTTTTAACTTGAATGAATGATATGTGAATTTTGTTTTCTTCTTTTTCTTTTCATAGAGTACTTTGATTAATCAATTTTTGTCTTTTGAACTGAAGAATTTTATTTTTATTTAAACTTTTTATTACATTTTTCACAACATATCACAATGCAGATTTTAACAGGGGTAACTAGTCTCTAAGAGCATGGGGTCACATACCCCTCATCTCATATTTATAATTCATTTACTGTTATTATTTAATAGTTATTTAGATGACTAGTTACAGAAGCAGAGGTTTAGTAATGAGATGCTCGGGAGTGTTCTAAGAGCAGCGAGTTACTAAACCTAATTTTGTAATGTGTTATCTGCAATATTTTATCTACTTTCAGAGAATTTAGGTATATGTTATATATTTAGTATATTTAATGAAATTTATTTATTGATGAAACAATATGTTTAGAGAAAGAGTAACGTGGGCTTTGGAGAAAAAAAAATACACTATTAATCAACAAACATTGTTGTTATATTCTGCAATTTTGGTGTTAGTTTCATATGTGAATTTAAAGTAAAATTGAGCAGAGAAGGTAATTTTCATGGTTCATCAGGAAAAAATTTTAAAAGCAGTCCAAGATACAACTATTAAAATACTTCCAGAAAAGTCAATGAAAGTTTATTTACGTACTTATATGAAATCATCATTAAAGTGTATTATAGGTTTTGTTAATTAAACAAACCTCTTAATATTACCTCCTATTGTATTTTAAAATAGGTTTTGTTGCCTAGTAACTACGAACTAAATCGTCACTGATAGTTATAATAGTAGATAAAATGTTCTTGCCGATTATCTAGAGTATTTAATATATATATATATATATATATATATATTTATCACTTTGAATGAAGATAATTCATTTTTATACGTTAAGAACAGAGAGAAATATAAATTCTCGTTACCTTGGGCACATAATCATTACGACCAGGATCTCCTGTATAAGGACATAGTTCTTGTGGAATATTGCTGTTGGTAGTGCTCATGAAACAGTGTTTGGGGCACATTCATAGTGTGACTTCGGTGACTAAAGTAATGCAGGCAGAAAAATAAATGAGTTCACTCACCCCATTCACTCCCTCAGGCTTCAAGGCATCCCTTTGTGTAGGGTCTGTACTAAGTTAATTTTGTGAGAAAATTTCTGGCTCCATGCGAATTTAATAATGTTTACATAATTTGCTTGTGGAAACAAGTTACTGATTTTACTGAAGAGAAAAAAGGAAAGTATTTAGGAAGGGTTTAAAAATATTTCAGTTAAAGCTTTTAATATACTATTGAAATTATTATTGAATAATGTATTGAAATTTTAAAAAACCATCCTGAACCCTGAAAAGAGATATTCAATTTGCTGATGAATTTGCTCTGTGTAATTTGATTTAGGCATGAGGTTCTTTTACGAGCCCAAAAATCTTCAGGCCCTGGACCCATGGCTTAAAGTCCCTTCCAGAGAACTTCTACTCTGTCATGGAATTAGGCCATAGAACTGTTTCCACATCTAGAGACTGTATCCCTCCATCTAGTTATGGGGAGCCCAATATTCATTTTACTTTGGGTTGGTAATGAGGCAAAATTTGTGGGAGTCTATTGGGTGTCATTCTTTCTATATGTTGGAGCCAGTTAGATCATGGAATTTTATCTATAACACTGTAGATGTTTAATTCGGTTCTTATTTCTTCATTTCATTTCTTATTTAACAATGTGTAACCTGCTACTGAACATAATAATTTCATTTCAGCTACTTCTATTTTCCTTTCATCTGTTTATGAAGTGTCCAGTTTTCACAAACTTATGTTAACAAAGGTACTGCCATAGTACAGGGCTATTCAGAAAGAAGGAACATACTTCAAACATTTATTTCTTCCAAACTACAAAAAATAGAAACATAATTCCAATGTTCCTGGAAAGAGAAAAGTTCAAATTTCACTATGAGCACTTTATAACTTTAAGACCATGCGGCCTTGATCACAGCTTAAAACTTTTCTCTTTGCAGGAACGTTGGAATTGTGTTTCTATTTTTTGTAGTTTGGAAGAAATAAATGTTTGAAGTCTGTTCCTTCGCTCTGAATAGCCCTGTACTATAAAATTTTAATTGTGTAATTAGTAATGTTTTATTTTTTAGAGTTCTTATTGTTCCGCACATATAAAATTTGTTTAATTTTAAGTTTATATCATTCTTTTGGCAGTAAGATATGTTAAACCCTAGGTAGTTGAAATTGTTTACTTGTTCTGTTATTTTAGTATTGATCATTATTTTGAATCTTCTGTGGTTTAATCCTTCGAAAGCCATTACTTTAGCCTTTTTTTTTTTCTCGATATGTGCATATTGTATTTACTTATTACCTCATTTAGTTTATAAGTAGTGATTTGTAGCATGTCCTCTGCTAAAAATCACCTGATCATCTGCGAACAATTTAGTGTTCAAGGCTTTGTCATTAATTTTAAAATGATTGTTTAATTAATAAATATGGATTTTCATCAAGTAAACACAAACTCAATTGATTGTTTAATTGTTCTTGCCATTGTCTAATGGCATTGTCAATATACAGAGTGAATTTTAATTGCACCCACAAACTACAGGGGCTGATTCCTGATTGGAAATGGAGGAAAAATTGTCCCATAAATACCAGTAAGTGTCCATAAATGCATTGTTGCCATGGTAGATAGCACTGACGAATGGCATTATTCTCTTTGACCACTTCCAGAATATTCTTCCTGTTTTACTTGAGAATGTACTTTGGCAATAAGACAGGTGATGTGATTTTTGCATGATGGAGCGCCACCCCATTTCCGCATTATAGTTCACTGACACCTCAACAAAATCTTCCATAGATGTTGTCTAAGATGCGGAGACCCTGTTGCATGGCCTGCTAGATCACCGGACTTAACCCCCTGGATTTTTTTACCTCTGTGGGCATCTGAAAAGTGTTGTGTATGCTGAAGCAGTTCCTGGTGTGCATACCCTTCAATGGTGTGTCCACATCACCTCTGTTGCTATTCAGAGAAAGACCGGAACATGAAAAAGAGTGAAGCAATCCATGATACAACATGTGAACGCATGCATTGCATCCCATGCAGGTCACTTTGAATATCTGTTGTGATGTGGATGCGATTATGCTATGTACTGTGTGACAGGACGATTTGTTGTCATTGTATGCACATCGTTCATTTGCAGACACATGTTTATTGGACCTTTTTGCTTCATTTTCAGTCAGGAATCAGTTCCTGAAGTTTGTCGGTGTAATTATCATTCACCCTGTTTATGCTGAACAATGCAGGGGATATTGGGCATCCTTGTTTTGTTTTTATTTGTATTTTTTCAATTTTATCACTTTTTTATTGTTACGTATGTTCCAAAATACAGACTCTAATTTACTTGTATTAGATGGTGAGGGAAACTTCATTTATACATTCCATATTTTATGGACTATTAAGACACCTTCATTTTTAAGCAATTTTTTTAAATAAATAAGATTTTTACCATTTTTATTATTAGATTGCAAAGCCAGGCTAAAAAATAAAAGAATCTTAATTTATAAAACCAAACTGACCTTTAAAATCCCTGAAAATTGTCATTTGAATTTCCTTCATCTTCTTCATAGTCATCATCCTCTTCATATATAAGATGGTCTTCACTGCTATCGAGAGCATTACTTATTCTGCACTTCTTGAGAGATTTAACAATAATGCCTTCTCACTCTAGACCACTCCACTGATACACTTGTTTGATTGTAGGTCGTTTTAAAGCTCCCTTTAGTGTGAATTCATGTTGGGTTTCATCCATCATCCATTTGTTCCATTCCTCTCTCATATACACTTTAAATGGCTTATTTATCAAGACATCAAGAGATTGCAATTGTGAAGTAAAGTCCTCCTGGAATAACAGCAAAATCTGTATTTCCCTGTCTCGATTTCTCTTTCACAGAATTTTTCAAATGACTACTAAAATGATATAGCACAAGAAGAGAACTCTTCTTTATTAAAGCACCTTCCCTTCTCTCCCATGCTCTGTTAATCCATAATTTCATACCAGCCACATCCATCCACTGCTGCTGCCAGTTGAATCCAATATTGTCAGATCGAGATAGGTTTCCTGAGGCATCGAATATATGGTCATTTTTAGGAATGGCGAAAATTTTAAATCAAACACTGGGTATTTTTATATTAATTTCGAGTATAAGACGCACCTGAATTTTGGAGGCAATTTTTTAAGAAAAAAGTATGTCTTATAGTCTGTAAAATATGGTATTTTCCCATAGTTTTCTTAATATTAACTTATCAAAAGCTTTTTCATAGTCAATAAACAACAAATATTTTGGAAGATTAAATTCTCATCTAATTTGTTCTATTATAAATCTACTGTTTGAGCAGGAGCACCCTTTCCGAAAACTGTTTTGTTCTCATATCCCTTGAATTTTTCCATCCTAAAACTCATGGACCCCAGCCAGGTTTGAACTCATGACCAGAAGCAAGGAACTTAACCCATAAACTAAAAACAGCTAAATTATAATAGCCCTCCCCCTTGTGCCTCTTGGCATCAAGTCATGTTGTGTCCCTGGGTGGGTGAAAAGGAAGTGCCTTATCAAGCGATGTGTTGGGACTTATGCATGAGTGTATGTTAATATGTATGCAGTGTGTGTGAAATGGCTCAGGCACTTGTTGTGCACTGCTGTGCATTTTAAGTGAAATCAAAGCTAAAGTTTATCTTGAAGCTACACCATATTTCTGTTTTCTTTCATTCACTGTTCCATCCATCTGTCCAGCGAACCGGTAATTAAGCCAGTTATTATTTCATTCTAAGTTACTTTTTTTTTTTGGAAATTCACATCATTCATTGAATCACCATAAGTTTCAATTTTTTTTTTTTTAATTTCGACATAAGGTTGGCTCCCAAAAATGACTTTAGCATCAGTAGATTAATTAGATTTAACAAAAATGAGAAAATGGAAGAAGAAAACAAATCAGGGATTTATTATAAGTAATGCCACGAGTGATTTCCAAATTATCAATAAATTCACGACTCACGAAATGAGGAGTGAATTTATCTAGATAATTTGGAAATCAAGAGTGGCATTTGTTAGGACTATTTAACGAATAAAATTAAGCTGTTTACTCACAAATCATTGTTTAACTATAGTTATTTTAAAATATTTATGTATTTAATGTAAACGGCGATGTTTGAAAACAAATCAGAAATGTGAGGTTATGTTCATTCACTGCAACTAGATCATATTATTTATTGCCAAATACGTTCACAATATTGTAAGAATGTACCCAAGTGGAGAAATAATGAAACACATCAAACTATATATCATAATCAACATTACAGGTTATTCATTTATTTTTTTAGTAAACAACTCAGTAAAATCAAGGAATCTATTCATTATTTGCTATATTCAATGTATTTGTTGGAGAAAAATAATGTTCAGAACATTAAAAAGGAGGAGCTTTCTTTATCACAAAAGCAGGAGCTGATAAAGAGAAATCGATAAAGAGCGAGGTGAAACACGACTGTCATTGGTTGTAAAACAAAATTCATTGAAACATGATTGGTCATTGACTAGCATTTGTGGCATGAGTTAAATAGCCAGATTAAATGTGAAGAATGTGAGAAAGTCTACATAGGAAAACTGAGAGAAATTTGAAAACCAGAGTGAAGGAACATGTCAGGAAGGTAAGAAAGGGGAAGTAGAAAAATCTGCAGTGGTTGCCCGTGCATGGTTGGAAGAACATCTTATCGATAAGAAAGCTAAATTATTAAAACAAATAGAGAAACCAAAAGAACTCCCTGTTTGAGAAAAAATCTACATTCATAAAAATGAAAAGGAGAAATTAATGAACTTGGAAATTCCGGGGAAAATTATCTGATTTTGAGGTTTTTTTCAGTCTACCAACAGAGGGAGTGAAAGATGGCTCTTCAAGACGACAGAACTATGGTCACGAAATTACTAAAGATGGCACTGAAGTGTAAGGTTCTGAAATTAATTAAAAAAATAATAATAATATGAGATGAGTTATAAAAAAATTACCTAAAAAATTCACCTAGTTATTTCATTTGTTTATCAACACATTAAATCTTTCAACCATCATTGTCATCATCTTAAGGCACTACAACTTCAAAATTGAATGTTTTGGCCTTCTCAATAATCTTCCTCCAGACTCTTCTATCTTCTGCCAATTTCAGGTTTGTCACCGTTATCTTCTTCAAATCCTCCCAAACATCGTCCTGCCATCTCATCTTAGGTCTACCAACAGCTCTAGTTCCAGTAGGCTTCCATTTATATAGTTTTTTAAACTAATCTCTGTTGATCCATTCTTATCAGATGACCAAACCATCCAATCCTATGAAATCTGATATTATTTATTATATTTTGAATTTTCCGGTACTAATTTCCTTGCAATTTGGTTTAAAAATATGCAACATACAAAAATCATTTTTTTCAGCTTATTCTTAACCCTTTAGGTGTCATGAGCCGATTAGATCGGCTCTGGTGCTCCTTTCCATTATCTGCCAGACAATATACTTAAACTACTTGCAAAGCCGATCACATCGCCGGGTGCAATTTAAATATCTGACACAAGAGATTTTACCCGTGGCATGCAGAGGGTTAAGTTATGTACATGGAAATTATGTCACTAATTAAACAAGTCTTCCTGAGCATAATGGCACTCTGGTGAACTTTTTAGACATATTTCTTCATGAGTAATTTAAAATACAAAAACAATAAAAATAAAAAATCAAACTTCTTAAAAATATTGTCTTGGTATATTTTTCTCAAAAAATCCTTATCCAATTGTTTCCAAAATTTAGTATGTTATTGTCCATAGCTCATTTGTCAATAATAAGGTTTGCTTGTGTTCAGATATGGATTGTGATTTATTTTTTTTAAAAATTCAAAGGCCAAAAGAAAATTTTTGTTAAAAATTTTGTATGTTTTTTTTTTTAATTTCAAACACTATTAATAGCACAAATATAAATTTACCTTATTGTTATAAAGATCTTAAAACTGCATATACATGCCAAAAATTATTCTCTTATGTTTTATAGTTTCACAGAAAAGTGTACCAAAATATGAAAAAAAAAAATACAAGTTATGGGAAAATGCAAAAAACAAAAATTTGCACATTAGCAGAACCTAGAGACACCATTTTAAAAATTAATTTTTATGGGTTTAATGTCCAAAACCAACAAAATAATGTTACACGTTGATAAAATAAACCTTCCTGGATATTTTAAGCAAAAAGAAAAACAAATTTCAACCCAAATGAATACTGGGTGCCCTTAATTATATTATTCAGTTCATTATTTGTTTTGGTTTTCCAAGCTTGGTCTGGTCCTTTATTTGAACCATACATTTTTCTAAGTATCTTTCTTTCGAAAATTAACAGTTTTTGTTTGATTGTTTCTTTTAGAATCCACGTTTCACTTGCATAAGTTACTATTGGTCTTATTAGTGTTTTATTTAGAAAACAAAATTTCTGATTATAAGTCGAGATGGATGCAACATGTTCATCGAATGGAAGATCACAGAATACCCAAACAAATGTTAAGATATCAACCTGCAGGAAGAAGAAGACCAGGACGTCCACTCAAAAGACTTTTGGATGGTGTTTCTCTTGAGGCCGAAACAGGTCAACAAATGGCCTAAATTCATGAATGTACTATGATGATGATGAGTTTGGCAGATTTAGATATTAGTTTACTTTTAAATAATGTTAAATGTGCATAATACACCTTATTCCCATTTACAATTCTTTGTTTAACTTCTTCTTTCAATTAATTGTGTCCATTCACTATTGCACCCAAATTCTTAAATGCTGACACTGATTTAATTTGACTGTTATCTATTTGTAGATCATCTGTGTTTCTATTGAAGTCAATATATTTTAGATATTGTTTTATTTTTCAACCATCATTCAGAAGTGAATTATACAGTTTAAGGCAAGATGTCTCTGAGAGCTATGCCGGCGGTAGCATTGCTGCCGATAGGGTTACCCATGCCGGACTGGTCGAAGGTGATAAGCCAGACGAAATAAGTACCTTGGTCGAAAGAGTGACGATCTTTCACCGTAAAAATACAACCGTCAAGAAATGCGGACATGGGTTCTACTGGGGTAAAATTTTCCGGAGGTCAAATAGTCCCCCATTCGGTTCTCCGGGCGGGGACTACTTCAGGGAACCCATGCCAAAGGCTCAAACACAGGGACATGTTCCTAGGAACATGGAATGTTAGGACTTTATACAATAGCGGGGCACTAGAGATATTAACGCGGGAATTGGATAAATCGCCCTTGGATATAGTCGCTTTACAGGAAGTTAGGTGGCCAGGAGAAGGTAGTCAGGAATCAGGAAGCTTTGCATTATACTATGGGGGTGCAGAAAGACCTGCATTTGGAACGGGTTTTTTAGTCAGAAGGAGGATCCTATCCGCTATCCGAGATATTAAGTTTGTTAGTGATAGGATATCATACATAATTCTAAAGGGTAAACGACATGATTTTATAATTGTAAATGTACATGCCCCCACAGAAGATAAAGATGACAAGATCAAGGATGAGTTCTATGAAGAATTAGAATGCTTATTTGATAGCCTTTCACGATATCATATGAAAATTGTCTTAGGAGATTTTAATGCAAAAGTGGGGCAGGAAGAATATTCAAACCAACAATAGGCAAATTCAGTCTTCATGAAGATAGTAACGACAACGGGGTTAGATTAGTCACATTTGCCACATCAAAGAATCTCATTGTTAAGAGCACAACATTTCAGCATAAGGATATTCATAAATACACCTGGACGTCCCCAGATGGAGAAACTCGGAACCAGATAGATCATGTATTAGTGGATAAACGCTGGCACAGTAGCATCATTGATGTTAGATCAGTTAGAGGGACAGACTGCAATTCAGATCATCATCTGGTCAAGGTGAAAATCAGACAACGGCTATCGCTTATGAGAGGAACAAATGCTAAAGATGATTCTGTAAAATATGAATTAAAAAACTTGAAAAATGATGAAATGCGGCAAGAATACCAAATCAAAATTGCAATAGATTTGAAGTACTGGAATCTTCAGATGACAATGTGGGCAAACGAAGAAGAAACTGATATAAATAAAGAATGGGAGGCTATAAGAGATACTATTAAATTGTCAGCATCAGAAAGCATTGGTTGTTTAAAAAAGAGGAAAAACAAGAAATGGTTTGATGAGGAATGTGCCGACATTGTAAAGAAAAGAAAGCTAGCAAAATGAAATGGTACACGAGCCAAATGAGGTAAATTTAGAGCAATTGGGTAGTGTTAGACGGGAAACCACCAAGTTACTAAAGAGTAAAAAGAGGGAATATTTGAGAGAGAAGATTAATGATCTTGAAATGAATGCAAAAAATAGGAACATTAGAGAATTATACCAGGGAATTAGTATAGAGAAGAAAGGGTTTCAGGCTAGAACAAACATAATTCGGAATGAAAATGGGGATATGATTGCAGATTCCAAGAGTATATTAAATAGATGGAAAAGTTATTTTAATCAGCTATTAAATGTACATACAGAACAGGACATTGAGGAGGATAAGTTACAGACAGCAGAAATGCTAGTCGCAGAGCCAAGTGCATTAGAGGTTGAAATGGCAATTGAAAAATTGAAGATGTATAAAGCATCAGGTTCAGATGAGATCCCAGCAGAACTGATAAAATCAGGGGGAGAAAAATTGATGGACAAGATACGCTGGTTGCTTAGTATGATTTGGGAAAAAGAAGCTCTTCCAGATGAATGGAAGGAATCAATTATCGTACCAATTTATAAGAAAGGAGATAAAACTGATTGCAACAACTATAGGGGCATCTCATTACTTTCAACTTCGTACAAAATTCTAACAAATATATTAGTAAGCAGACTTGCTCCCTATATTGATGACATTCTAGGAGATCATCAATGTGCATTTAGAAGAAACAGGTCTACAACAGATCAGATTTTTAGTATAAGACAGATTTTAGAAAAGAAATGGGAATATAATGGTACTGTACATCAACTATATGTAGACTTCAAAAAACATATGATTCAATTAAGAGGGAGAAGTTATATAGTATCCTGCTGGTGGAGTTCGGAATTCCCAAAAAGTTAGTTAGACTTATACGAATGTGTCTAAATGGCTCAACGAGTAGGGTGCGTGTAGGCAAACAGTTTTCAGACACTTTTGAAATCCAGAATGGGTTGAAGCAAGGAGATGCACTATCTCCTCTACTATTTAATTTTGTACTAGAGCATGCCATTAAATCTTTAGAGAATAAGGAAGGTTTACAACTGAATGGTATTAATAAGCTGTTAGTTTATGCTGATGATGTAGTACTACTGGCCGATAGCGAAGAGATACTAAAGGCCAACACGCACACACTATTGAGTAACACTAAGAAATTAGGACTGGAAGTAAATATCAGTAAAACTAAATATATGGTCACACGTAGAAATACATTATATAATGGAAATGGACAGCTAATGACAAATGAGGGAAATTTTGAGGAATTGGCTGAATTCAAATACCTAGGAACAATAATCACAAATAGGAATGAGATGCACAAAGAAATTAAACATAGGCTCAATTCTGGAAATGCATGCTATTATGCATTGCAGAGACTTTTGATGTCCCAACTCCTTTCAAAGAACGTTAAGCTGAAAATATATAAAACTATTATTCTACCAGTTATATTATATGGGTGCGAAACATGGACTCTTACTTTAAGGGAGGAAAGGAGATTACGAGTATTTGAGAATAAAGTTCTTAGGAAAATTTTTGGACCAAAGAGAGATGAACAGACAGGTGAATGGAGAAGACTACATAACAATGAACTACATGGTCTTTATAGGAAGCCAGATATAATAAGAACAGTTAAGTCCCGTAGACTGCGATGGGCAGGACATGTTGCGCGTATGGGGAATGAAAGACATGCATGGAAACTTCTTGTAGGAAAGCCAGAAGGAAAACGCCCAGTTGGTAGACCAAGAATGAGGTGGGAGAACAACATTAACTATGATTTGAGGGAAGTAGATTATACAGGAAATGATTGGAAAGCATTAGCTCAGGATAGGGATGTATGGAGAGCTTATGTCCGCGCGGCCATGAACCTACGGGTTCGATAGTGCCAGTGAGTAAGTAAGTAAGTAAGGCAAGATGTCTTGGTGCAGAGCTATCTCCATGGGGGAAGAAATTTTCTCATGGAATTTCGGCCAGTATGTGACCTGTGCCTACCTAGTATCGTGAGACATTTGGGTAGCTACAATAAATGATGGCTCCAGGTTGAGAAAACCAGCTATAATGACAGAGTGACCCCGACATACTGACCACATGTCACCCCTATATTGGTTGGATGATTGTCTACCTCTGTGATTAACACATGTAGATGTGAGGCCTGCTGATAGGCCAAGGGCCTTCTAGGCCTGTTGTTGTGAAGTTGTATTATTCAGCCATGAATGCATTCATTCTGCCATCTCTCCATCCATTTAATCAGTAAGACAAATACATTTGTCAATTCAGCCATAAATAAATTACCAAAGAGTAATGAACAGACAGGCAAATGGAGAAGACTACATAACAAAAAACATTAAAAAAGATAAAGATATAAGAATTGCGTATAGAACAAACAACAAATTAAATAATATAATCTCAAATAAAATACAAGAAACAGACATTTATAAAAACAAGGGTGTTTACAAACTAAAATGCCATGGCTGTGAAATTTTTTTTATTGGTAGAACAACAAGAAATTTCAGTATATGATTCAATGAACATCTTAAGAACTTCATATTTAATCCAGTTTTGCAAAACATGTCATAGAAACAGGTAATTAATTTAACACTATGGACAATATATTATCCATTATTCATAAAGAAAACAACATTGAAGATCAATGTTCTCGAAGAGATTGATATATTAAAACCGACCAGGAACACTCACTCACTTACTTAACGAGAACACACCCAATGACATCAACTCTCTCTACAAGATTCTCACAAACAATAATTAGTACAGATTTACATGCTGAGGATGAAGCATATGTTCCAAAAGTATTTCACATTTTGTAGCCTTATAAAGTGTTACTCAACGATGGCACTACCAGTGGCGATATATGGACGTGAGGCCTAGGCCCTGAAGGAAAAAGAAAGAAAAAATAAAATTCAGGCAGTGAAAATGAGATTCATATGAGCTGTGAAAGGTTGTACAACAGAAGAACTTATTATAAATGAGATTATTAGAGAGGAACCACTTCTTCAAAACATAGAACAACACAGGAACAATTGGATAGAACATCTGCAAAGAATGACAGAGGATAGGATGCCAAATATGGTACTGATGTATAATCTGGAGGACGAAGATCAGTAGGAAGACCCAGAAAGCGCTGGGCTGAACAGATGTGAGATCAGAACAGGCTATGACGTAATCCGTGAAGGATAGTGATGATGATGATGATGATCTGCAAAGAATGGCAGAGGATAGGATACCAATGATGGCATTGATGCGTAATCCTGGAAGACGAAGATCAGTAGGAATATCAAGAAAGCGCTGGGCTAAACAGATGTGAGATCGCAACAGGCTAAGACGATCCCTGAAAGATGATGATGATGATCTGCAAAGAATGACAGAGGATAGGATACCAAAGGTGGCATTGATGCATAATCCTGGAGGACGAAGATCGGTAGGAAGACCAAGAAAGCGCTGGGCTGAACAGATGTGAGATCGGAACAGGCTAAGACCTAATCCGTGAAAGATGATGATGATAATAATAAAGTTGAGGACGACTGAGATTTGAGGTACCTATTTCAATTTTTTAACAGTGAGTTGCATGATGTTTATAGGAAACACGATCTAATAAGAACAATTAGTCTTATAGGCTGTGGTGTGCAGGACATGTGGCGTGAATGGGGAGAGAGAGAGCAGCATGGAAGCTTTTTGTAGCAAAACTAGAGGGAAAATGCCCAGTTGGTAGGACAATAATGAGTTGAGAGAACAAAATTAACCATGATTTGAGGGAAGTAGATTATACTGGGGATGATTGGAAAACATTAACTCATAATAGGGATGTGTGGAGAGGTAATGTCCGCGCGGCTATGATCTTAACGTTTCGATAGTGCCAGTATAGAAGGGCCGTCGCACAAGCCTGACATGTGCCAAATTTGCTTGAACCTCCAACTATCTCAAGGGCCTCCTAAGGCCTGCAGCCGTACAATAGAGACAGAAGACTTATAAAAGCGACGCGATGTAAACAGGATTTCTTCCGCCGCGTCGCTGCTTTTAAATTACAATTAGATTTTTATTTTTAGACGCTTGACAATTATCGTTTATTTTGCTGGATAAATAGAAGCTATAGGAAGAATACACCAGTCTTTTATAACGACGATATTTCACCCATGAAATTCAGAATTATCAAAGCAATTGGTTGTGACATGCCTAAAGAATGGACCCATCTCGCTTTCCTAAATTAGCATTGCAATATAAACCTAAACGAAGTCGAGATAGAGGAAGACCAATATTCTGTGGCATTAAGGTAAAAGTACATAAATATGTTTTTAGTGATTTTTATTTTGTAAACTAATATGTCAGAAATACAGTATTTTCCTTCCTCTATCATAAGGGTAAAGTTTAAGTTATAGCTGATTTCTTATTGTAGATATCTCTTGGTCAGAAGTAATGAAAATCTCAGATTATTAATAAGTTATTTGAATATTGATAAGTTCTTGTGAAAAGTTATGTTTTCAGATTTATGCATGTTTACCCTGTGGCTGCACAATAATGGATTGGATAAAGAATGAAGATATAAGAGCACAGCTAAATATATATCTATTGAATGATAAAGTCAAAGAATATAGAGAAAAATGGTTTAGACATGTAGAAAGAATGAATGTAACAAGATTACCAAAAAACAGCATCTAACTACAAGCCAACAGGTTCTAGGAATGTAGGAAGGCCAGTGAAAAGATGGACAGAACAACTGTGAGGCGGAACAGGCAATTTGCATAGCCCGTGAATTGAAGACCCAGTGGCCACAGAATTGAGATGTACTGACCAGCCACATCTTGAGATATCATATGACCAGGCTCAAGCAACCTAAACCTAAATAAGTTAATGATGATGATGAAATATTATTGGAGAAGCAGAAACAAAAATAGGAATATTCCACAATATAGTGGTGCCCTTTCAACCCAAAGAGATTTGTCGCCAGAGGTTTATGTCTAAAACATCTTCTCACCTCCCTCTGTCCAACGTTCTCTAGGTCTGCCTCTTCCACTTCTTCCATTAGCTTTCCAATTAAGGATCTTGCCTTTGGTATGTTATCTTCTTCCATTCTTATGAGGTGTCCATACTATTTCAAACGTTTTTCTTCTATTTTTTCTAATATAACCTTTTTCAACTTGCATAATTTCCCTTATTGTGCTGCTTCTGACTTTATCCCTCCTTGAAATTCTTGTCGATCGCCTCCAAAAATCAATTTCTACCGCTATCAGCTTGTTGGATTCTTGTCCACTTACTGTCCAGGATGGGGTCCCGAAATCTAGTCTCGGTCACTCCATGTGGGTTTTGTGGTTCATGAAACTGAGCATGGGCAGGTTTTTCTTCCGGTTTCTCCTCTTTTCTCCTGCCACAATTTCATTCCACTATTTCACCATACTCATCCATTTAGTTTCATTTCGTTCATTTGCCCCTGTGATGTTGCATCATGTGTGGTCGGCCGACACCCTTGCCATTCATAGACCTCTATATAAGGGGCTTCGTCTCATCTCATCCCTCGACCCGACTCTGAGTTGGACACGAGTCGAGGGTATTATTATAAGAAAAATAATGAACTTGGTATATTAATTAGACGAGGTCATGCATCAACCGGCTAAGCGCCATTATCTAAGTTTCGAGAAAAATACGTTTAAAGTATAAGTCAATCTTCACTATTTATTGTAGTCAAACTAACAATACTGGATATAGCAAATTATTTTCCTTGTTTGACAGTAATGCATCAACAACCTAAGAGCGGGAACATTTGGCATTTAGCTGCTTGATACAAAATTTAGATTAGCATTTATGAGGGATGGTTTCACAGACGTTTGTTGCAAAATACAGAATCTCTGATAGGACTGATGGCGTTTACATTTTTCTTTAATAATAAGGCTATATTTAAATATTTCGCGCTAGATGTGTGCGTACACTTATTTCATGAGCCAATGCAACAGATGCCATCAAAATAATTTATTTTTTTAATAATGGCGCTTAGCCGGTTGATACATTACATCGACCAATTAAAATAAAAAGTCGTAAAAAACTAAGCGAATCCCTCAGCAAGTCAAATTTATTTTCATATTTTGCTAATTATATCGTATGCACGCAGTTTCGTTGTTAGAAAAAAATATGACGGTCGTTTGAGCAATTTTCAAATTTGGATTCTAGGAAAATCTCCGCTTCTAATGTGATTTTGTTGGGCTTTTTTCTATCATTACGGTGGCCATATACACTAGACCTTCTTCTTCCTCCTTTCATATGATAGACCTAGTGGTCTGTTACGGTCTCAATCCAACGTTTGAAGGGTGTGCCCAATGATATCTTGCCTGGTGGCTGATAATTTAAGCTTTGATTTGGTATTCTTATTCTGCTCATTCTTCTTATGTGAGATTTCCAGTTGTTTAGACACTAGACATTAATTTTCGTATACATCAGTTGATAATGTTAATTTTTTGTAGTATCATAACCTTACAACTAACAGAATTTCGGACTCATTTTCAATTTGTTTATAACAATTTAATTTGTTGCTATTTGCACCATAATGATCCAGAATGTGTATCTCATTCAATTTTTAACCAATTTTCATAAAATTTGCAATAAATTATTCAAGAATATGTGGGGAATGTTTGGTAGAATTTTCATTCGTTGTATTTAAAGTAATTGATTAAAAATGTTTTTCTTCCCTATTATTTGATTTTTAAAACTTAATAATTGTTTAACAGATCATTAAAACTGCACTTTTATTGTTATTGTTCTCAGAAAAGTAGGCAACCTGCATTCAACATCCGTCCATCCATTCATAGTAATTCTGTCTGAGGGCAGTCCTTTCACTGCAATCATAGAATTTTCACGCTATGCTTTGCAGCTTTACTAGGGAATTATAGATGTGGTAGCTTCCTGTTGCTTTGCACACAGGTGAAGGATGATTATGATAAGGATGATAATGATGGCCGGATGATTTTTGGGGACCGTTGGGCCCTAAGCTTCCTGACATTTGTCTTACAGGTGAGGAAATACCTGAAAGAAAACCTCATCCAGGAGTCTGTCCCGACCGGGTCCGATGCGTGACAAGACTAATTTGCTTCAATTTAAAGTAAAAAACATGATAATAACCCTAATCTGTTAGAAGTTACGAAGTTACAAAAGAATGAAACAGTTTTCAGTAAGTCACATGCAAAGATATTGGTACATTTTCACCCACATGACTGGTAGAACTCCTCCTGGTTCATACATAACTCCTTCCTTGGCAATAGTTAGGGCTTCCTTCATCATCTTGTGGCCTCTCAAGTACCTTCTTCGATCCCTTACTTCTTTTGTTGATTTTTTGGCACACGTTACAATGCGACGTTCGTCCATACATCTAACTGAATCTTCCATGAACTTTCCTTATTTATACATGAAATGCTGATGCTACATCAATAAACCAGACATGTTTGAAAACTACAAAAAATCTATTTTACCCAACAAAAAACAAAAATTGTGTTTTTTCAACATTTAAGAATATATGGCCAGCTTAAGACAAGTTTCTTTGCGAGAAAAAACAAATGTGACCGCCGAAATTTCAGCATTCAGTTTAACTCCCACTTCTAATGATATCATTTTGCTGATTTCCCGAAAATATAATTTAATTTGAGTGACATATGCAAAGTTACGTTCCAAAAAAAAAAGTATTGCTAGGGCTAGAATGTTTGCGCCAGGGTCACATGAAACTCCTACAGCTAATGGTACGATTTTGCTGATTAATGAACTAAATATTATTATTTTAATCTATGCTGAGTTGCGTCCGAGAAAAAAATTGCGGCCGCGAGAGTGATAATAGATACATGTATATCATTAACCAGCAAAATCGAATCTATAGGAGTAGAAGTTCACCGGAAGTAAAATTAAAAAAAATCACCCTAGTAGCAGCAATTTTCGTTGTTTCGCAACGAAACTCGGTATATACTATTGAAATAAAACGGAAAAAGATTTTCCAAGGATGAGCGACATCCAACCATTAGAAGTGGAAAATTTTCAAAGCTCTAGCGGTCGCCATGTTTGTTTTCTCGCTTGAGTAAGAAACGTAACATCGAGTTGGTTAATTAGGATGAAACTAGATATATGCCATAAAAATGATAATGTATTCCGCGAAATCTCGCCATTTCAATTTGGGATTTACCTGAACGCCTTAATTTGAAAGTCGCCCTAGCGGCCGTCGGATTTGTTTTCTTCGCAACACGTAACTGTATACATAGGATTTAATTAACAAAAGAGAGATGTATTCCGCAACCAACAAAATTGAACCATGAATTCGACTTGCTGAGGAATTCACTTTGTTTACGTCATTTTTGCGTGACGGACTATCGAGGTTTGGGAATCCGTATTTTTGTGAAGATAAGAGTGCGCCCAGTCCCCCGGTTTATTTCTGGACATTTCAAGTATCAAGAAATAAACCGTATTACTCCGTTGATCTTGCACATTGGAGGGGTGTCCCAACCCGCCGGTTGGTCATTGTCGCTGGTTTCCCTTATCTTCAGCGATATCAGCGTGAAATTTTGAAAAAGAAAATAGTAATCACAAATAACATCACTTTTAAATTAAGCCGAAATGATTTGAAAATATAAATAAACTGTTAAGATAACAACGTGAACCCCTATCTCAATCCGGGAGCCAAGCCACCCGCCTCCCACCCTATTGGCTATAGCAACCGGCCATATAAACTCCTATCTGCCTATGGGAACCGGGAAATTATCCGTGACCCAGCAGTGCCCGTCTGCCACTTGTTTTCCATGAGTCACGAGCCTCCCACTTGTGGGCTTGCGCTGTGACGCGCTGAGAGACGGCAGGAGCACAAATTGTGGCCTGGGGACCCACTGAACATGTGACAGCTGCCAGATACTCGAACTAACTAACATGCGTTAGTCGTCTAACCCCCACGCCACGCTTCAGTGGCGAGTTTAACTTCCCTCTGCGGAAAGTCTCCTAACCGCACGCCACGAACGTAAAATAACTTCAGTGGCGAGTCTAACCCACTCCCCTCTGTGGAAGAAGTTTACTCCACTCCATAAAACGAGACAGCCACGGACGATTCCGCCTATCTCCTAAAGTCCCACTGGCGTTTACCGGAAACTAAATGTTGCTATCTCAACTAAATAATTACATACGTTTTGTTCATCCGTGTTCTTTAATCCTCTTGAAATAATTTGTCGTTTTAAAGAAGCACATTTATAATAAACTGTTTCTAGGTTTTGACCTGTTTATTATCTTTCTATTGTTACGAAGAAATAATCAGAAGTTGTCTTAACTAGAATCCGACTGATAGGAATTAGTGGACATTTGATACACATGTGTTTGTAAGTAACTAAATTTTCATTATCAATTTATCTAAAAACATTGAAAAATAGTAATCACAAAAACATCACTTTTAAATTAAGCCGAAATGATTTGAAAATATAAATAAAGTGTTAAGATAACAACGTGAACCCCTATCTCAATCCGGGAGCCAAGCCACCCTCCTCCCACCCTATTGGCTATAGCAACCGGCCATATAAACTCCTATCTGCCTATGGGAACCGGGAAATTATCCGTGACCCAGCAGTGCCCGTCTGCCACTTGTTTTCCATGAGTCACGAGCCTCCCACTTGTGGGCTTGCGCTGTGACGCGCTGAGAGACGGCAGGAGCACAAATTGTGGCCTGGGGACCCACTGAACATGTGACAGCTGCCAGATACTCGAACTAACTAACATGCACTAGTCGTCTAACCCCACGCCACGCTTCAGTGGCGAGTTTAACTTCCCTCTGCGGAAAGTCTCCTAAGCGCACGCCACGAACGTAAAATAACTTCAGTGGCGAGTCTAACTCACTCCCCTCTGTGGAAGAAAGTTTACTCCACTCCATAAAACGAGACAGCCACGGACGATTCCACCTATCGCATGAAGTCCCACTGGCGTTTACCGGAAACTAAAGGTTGCTATCTCAACTAAATAATTACGTACGTTTTGTTCATCCGTCTTCTTTAATCCTCTTGAAATAATTTGTCGTTTTAAAGAAGCACATTTATTATAAACTGTTTCTAGGTTTTGACCTGTTTATTAACTTTCTATTGTTACGAAGAAATAATCAGAAGTTGCCTTAACAACTGGAATCCGACTGATAGGAATTAGTGGACATTTGATACACGTGTGTTTCTAAGTAACTAAATTTTCATTATCAATTTATCTAAAAACATTGAAAAATAGTAATCACAAATAACACCACTTTTAAATTAAGCCGAAATGATTTAAAAATATAAATAAACTGTTAAGATAACAACGTGAGCACCTATCTCAATCAATTTAAAATTTACGTACGTTTTGTGCATCCGTCTTCTTTAATCCTCTTGAAATAATTTGTCGTTTTAAAAAAGCACGTTTATAATAAACCGTTTCTAGGTTTTGACCTGTTTATTAACTTTCTATTGTTGCACGCACATCTTACATTTCCGGACACATGTTTATATGACCTTTTTTGCTTCATTTCCAGTCAGGAATCAGTCCCTGTAGTTTGCCGGTGTAATTACCGTTCACCCTGTAGATATATGAAAATTTAACATAACATGTAAAATAGTTAAACTAAAAATGTAATTTCTTAGAAGAAAAGTTAAATGCTATGATTCCGTAAAATGACGACTGAATATTGTATTATTGACTAACGCGCCTTCAAACAGGCAGTGATACGATCGACTCTAACAGTGTAATACAATCGGTTGCGTGTTTGGACAACTCTCCAGAGCGAAATATAGTCCACCAACCTCAACAGCGTGCTTGCATACCTCATCATGAACTTATTTAGGTTTAGGTCGTTTGAGCCTGTTCCTATTGGTTCCCAAGATGTGGTTGGTCAGTCCATCTTAATGTTGGTCTTCATCTATCTACCACACCTAGAATTCCCTAGTAAAGCTGCAAAGCATAGCATGAAAATACTATGATTGCAGTGAAGGACCTGCCTTCGGGCAGAATTACTATGGATGCTAATTTATAAATGTGAGATGGGTCCGTTCTTTGGGCAAGTTGTAACCTATTGCCTTGATAATTCTTTCTTCAACTCTTTTGAACTTTTAATTCGGAGAAAGGGAAAATAATTGTCGTTCACCCCATTAAGAGGTGGATGGACTGAAACATATTTGATTAACTAGCATTAATGGTACCATATTTCACGGGGAACTGCCCCTATGGCGGTATGCTGTGTTTCACAGCACCGAAGGTCGTGGCTCATTCCGACTCTCGGCTCGTCGGCAGTGAGTTTTACGATGCACCTTTCCGGCGTGTGAACCCACTACCAATATACCAAACTGCGTCATTACATTTTAATTTCCCACGTTCACTGCGTAGAGGCAAGGGTTAGCAGTTGATCCCTTTACAGTTAGCAAAAAAAAAATTAGCCGTCAAGAGGTACAGGTGCCGGTACACTGGACGGCCATTGTTGCCGCCATAAGAAAGAAAGAAGAAAGAACAGTTTCTCCAATTTAACAAAAGAAACATCTTCCGTAAACCAGTAAGATCGGACCATAATTTGAAATTCTCTTAGTTTCCGCAGTTCCTGCCTCACGGACTTTTTAATTACTTCACTATCATCAGCCGTTGTACAGCCTTTGAAATAATTGATGGCGCACAGATAATTTTCAAGTCTCAGAATGAAGCCACTGCGCATGATCAGAGATCAGCTATTTGGTTTACTAGTATACAACTATTTGAGAAACTACATCCGTTACATTTCGTTGTGTGTCGTGCAATGGAAAACAATTTCCTGTAAATAAGTAGTGCGGTGAATACTGAAAATAAAACAAAGCAAAAGAAAGAAAATTACTTGAAATGAGGATGAGAGAGAGAAAAGAAAAAGCATGATAGCAAGATCGAACACGCGACCTCTTGCACGGGAAACAGAAGTCCCCTCCTATACCACAATCATCTCTCCTAGAAATTGTCTGTATAAAGCGATGCAGTACTTTAGGACTTACTTGTATATTGAAAATAGATATTAACTTGATTTAAATTAATCGGACGCATATTGTATTAGTAATAGAAATAAATAATTTTATTTTGCCATGTGTTTTGTAAACAAAGCAACGAGACGTTACAATCGTTATTCATTTAATCTATTTATTTCCATATATTCCATTCCATTCCATAGTAATTCTGCCCGATTGCAGGTCTTTCACTGCAATAATAGTATTTTCATGCTATGTTTTGCAGATTTACTAGGGAACTGTAGGTGTGGTAGCTTCCCGTTTCTTTCCACACCGGTGAAGAATGTTGGTGATAATGATAAGGATGATAATGGCCGGATGATTTTCGGGGACCGTTGGGCCCTAAGGTTCCTGACATTTATCTTACAGGTGAGGAAAAACCCCGAAGAAATCTCACCCAGGAGCCTGTCCCGACCGGGAATATTTCCATGTACAGTGAATTCTTACTTACTTACTTACTTACTCACTGGCACTATCGAACCCGTAGGTTCATGGCCGCGCGGACATAAGCTCTCCATACATCCCTATCCTGAGCTAATGCTTTCCAATCATTCCCTGTATAATCTACTTCCCTCAAATCATAGTTAATGTTATTCTCCCACCTCATTCTTGGTCTACCAACTGGGCGTTTTCCCTCTGGCTTTCCTACAAGAAGCTTCCATGCAAGTCTTTCATTCCCCATACGTGCAACATGTCCTGCCCATCGCAGTCTACGAGACTTAACTGTTCTTATTATATCTGGCTTCCTATAAAGACCATGTAGTTCATTGTTATGTAGTCTTCTCCATTCACCTGTCTGTTCATCTCTCTTTGGTCCAAAAATTTTCCTAAGAACTTTATTCTCAAATACTTGTAATCTCCTTTCCTCCCTTAAAGTAAGAGTCCATGTTTCGCACCCATATAATATAACTGGTAGAATAATAGTTTTATATATTTTCAGTTTAACGTTTTTTGAAAGGAGTTGGGACATCAAGAGTCTCTGCAATGCATAATAGCATGCATTTCCAGAATTGAGCCTATGTTTAATTTCTTTGTGCATCTCATTCCTATTTGTGATTATTGTTCCTAGGTATTTGAATTCAGCCACTTCCTCAAAATTTCCCTCATTTGTCATTAGCTGTCCATTTCCATTATATAATGAATTTCTACGTGTGACCATATATTTAGTTTTATTGATATTTACTTCCAGTCCTAATTTCTTAGTGTTACTCAATAGTGTGTGCGTGTTGTCCTTTAGTATCTCCTCGCTATCGGCCAATAGTACTACATCATCAGCATAAACTAACAGCTTATTAATACCATTGAGTTGTAAGCCTTCCTCATTCTCTAAAGATTTAATGGCATGCTCTAGTACAAAATTAAATAGTAGAGGAGATAGTGCATCTCCTTGCTTCAACCCATTCTGGATTTCAAAAGTGTCCGAAAACTGTTTGCCTACACGCACCCTACTCTTTGTGCCATTTAGACACATTCGTATAAGTGTAACTAACTTTTTAGGAATTCCGAACTCCAGCAGGATACTATATAACTTCTCCCTCTTAATTGAATCATATGCTTTTTTGAAGTCTACATACAGTTGATGTACAGTACCATTATATTCCCATTTCTTTTCTAAAATCTGTCTTATACTAAAAATCTGATCTGTTGTAGACCTGTTTCTTCTAAATGCACATTGATGATCTCCTAGAATGTCATCAATATAGGGAGTAAGTCTGCTTACTAATATATTTGTTAGAATTTTGTACGAAGTTGAAAGTAATGAGATGCCCCTGTAGTTGTTGCAATCAGTTTTATCTCCTTTCTTATAAATTGGTACGATAATTGATTCCTTCCATTCATCTGGAAGAGCTTCTTTTTCCCAAATCATACTAAGCAACCAGCGTATCTTGTCCATCAATTTTTCTCCCCCTGATTTTATCAGTTCTGCTGGGATCTCATCTGAACCTGATGCTTTATACATCTTCAATTTTTCAATCGCCATTTCAACCTCTAATGCACTTGGCTCTGCGACTAGCATTTCTGCTGTCTGTAAATTATCCTCCTCAATGTCCTGTTCTGTATGTACATTTAATAGCTGATTAAAGTAACTTTTCCATCTATTTAATATACTCCTGGAATCTGCAATCATATCCCCATTTTCATTCCGAATTATGTTTGTTCTAGCCTGAAACCCTTTCTTCTCTATGCTAATTCCCTGATATAATTCTCTAATGTTCCTATTTTTTGCATTCATTTCAAGATCATTAATCTTCTCTCTCAAATATTCCCTCTTTTTACTCTTTAGTAGCTTGGTGGTTTCCCGTCTAATACTACCCAATTGCTCTAAATTTACCTCATTTGGCTCGTGTAACCATTTCATTTTTGCTAGCTTTCTTTTCTTTACAATGTCGGCACATTCCTCATCAAACCATTTCTTGTTTTGCCTCTTTTTTAAACAACCAATGCTTTCTGATGCTGACAATTTAATAGTATCTCTTATAGCCTCCCATTCTTTATTTATATCAGTTTCTTCTTCGTTTGCCACATTGTCATCGGAAGATTCCAGTACTTCAAATCTATTAGTAATTTTGATTTGGTATTCTTGCCGCATTTCATCATTTTTCAAGTTTTTAAATTCAAATTTTACAGAATCATCTTTAGCGTTTGTTCCTCTCATAAGCGATAGCCGTTGTCTGATTTTCACTCTGACCAGATGATGATCCGAATTGCAGTCTGTCCCTCTAACTGATCTAACATCGATGATGCTACTGTGCCAGCGTTTATCCACTAATACATGATCTATCTGATTCCGAGTTTCTCCATCTGGAGACGTCCAGGTGTATTTATGAATATCCTTATGCTGAAATGTTGTGCTCTTAACAATGAGATTCTTTGATGTGGCAAATGTGACTAATCTAACCCCATTGTCGTTACTATCTTCATGAAGACTGAATTTGCCTATTGTTGGTTTGAATATATCTTCCCGCCCCACTTTTGCATTAAAATCTCCTAAGACAATTTTCATATGATATCGTGAAAGGCTATCAAATAAGCATTCTAATTCTTCATAGAACTCATCCTTGATCTTGTCATCTTTATCTTCTGTGGGGGCATGTACATTTACAATTATAAAATCATGTCGTTTACCCTTTAGAATTATGTATGATATCCTATCACTAACAAACTTAATATCTCGGATAGCGGATAGGATCCTCCTTCTGACTAAAAAACCCGTTCCAAATGCAGGTCTTTCTGCACCCCCGTAGTATAATGCAAAGCTTCCTGATTCCTGACTACCTTCTCCTGGCCACCTAACTTCCTGTAAAGCGACTATATCCAAGGGCGATTTATCTAATTCCCGCGTTAATATCTCTAGTGCCCCGCTATTGTATAAAGTCCTAACATTCCATGATCCTAGGAACATGTCCCTGTGTTTGAGCCTTTGGCATGGGTTCCCTGAAGTAGTCCCCGCCCGGAGAACCGAATGGGGGACTATTTGACCTCCGGAAAATTTTACCCCAGTTGAACCCATGTCCGCATTTCTTGACGATTGTATTTTTACGGTGAAAGATCGTCACTCTTTCGACCAAGGTACTTTTTTAGTCTGGCTTATCACCTTCGACCAGTCCGGCATGGGTAACCCTATCGGCAGCAATGCTACCGCCGGCATAGCTCTCAGGATCATTTAAGCACGCAAGCCACTCCACCACGACAAGGTAAAGATACCATGGAGGGCAAGAATTCGTCTAGTACTCGTATTCCTAGTTGGTTATTTTTAAAGTCCCGTTATATGGCAAGCGAACTGGACCGCATTGTCCAGCGCTTTGTTTCGTCGGGTACAGTACATAGACACCCACCCATTACCCATAGCCCAAAAACTGAGGATAATGCGTGTATCCTCCATTACTTTTACAGTACAGCTACATGATATTCAGTGCAGTACGGTTAAAACTCAGTACGAATGTGTTAAGTGACTCGATTCATATTGTCGAAACACAGAGTGTACACCAGTTTAACATTAGCAGAAAAAAGTTGGAAGTGCTCAGGGAAGTAGAAAAAGGAACAAAGAAGAAGTGTGATATTGCCAAGGAATGTGGAATACTGCCGAACACTTTATTGACCTACTTAAAGAATAAAGAAAAAATAACGAAGAGTTGGAACCTACAAAGTGGTGGAAGTAGGAAACGCATAAGAGGAGTTGAAGTTCCTGAAGTTTGATCAATGTGTGTTCAAATGGTTCAAACAATCGCGTGATCGTAACATACCATTAGGGTGTTGAAAGCCGAAGAATTACAGAAAAGTTGGACGTTAATTTTTTAAAGCAAAATTAAAGTGTCTTTTGTTAATTCGAAGTTTCGATAATTCGAATTTTTAAAAATCCCCCCTTGAGTTCGAATTAAAAAGTGTCCACTGTATATACAAATGTATTTATATAATGAAGCCTGGTAACATGTAGGCATTATGAAAATTCTTCTTCTTCTTCGGCTTTCCCCCACTTATAGGTTTGCCGTCTTCAGTTTCCATTTATCTCTATCATTCCAATCTCCCTCTTCCAAATTCCTATCATCCATTATTGTTCTGACGTAGGTTTTCCATTTCCATCTAGGTCTGCCACGTTTATTTCTTCCAGGGGGTGACCATTGGTATATATTTTTTTGGCCATCTTTCATTTTGCATTCTTTGTACATGGCCATACCATTTAAGCATTTCATTTTCAATCCTCTTAACAACAGATGTGGTGACATTCATTTCTCTCCAAAGGAATTCATTTCTTATTTTATCCTTTCTTGTTTTTTTGGAGGCTTCTTCTAAAATAATCAAATTCAACTGTTCTAATTTTATTCTTTTGTAATTCCGTCAAAGACCAAGTTTCACTTCCATATGACAAAATATTCTGTATTATGCTCTTATAAATTTTCATTTTAGTTTCCTTTGTAATATTTTTGTTCCAAATTATTCCATGTAATGTCTTAGTTGCATTTTTTGCCATTGCAATTTTAGTCTGTACATCTCTCTCACAGGTACCTAAACTTGTAATTATTGACCCAAGATATTTAAAAAATTCACATTTTTTTTATTTTCCCTGTTTCGAGTATGAGGTCATCCACATCCTTTCCCAAACACATATATTCTGTTTTCTGTAAATTTATATTCAGTCCCCATTTTTTATATTCTTCCATTAGTTGATTTATCATATATTTCATGTCATCTTCATCCCCTGCAAAAAAATATTTGATCATCTGCAAACAACAATGAATGCAGTACTTTTCCTTCTATAGGAACACCCATTTCAGAACATTTTTTATACCATAAGTTAAGAGCCTGGTCTAAATAAATGTTAAAAAAGAATTGGTGACAAACTGCATCCCTGCTTAAGGCCTTTATTCACTGTGAATTCCTCTGTTAAATTATTCTGTATTTTTACTTTAGCTTTTGTATTACTATAGATCCTCCTAACAATATTAATCCATTTATCACTTATATTCATATTTTTCATTGCCATCCATAACAATTGTCGAGGTACACTATCATATGCCATCTCTAAATCAATAAAGGTCATATGTAGTTCTTTATTTTTTGCTAGGATTTTCTCTTGTAATTGTCTAATACAGAAGATATTATCAATACATGATCTTCCATTCCGGAATCCACATTATTCGTCTCTTAAGTTATCTTTTATTTCATTAAGTTTAAAATTTATAATTTTACTAAAAATTCTAGCTGTTGAAGGTTAACGCTTATACCTCTATTATTGGAACACAGTTTTTTATCACCTTTTTTAAAAATAGGAGTAATGTACGATAAATTCCAGTCTTCTGGGATATCGTCTCCAATTTCAATTTTATTAAAAAGTTTTGTTAAAAATATTACTAAAATATCTCCTCCATGTTTTAGGAATTCCGTCTGAATATTTCCTGGTCCTGGTGCTCTCCCATTTTTTGCCTCTTTCAAAGCTCTTTTTACTTCATCTTCTGTTATCTCTGGAGTGTCAAATTTATATTTCTACATCCATATCTTGAAGTTGAAACTCATTTCTATTTTCTTGAAGTAAACCTTTATAATGTTGCATCCATTCTGATGGTCTTATCAACTGAATATTTATCTTCTTTCTTTCTGATTTCCTGATATTTTGTAATGTTTTCCAAGCTTCTTTGGATCTAGCATATCCAATCGAATGATCTATATTCGAGCATCAAGACGCCGGCCGTGAAAGCCTACAATTATATTAAATTGTTTTAATCTTGATTGAAAAATATATCTTATACTCTCATCATAGAGTAAACTTACTTTATATCTTTGTTCATTCAAAGGGGTTGTATTTATTCTGTCTTCCGTTACTTCAATATTTTGTCTTTTCCTACTTGTTAATATGAATTTTCCGGAAAAGCATATAATGATCATTTCCGCAATCTGGTTTTCTATACACTCTAACATCTTTCACTATCATATCACGTTTTTGTTTGACAATTATATAATCAATTATTGATTTGAGACTTTTTGTTGGCCGTTCCCATGTGTATTTGTGTATTTCCCGATGTTGGAAGAAACTATTCATTATCATATAGCCATGTTATTATATAAACTTATCAATCTATCTCCATTGCATTTTCCACTTTTTCCCCAAATGGTCCAATCTTTTCATCTTTCATTCTACTTCCTACTCGACTATTAAAATCTCCTGTTATTATTACTTCTTGATGTTTTTTTTATTTTGTCCAAAATTTCTGACAGTTTGTCAAAAAATTAATTTTTCTCTATGTTTGTTGCATCCTCATTTATGGCATATACTCCTATTATAAGCTCTATCCCAAAAAGATTGAGATTTAATTTAATAATTCTTTCATCAATTTCTTCCCAAGACACTATATTTTTTACCAACTTATTTTTTATCAAAATGGATATACCTCTTTTTGCTCTACTAGTTTTTGGTACTCCACTCCAGATAAGTGTATAATTTCCTAATTTTTCCAGTCCTTTCCCTTTCTTTTTTGTTTCTGAGAGCACAATAATATCTGCATTCATTGCTGTAATCTCATTTATTACTTCTTGTTCTTTAGTATTCAAGCCTTGAACATTCCATGTGCCAGTAGCAAAGGTCCGTTTTCGTAGCTTAAGTCTGTCATATTTAAATCCATCCGGCTGACATATTTTACTGAAGTACGTAGCGATATACTTTTTTCCAGGGCCAGGTTGCCAGCCTGACGCCTAACCCCCAGACATGGAGGATGTGGGTTTTTTTAATAGGGTTTGCTCCCTTAGCCGACAGATCTCAGTTTTAAGGCGCTGAGAACTCGCCTTTCGTCCCATCCTGTTAGCTACAGTATATTACGACGGCAATCAGGGAGCACGACGAGGACGTAGGATTAGGACTTGCTGGCAGAGCTGCTAAAAAGTCGCAGTGGCATTACTCGAGATTTATTAAGGTATACATAGTCGGCATCTGTACCCTTCTCGAGGCCGTACCAACCATTTGCTCCCCTATTATGAAAATTGACGACGTTATTAAATGATACTAAATCAAAAATATATACCTGACCAGAATCGAACTTTGGCCTGCTCTAGTGGAGCGAATGCTGCGTGAAGAGAGACTTACGCCGTCCGATTTATACTCAAACGAGTCAGAACATATAACAACGTACTGGTGTGAATCGCTCTTCAAAGCTCTTAACTTAACATCATCAAGAGTTGCGCCATCATTTTTATCAAACTACGGTACTGTTCCTGCGGCTTGACGGGACACACCGTTTCTAAGGATTTATAATTAGTGTAGAAGTGCCGATGAAGTCTGCAACAGGCGTATTGATGTTATTTTTGTTAATAAAAAAAAGAGAAATCATAGACCATACTATTCGTTTCCAATCCTCTATCACAAAACCTCAGCAGGTTAACAATAAAAAAAACAGGAATATCCACAAGAAAAATACATCAATCAAAATTTGTGCTTTTTGGTGCGAGATGTACTCTAACGAATTATTTTGTTAAATGACGCGGAATATATAAGCAGACAATTCAGTGGAAATTGTTAGTAATATAATACAATATTTGATTGGAGATTTAGAGTAAAATAGTGCCTCCTAAAGAGGCTACCAAACTCTTTGTAGGGTAAGGTCATGATGGGATAGCCATCTCAGAGCATATGATCCTATGTACTAAAGGCTGTCCGCTCTTGATCCTCATCAGAACAAAACCACGTGACTTGCTCGCTTTTCATTGGTTGCGGACACCGACGAACGATGTAGAATCAATAAATACGTGGAAAAATAGTTTCCTTCGTTGAATTAAAAATATGTCTTGTGAATATACTAGTTATTCTTCGTGAATAAAAAAATATTATTATTCAAATATTTATATAAAATATTCTAAAATATACCTAATCAATAATTACAACTTCTTCTTCTTCCTTTCAAGTATTAGGCCAAGGCCTGTTACGATTTAAAATTGTTTATTACTTATGTATGATGCATTTGAGTCATACTCCAATCGATTCTGATGTAACAAAATGGCTGAAGATGTTGAGTCTTCTGTTGCTGTGGCGCAATCTAAATTATTAAAACACAAGTCTGGCAAGTCTTTTACTAGTGGCCAAAAAAACTGTTATTTTAAATGTATTTCACAAGTTCAGTGAAAAATA
Organism: Diploptera punctata; assembly: GCA_030220185.1. Lineage (NCBI taxonomy): Eukaryota > Metazoa > Arthropoda > Insecta > Blattodea > Blaberidae > Diploptera > Diploptera punctata. The sequence goes on along the minus strand of JASPKZ010007760.1, from coordinate 201,431 downwards.
TCACCAGCTTTCTTGTATCTATCACATTCAATGACCACATGTCTTATATACTTCACACGTGCTCCCTGTCGGTGTGACAGTAATTGTGGCGCGAATGGCGGAAGGATGCAATTGGTGTTTGTTTATGTTAGGATCACTCTAAGAGCGGATATGGTATAGCCCAACAGGAGGATTGCCTCTTCCACCAGTTTCACCATACTGAAGGTTCTCCTCCGCCGATTCTGCCGTTGAAGTAATTCTTTTTAATGTATGTGTGTGTGTGTGTGTGTATATATATATATATATATATAGTGTTCTGCCAGAGGGCAGGTCTTTCATTGCAATAATAGCATTTTCATGCTATGATTTGCAGCTTTACTAGGGAATTATAGTTATAGTAGCTTCCCGTTGCTTTCCACACCGGCGGATGATGATGATGATGGCCAGATGTTCGGGGACCGTTTGGGCCTGAAAGCTTCCTGACATTTGTCTTACAGGTGAGGAAAAACGCCGAAAAACTCACCCAGGAAGCTTCTCCCGACCGGGAATCGAACCCAGGGCCGCTGCGAGACAAGGCAGCACGCTACCTCGAGATCACAGCGGTGGACTTTGTATAGATGAAATAATAAGTGTCTGGTTCGAAAATATTCAACATCTTAACATCGATAATGTAAATTTTACAGCCCTTCTATTTGCAGACGATCGAGTAATTGCCAGCCGTAATGAAAATTATTTTCAAACAGCGACTTTTAAATTGAAAGAACTAGCCAGTAAGTATAATATGATTAATTCCAATGCTAAAACAAAATAAATTACATTTTTTATCTCAACCAATAGAACGAAACCCTAGTGTTAAATACAGTAAAACCTGTCTTAGCCGGAACCTTTATAAGAAGGAAACCTGTATAGACAGAAAAAAATCTCCAGAACGGTACGATTTTATATTTAAAATCGCCCTGTATAAGTCGGAAACCTTCATAACGCGGAAACGGAATGGTTTTTAAAGTACCAATAGTTAATTTTTACCTCAGTAAGACGGAAAATTATTCTTAAGCACGTTCTAATTACAGTATTAATGCCCACACGTTAAAATACTGCATATGACGCTTTCTGCATTATATCGTTTTATCTTCTTGTGTTGCCATTGTATTGCGGGGATACCCTTGCTTATGTGTGACAGCGGGGAGTCCCTCGCTTTTCCTTGCCTGCTTAGGTTTTACCTGCGAGTGAGTTGGGAAACTCTTCAGTCTTCCTGTAGTTGAGTTCCTTCTCGCTTTTGTGTAATAAAGTTGTTTTGTATTGCCGTGCAAACTGAGCTGTGTTATTAGTCATTCAAAATATATCTGCAGGCGGAAGAATTACTAAGCTCTGTTTGTTGCTACATGTGACGTCATATAAGGCAGTGTACACTGTCAGCGTCCCACGTCCCATTCCCCTCTGCACTCTAGATAGCAGTGTCACGTGTTCTATTCCTGCATAAACATGACTGCAGTGCCCTCCGTCAACAACTGCGCCTACTAATTAAACGGGTAATACATACACTATTTTACCTGTATTTCAGTCAATATGTTATGTCTTTAAAGCGTGCATGTAAAACCCTTATTCTGCGTGAGAAAATTCAAGCTTGTAAGTTTGGGAAAGTCGGCCGCGGTGGACTAGTGGTTATGCTGCTTGCCTCTGGTCCCAAGGGTCGCGGGTTCAAACCCGGCCGGGGTCGATGGATTTTTAGGACGGAAAAATCCAAGGAGCAAGTCCTCCGGGAGGTACTTTAAACCGTGGGTCCCGAGTCTGAAGATTTTCAGGCTCGTAAAAAATCCTTAAGCCTGATTGAAAAGGCCTCTAAGCAAAATTTACCGAATTTTTCCGTCCTAGTATTACGTTGGTTTCCTAGATGTCAGTATGAGGCGGAACGCTGACCACGTACCACTCAAAATGACATATATACGAAAACAAGTGTAACTAAATTAGTAAGGTTCAAATTCTTCCCTGTAGGGGGAGAGCGCCTAAATCTCTGTAAAGGGAAAACATAGGCATACAAAAAAAAGTTAGGGAAAACTTTATAAGAAGGAAAACTGCCATTATGGAAATATATTTAAGGAACCGTCATGTTCCTTCATAGACAGGTTTTAGTATAATAAAATCCTAGAACAACTGAATACGTTCAAATATTTAGGGTGCAATGTCACCTACAATCTGAGTCGAGAAATAGATGAAAAGTTAATGCTTTAACTATTTTTGTGGAACAATACACCGGACTTTAGGTTACAAACTTCGAAAATAAACATTATTAAAGTTTTAGAAAGTGATGGCTTTGCCAGCTTTACTGTATGGGTGTGAGAACTGGGTTTTAGGGAAGAAAGGTAAGAAAACATTTGAAGCTGCTGAAATGAGGTTTCTGAGGTTTGTAGCCGGCTATACATTTTTTATAAAAAAAGAGGAGTGAAGACATTAGATAGAACTAAAAACACACAATGTTACAGACATAATAAGAAGACATCAAGTCAATTGGAGAGAGCACGTACATGACATGCCAGAAACATCAATTGCCAGAACAATATACAACTACGATAATCGCGGAAGAAGAAACCCAGGAAGGCCTACAAAAATGGCGAGACCAGTTTTGATTGGATTTGGGCCTTGTGGCCCATATCGTATTGCAGATGTTGATATTTATGTTTTTAAATATTTTGATGAGAACAACCTGAATGGCATCATTCCTTCGGAATTCCTAGAATAGGTTGAGTGGAAACTTGTCTGTTTACATTTTCATTTAAAACCTTTAATGAAGTGTGAATTGAAATGACAATTAGTTGAGAAGGTCGAAACATTCATGAATCAATTTGTAGTTCTGTCACTGCAAAATTAACTAACTCAAGGCTCTATCGAACCTGTAGCATAATGGCCGTGCGAAAGTTTTCCATACATCGCTATCCTGAGCAAGTGTTGTCCAATCATACTGTGTATACTTTTATCCCTCTCAAATTGTGGTTAATACTATTCTCCAACCTTACTTTAGCCATTCCTACTGGTCGCTTTCCCTCTGGTTTTCCTACAAGGATTTTCCAAATCCCTCTTTCATTCCCCTTTCGTGCCTCATGTCCCGCCCATCGGAGTGTACGAGACTTAATTGTTCTTATTATATATGGTTTCCCATTAAGATAATGTAGCGTAAAAAAAATCTCCATGGGGCGACAGGCCTAGAAGGCCCTTGTCCTACCAGCCACCTGCTGGCCTCACATCTACATATGTTTAATCACAGAGGTAAACGATCATCCCCCAGTGTAGGGGTGACATGTTGTTATCACCAGCCGCTATAACTGGTTTTCTCAACCTGGAGCCGCTACTTATTCTAGCTACCAAATTCCTTACGATGCTGGGTGGGCACCGGTTCCATACTGACCGAAATTCCATGAGAAAATTTCTTCTCCCATGGTAACTCGAACCAGCGCAAGTCCCGTTGCTCTGCCTTAACCACTCGGCTACGGCAGTCTTCACTGTTCGCCTGTCAATTCGTCTCTCTTTGGTCCAAACATTTTCCTGAGAACTTTATTCCTCAATACTCGTAATAATTTATCGCTCCTTTGGAGGGCCCAGAGATCTCTCACTATTGGACAATAACGAAGCATGGCTTTAGGAACTCATTCCTCGCAAACAATTCATCCAGTCATTTTGTTATTCTTAATAATCTATTCTAAGCATAGATCTTTCAAAACATCATCATTGCGTTTGTAATCCCACTTGGTGTACCCTACTGTACATGTAATTTCTCCTCTCCTTTCCTCAGAATCCATGCCTCATTGCCATAGTCAAGTGCAGGTCTTGCCAATGGTTTTTGTATGAATACAATGTTTGAGTATAAGGATAGGCACACATTTTCATGGGAGGCTAGAAATTTGAGATCAATTGTGTACTATATATTAGGTAACAACAATATTGCAGATATATTAGCTTCAAGAATATTTTGATGCCGAGAAATTGAAACATCATTATCTACTAGTTAGCCCAATAAAGATTAAACGAAGATGGTATAAAAATAAAAAAAAGCATATACAAAAGAAACATATTTGTTTTGAGTAAGTCTTTTTAGAGAGAAATTGCGATTTGGCACCTAACTAACTAACTCAGCGGCACTATCAAACACATAGGTTTAAGGCTGCGCGGACATAATCTCTCCATACATCCTTACCCTGAGCTAATATTTTCCAATCATCTCCTTCTTCTTCCCTCAAATCATGGTTACTGTTATTCTCCCATATCATTCTTGATCTACCAACTCGGCGCATTCCCCCTGCCAGAAGCTTCCATGTTCTATTTTCATTTCCCATTTGTGTCACATGTCCTGGCCATCGCAGTCTACGATACTTTACTTATTTATTTTTCTTAATTGCAGATGAGCCCATGTAGGACTACGCAAAGTACTTAGAGGCGTTTCTTTCACGTACTTAGTTATCACAACGTTGGGACCGAAATCCAGTTATTATTATTATTATTATTATTATTATTATTATTATTATTATTATTGTTATTATTATTATTAAATCTGGTTTCCTATAAAGATCATGTAGCTCACTGTTATGTAGTCTTCTCCATTCGCCTCTCTGTGCATCTCTCTCTGACCAACATTTTTTCTGAGGTCTTTATTCTCAAAAAACTCGTAATCTCCTTCCCTCCCTTAAAGAAAGAATCCATATTTCACATCATGTAATATAACTGGTAGAATAACAGTTTTATATATTTTCAGTTTAATTGTTTTTTAGAGCAGTTTGGTCGACAAGAGTTCCCATAATACATAATAGCATGCATTTCCAGAATTGAGTCTATTTTTAATCTCCTTGTGCATCTCATTCTTATTTGTAATTATTGTTCCTAGGTATTTGAATTCAGCCACTTCTTCAAAATTTCTCTCATATGTCATTAACTGTGTCCATTTCCATTATATAATGTATTCGTATGTATGAACATATATTTGGTTTTATTGCTGTTTATTTCCAGCACCATTTTCTTAATGTTACTCAATAGAATGTGCGTGTTGGCCATTATATATACATACAGGCTGCGGCATAAGGCAATCAACCACTGCACGTGGTTGCAAGTAAAAAAATCAGTTTGGTTGAAACTGGGGTTTGAATACGGGACTTTCATAATATAATCTCAAACACTAACTACTGCTTGAGGTAATTTGCTAACTAGAGAACAATTTCGTTAGTTTTTTATAGTTGTTGTAAGCTACAGAATATATTTGCATTTTCTGTTAACCGACTTATGCTGCACCATATATATATATATATATATATATATATATATATATATATATATTCGCTATAATGTAGAAACTGCACTTGGTAGGTTTTGATATGAGGATATTGATAAATCCGTTGTTAGGAGACTGGATGTTAGATATATTGACGGATGATGGGTGAATGCAGATTTGAAGCTAAGGGTTCTAGTTTGGATATTTGACTGACACATACGGTGTGAGGCTGGCTGTAATGACTAATGAGTTACATTGTGTGCTGGTGGAAGGAAGTTGAGGGTGAAGGAAACACCCAGTTATGTAATGACTAATGAATTCCGACTCACGAGTTGTGAAACACAGCCATAACTGCCCTTCATTCATGTACGATTTATTATTATTATTATTATTATTATTATTATTATTATTATTATTATTATTATAGCATTAACTATGATTTGAGGGAAGTAGATTATACAGGAAATGATTGGAAAGCATTAGCTCAGGATAGGGATGTATGGAGAGCTTATGCCCGCGCGGCCATGAACCTACGGGTTCGATAGTGCGAGTGACTAAGATTATTTTTTTTATTGCGGATGAGCCCATGTAGGACTACGCAAAGTACTTAGAGGCGTTTCCTTTGAGCCCAAATTTCTTTCATTCTTTTGCTATGAGCTTGTTTTCTCTCATCTGTACAAATTGTACCAGTTTTTTTCTTCAGTTTGTCCTCTTGGTCAACTTGCCACTTATTCACCTTAATTCTAAATATATCTCTGTTTGGGATATCATCTTTAGTAATTCCTGCCAATTTTAAGTCCTTTTTAACTTCAATCCACTTCATAGTATCCATTGGAGCTTTATTTCTGTTTTCGTAGAATTCCATTAATTGTTATTATTATTATTATTATTATTATTATTATTATTATTATTATTATTATTATTATTATTATTATTATAACATGTAAATGTATACAACATTTTCCGGCTGATGTTTCCATTAAGCGCAGTGATAATTTTTTCTAAGTCCCAGGTAGACACCACGCGCATGTGCCAACAGGTTATATTTTAAAATTATTTCCCACTATTTACAATAAATTTCACAATTTTGCTAACGATTATTTCAACATATTTTTCTATGATATTTAACTATATGCGTAACATGAAGACGTAGCAGCCATATTGATTTTAATGAGTATTCTATACAACAACAGTGCAGCCAACTATGTACTTTAGAATTTCAGAACTTACCATTTATTTTTGGGCGATTGCATTTTTTCACAGGTTAGAGTGCTTAAATTGCATTACGTAAGCTTTTAGGTTTTTAAATAGCATGTTAATGATGGCTGCATCGCGATATTCCATAGAGTAAACCGCTTCGCGTTTGTTGGCGCATGCGCGTGGTGTCTGCCTGGGACTTAGAAAAAATTCCCACGGTGCTTAATGGAAACATCCCATTTTCCTGTGTCCAATATTAAGTTTTGATTCTCTTCCTCCATTCATCTCTATCCTTCCAGTCACCATCTTATAGTCCCTGTCCTCTATCAAATTAATAATTCCCTCTAACCATGCCTTCTTAAGGCTCGTTTCCATTACTACAAATTTGTCCCGCAACACGTTGAGCGTCATGTGCCCGAAATTTGTAGAAATGGAAACAGTATGCATAATGTTGCGGCACAAGTGCCAAGGGACAAAAATGTGCCAAGCGACTGCGGCGGTCAACATGTGCCGTAACTTGTGCCACAGAAAATGGAAACAGACTGCAACATGTCCCAAGGACACGCGCATGCGCAGTACAGTGTATATTCGCTGTCTTCCAGACCCTGCGCTGCGAGTATAAGTTCAAACGTTATCTCTCGTTTGTGGTTGTGGTATTTTCAGTGGTGTCAGAGCTTTTCTTTATTTTTTATTTATTTTTTTTTGTGATGGAGTGGTCTACATGTAAAGAGGAGAAACATATTGAACTATATGAACAGGAGACAGTGCTTTGGAATATAACATTGAAGCCATAAGAACTGTAACAACAGACACGATGCCCTGCAACGGATTTCTGATGGTATGGGACTTCAAGAAGCTGAGAAGAAAATTCACTCACTGATGTCTCAATACTTGAGAGAAAAAACTAAGATAGAAAAGAACAACTCTTTCCGAATTTCTTTTCGCTAGAAAACTTCTAATCCACCATCTCGGTCGTTTTTGGCCTTTTTTAGAGTTCGTAATATGCGTCTGCCATTATCACAAAAGCTGAAGTAGATGAGTTGTCCACATTACTCAAATATTTGAACCTCGTGAAACACTGGATAGCACTATGATAATCTTGAAGATTTTCGGGCTGTAGGCCGTGGTCGTGAGGCTTGTAGTTCCCCGACGTTTCGCCAGAGGATGCCAGACGCAGTCTCTGGCGAAACGTCGGGGAACTACAAGCCTCACGACCACGGCCTACAGCCCGAAAATCTTCTTCAAGATCATAATAGTAACTCCGGCCGTGAAAGTCTACGTGAATACACTGGATAGCACTGTATCTGATTCACTGTATAAACTGAAACTGTAGTCTTGCACTCTGTACCTCTATACTAATGTTGCAGATGCCGCAGGGAATTGGAATCAGTGGAAAAAATGATGTGCAACATGTGCCGGGACATGTTGCGCGTTATGTGTCTGGAACTTGTCAGAATGGAAACGAGCCTTTAGGTTTCTTTCTTTTCCTCCGATTTGGAATCCACTCCATACTCCTAACTGGTAATCTATCTTCATTCATCCTCTTTACGTGTCCATCGTAATTATTGTTTATTTCCCACAAATTGTATAATTGTTTCGTGAAAGTTCATCCTGATCCTGTCTAATGAGCATAGTGCAGATCTTATTAAAACAATCAATTTCTGTAGATTGCTATTTTGACTTTAATTTGGCGTTTATTGTCCACGTTTCTGCCCCATAGGTTATTAAACTAGTTACTATTGATTTATAAATATGGATTTTTAGTTTATTTGAACATCTGTTTATCCTACATTCAACATTGCTATTGCATATCGACCTTTAACTGTTCTTTTTGTTATTTCCAAATCATTGTTTCCTTCTTCATTTAGTTCAACTCCCAGTTACAAATATTAATGGTATCTTCTAATATCAGATTTTCTCCACTATCACCAATTACCTCACATTGAGTTTTATTTACTTTAATTTTTAATCCCCACTTTTCATATTCTTCCATTAATTTCCTGGTCATAATAATCTTCAGTCAATAAAATTTGATGACGTCACGATGTAAAAATCAGATATTTACTTTAATATTTATAGGCACTTGAGCTAAAAATTAGTTTAAAAAGCCGCCACGCGGAAAATGCGTAAACTAAGCGAAGCAAGCCCAATTAATGGTCCAATTTTGGTGGTGTACAGAATATATTTTTTTAAATTTCAGGATTGTTTCTGTTGTATACACACGTATCCTCAACCAAAATATACAATTACTTATTTTGTTTTTTTAGCATTAAGTTTTTTTTACAATGTATGAGGAGCTGGCCCATGGCATCAACCCTCAACCTGGAGGACCAGATACTTTTTCTGGAGTCTACCATGGATCAGTAGCTTTCACTGCAGCGAAGAGTCTGATCCACCGGTTTATTACCTCATCCGCCGTCTGCACCATACCGTAGGTCTCCTACTCTGCTGCATCCGCCGTTGGGGTCTTCACCGTAACCCCGGCTAGGGACCCTTACTAGGTAGTCTACTATCAGCCGGGTCAGGTGAACCTAGGTTTTTTAAGGAGGTGTTACTCCTCCTCCTCTCTCATGCGGACTTGGGACCGGCAATGGTGGAGTTGAATATATATTTATTTTGTTAAATTATCTGCAGTAGCATATCTGCCCAATGTTGGGCTTTAGCCTCTCCTGCAGGGGTTAGTTTAGTTACGCTTATTTCCCTGAAGATGCCATGAATGGTACGGTATTATTCGGTCAACATGCACCTAATGAGACATCTAATAGACAAATATGGTATTGCTACAATGTAGGGCGCTTTATTCAGGCTTAAGGATCTACAATATAATTATTATTTACAATATATTTTGATTTACTCTAAATTTAATGAATGAAATATAAAATTTACAAGATGGAAAAATCAGAATTTTTACGTTAATGACATAGAATAAATATAGTTCTGGAGAGAAATTAATTATTTTACAAGTGATTGTATAAATGTGACTTAAGAGGCTACTGTGAAAGAAGTAGAATAAGGAGAGGTACAGTGGAGAGGGATTGTTAGCAGATTTATCTTGTGGCCTAGTGTCAATATGGGGATAAGATAACTTATGAAATCTGGAAGCCGTGTAACCAGGAGTATAAGAGTGCAGAAGCTTGAAAAGAAATGAAAGAGTGTAATTTACGCCTGTCAGCAAGACGGAGCCAGGAGAGGTTATTGAAGTGTTCGGAAATATGATCATATCGGCGGATATCGAAAATGAATCGAACGCAAGCATTATGGATACGCTGCAGTCTCTGCGACGAGTCACAGTTTAAAACAAAATCCAAATGGCGCGACAGGCCTAGAAGGTCATTGGCCTACCAGCCGGCTGCTGGCCTCTCAACTACATGTGTTAATCACAGAAGTAGACGATGATCCTACCAGTGTAGAGGTGGCATCAGCATGTCTGGTTCCCCAGTCGTTATAACTTTTTTTCAACTTGGAGCCTCTCTGTATTACACCTACCCAAATTCCTCAACGATGCTGTGTAGGCACCGATCCCATATTGACTGAAATTCTATGAGAAAAGTTCTTCTTCCGATGGAGATTCGAACCAGCGCAAGTACCATAGCTCTGCTAAAAGGCATCTTGCCTTAACCACTTAGCTATGGCGGGATACCAAGTTGTAGTTTAGATTATTATATATAAACGTCACACTAATCAAAGTGTGGCAACATAAGATTCTGCACAAGGTTGTTTTAATGAAACTGGGAGAAATTTTTGTAAGATGGAGAAAGTATTTTTACAGATGTGTTTCACTTGTGATTGCCAAGTTTTTGAAAGAAGGAAAAAAAAAACTACTTAATCTACAGTGTTCGGAGGTACTTGCTACTAACTAACTCGCTGGCACTATCGAACCTGTAGGTTCATAGCCTAGCAGACATAAGCATTTCATACATCGCTATCCTGAGATAATGTTCTCCAGTCATCCCCGTATAATGTACTTCCCTCAAATCATGGTTAATGTTATTGTCTCACCTCATTCTTGGTCTACCAACTGGGCGCTTTCCTTCTGGCTTTCGTACAAGAAACTTCTATGCACCTCTTTGATTCCTCATTCGTGCCACATGTCTTGTCCATCCCAGTGTACGAGACTTAACTGTTCTTATTATATCTGGTTTCCCTTAAAGATCATGTAGCTCACTGTTATGAAGTCTTCTCCTGTCTGTTCATATTTATTTGTTACAAATTTTTCCCTACGAATTTTATTCTCAAATACTCGTAATTTTTTCTTTTCTCCTAAAGTAAGAGTCCATGTTTCGAATCCATATAATATAACTATGAGAGTAACAGTTTTATATATTTTCAGTTTAACGTTTTTTTTTTTTTTTTTTTTTTTTTTTTTTTTTTTTTTTGAAAGGAGTTGAGTCCCTATAATCTGTAGATGTAATTAGAACTACTCTGAATGTTGTGCAAGTTAATTGTGATGTGGAGAGCGTGTGTGACCGAGCAGAACGTTTTCCTGCCCATTGACATGGTTTCTCCACTAACAATATCTACCTTGCCCTTGATATTGCCAATAAGAAGCTCTCCATACTATCAAATGATTTCTAATAATCACTGTACTACTACTAATAATAATTATAGATAGATAGATCATCGGTTGATTAATGTCTTTGACATCGTCCGATTCCTAATAGCCAGTTTTGTCGGTCCATCCAATCTCCTGGTTGTAGATGTTTCTCCTTCATATATAAACATATTCCCTGACTCCAGGAGGTTTTAGGTCTTCCTCTGCTTCTTCTTCCCTCAGGTTTTCATTCCAAAACAGATTTTGGTAGTCGATCCTCTTCCATTCGCTGGACATGCCCGTACCATCTTAATTGCTGTTTTAATATAATCTAAAATATTGTCTTCGGTCTTCATTTTCTCCCTTATAAAATAATGTATTAATATAATATAATAATAATAATAATAATAATAATAAGAAGAAGAAGAAGAGATCCAACTAAGATGGTATGGATATATAATGAGAAGAAGGGACACAGAAACAAACAAAGAAGTATTGAAATGGATACCTCCTGGAAAAGGGAAACCTGGTAGACCAAAGCCAACGTGGATAAAGGACATTCAAGACAACACGAAGAAGAGAAATATGACAGAAGCAGACACGCAAGAAGTGTTGGAGAAAAAAAATTGTATATTTTGGTTGAGGATACCTGTGTAAATAACAGAAACAATCCTGAAATTAAAAAAAATATATATATGTTACTCGAATTGAGAATGGAAGAGGGGCGTGGATGCTTCTTGTAGGAAAATCAGAGGGAAAACGCCCAGTTGGTAGATGAAGAATTAGGTGGACGAATAACATTAAAAATAATTAGAGGGAAGTAGATTATACAGGGGATGATTGGAAAACATTAGCTGAGGATAGAGCTTATGTTTGCGCGACCTATGGGTTCAATAAGAAGTCTCCTGGCGATTCATTATCATTTATCACCTATCATATCATCGTGGCAACGTACCTCCAACTTAAGAAATGGATTACAATTCCGCCAATGTCAGGGGAGAAAACCAGATATGTCATCAAAAACAACCTGGTGACATTAGATAAAAAAGGCCATTGATTAGTTAGCTCTATTTTACCTGGGGAGTTATGACTTCTAAGGCTTGTCTCTTATTAAATCAGTCGTTTGGCTCCGGGTCATTTGGATGGGTGTTGGGGAACTGGGTATCGAAAAATATACTGGATTTAGTTCATATAGTGAATGCTGGATTGAATAGTCCATTGAGTTGGTTTATGATTGTGATTCATCTAAGAAACATGTTTCTAGTGAATTCGGTTTCTTAGTAAGCGAGCTAGTCACTTGTATTGGTATGCCTTGTGAGTTGTCAGGTTTATGTGTTGCTTCCGAGGTCGTAATAAAGCCACTTGATAAAGAAAACGGTCTTACACAACGTGTACCGTACTTGCTTAATGCAAACGTAAAGGGTGGAAAAACAAACTTTGAGACGTGCAAATAACCCTCCTTTCTTTTAGCGAATTCCAAAGGAATGAAGCAATTCAAGTTATTCTCATGAAGATGTTTATAGATCTTCACCAATCCTATCTAGTAGACCTGGAAATAACCATGGCCAAACTTTGTATGCATATATCACTGCTATAAATAATAGTATATTACGATACGAGGTTGTGAAGTGGTTTTTTACAGAAGCGAGGAACTCGCTGTCGCTCGGTTTTTAATTTCCGAAATTCTGTAAAACACTTCACAAATGTGCGTTATACTTATTTTTTGCGCGATGGTGTTTTCAAAATAATAAATAATAGTGAAATAATAACATCTTTGTTGGAAATATTTGCGTTCATTATAAACAACGTACTAACGTTAACAGTGTGGGCAATGTGGATCAGTTGAAACAACGGCAGGCCGTGGCACCAATCAGTCATAAAATAGCGGCAAGTACGTATTTATTGTTTTATATTGTTTCAAATGAAGTTCAGTTCATTTAAGATGCAGTGATTTGTTTCCTATAATGTATATTAACACTACCCTTTGGATATATTTTTATATATACATTGTACATAGTATACATAAAGGGCAGTGCTTTTATATCCCACATCTAGGCCCTTCCCCCACCCCTTGGGATACCTCGGTCGTCATGACCATACTCCCAAGTCCTAGAGTGCTTGTCCTCCCTATCCTATGTTCACGTCCACGTTCAAGTTCACGGCTTAAAACCAACACCCCTAGGGAGAGGGTGTTGGAGTTGCAACTTCTGGGAATTGCTGAGCTACATAGTACATCAGGTCGCTCATTCCTGATGACCCCACAGTTGGTCCACGGGCTCCATGAGCCTAACCGGGAGGACTGCTGTCGCAGATCCACCGACCATTCCCCTGTTCTGCCTCCAGGGACGTGTCCTGCAGCCGTTGTGAGACCGGCTAGGGCTACAAGCCCAACAGTGTGAGACTTTTAGTACATCCAGGGTGCTCATCTCCTGGCGACCCCGCAGTTTGTCGACGGGCCCGTAGGCCGAGCCAGGAACCAGTACAGTTGCTCCCCTCTGCACTGGTCCGAGCCGAGCCCTGGTCTGCCGCCAGGGACGCCTTCTGCTGCAGTTGTGGGCCAGCACGGAGCTCGCAAGCTCCAACAGATGAGCAAATAGTAAGACAAGGCGCTCAACTCTTGCCTACCCCACTAATGGTTCACGAGTCCCTTGGACTTGACCGGGAGGACTCCCTACCAGATCCACCGACCTTTTCCCCCAGTGCACTAGCTGGGGACGTGTTTGGTTGCTGAAGTGGGTCCAGCCTGAGCATTAGTACGTCGGCGCAAAGTCCCCAACCCAAAGACCACGCTTCCTCCTTTCCCGAGCTTATTGACCTGGTGGTAATTCCCAGCATTACGCCCGGTATTGTCCCAACCAGCCCGTTCGCAAGACTAGGCCTAGTCGTGTAGCTGCTGTGAGGCAGCACACTGAGCAATGTAGGCATCCACGGAGCTCATCGCCCATGGTGCCCCCACAAAGGACCTCGGGATTTTAACCAAGAGAAGGGAGCTACTGATCTCCACAATCTCCCATCGCCTCGCCACGACGGCCGCTGATCCCGCTGTGGGCCGGGATATTTGAGCTTTAGTACAACAGGGCGCTCGTCTCCTGTTGACCCCACTTATGGTCCGCGAGTCCATCGGACTTGGAAGGGAGGACTGACTAGCAGATCCACCGACCTTTTCCCCACTACGCCACCGAGGGGACGCGATTTGCTGCTGAAGTGGGCGCAGCACGAGCTATGTAGTACGTCAGGTCGCTCGAGTCCTGACGACCTCACAAATGGCCCGCGGGTCCGGGCTGGACCTAGCCGGGAGGAATGCAAGCAAACCACCGACCGTTCCCCCTATCCGCCACCCGGGGACGCGCCCTGTTGCAGTTGTGAGCACAGCTTGGGCCCGACGGACCCCCAGGGCTTATATCCCACACGTGGTTTGTAATATGTAATATTACAGTATAGTTATTTAGGTTGGCAACCCCAAAATGTAGGAAGTTGAACTTTCGATCATGGTCGCCATTGCTCTAAGTACCACAAAACGCACTATCGTGCAAATATATATATATATATATATATATATTCTCATTAAAATGGTATCTTGTTATAGAAGCTGTAAGATGGCAGTGCGGACGCTGCCTCTTATGATTTGAGAATTATACATCTATAATCTACAATGGCGTAGCCCATTGTTGAGCCATAGCCTCTCATTTGTAAACAGTTACTAGACCAAGTTAATTTTTAGTTACCTAATTTGCTCATAGATGTCATGCGGCCAACACACCGACCAAATAAGACATCTAAAAGGCAACTGAGTTATTACTAGGGAGTTGATGTCGATAAAATTTGCTTAGAGGCCTCTGTATTCAGGCTTAAGGATCTTTTATGAACCTGAAAATCTTCAGGCTCGGGATCCACGGCTTAAAGTCCCTCACGGAGGACTTGCTCCTTGAATCTTTCCGTCCTAAAATATCCATCGATCCCGGCCGGGTTTGAACCCGGGACCCTCGGAACCAGAGGCAAGGAGCATAACCACTACTGCACCACTGCCGACATAAGGAAGTGGAATTGTTTGCTCTGGAATGCCTGGATAGCGCATAACACACTAACGTATAGAGTTAGAGGTCTCGGGTTCAAATCCGAGTTCAAGCATTAATTTTTCTTTTCAATGACACACACACACACGTGTACATATATAAATGAATGCGTGTTTGTTTGTTCGTACTTTATGCGCGGCCATACGGTTGATCCGATTGTGATGGGTTTTTTTGCAAAATGTTCAGGAGATTCCCGGGATGAACATAGGCTATAAGAGAGTTGTGATATTCAACCCCTTCAACCCTAAAAATCACCCTATGTAGTGAAAAACGTGAAATAAAGTCTCTATTTTGACACTTACGCTGCGTAAACCATAACAAATACACCAAATTAATGTACACAGATTTTTTGAATATCTCAAAAAAACTCTACAAAAAAGTCCGCGACAGCATATCTTCTACGGTTAACTCACAATAACCATTGTTCTCTTTCGTTGATGCCAAGAAGATAGGGATAAACGGATTCCCGGGCAAGCATAACAGCGCACGGCTGGTGGTAAAAACACATTAACATTTATTTAGGAGTAGCAGCGCACGCCCGGTATTATCTACACTGCTCAAAAAAAATAGGGGATATTGTAGAATAACCTATTAAGACTATGTTTTTTGGAATAGTATTAGATGCAATCACTTTCTATTACTCCAAGATAATGTAAATAAGAGTTTGAAGTTGTTACGTAACCTCGGTACCACACCGGAGGGCAGTATCTGTACTGTTGATGTGAAAGGGCGGTGTGGGGGTGAATGTTTTGTTGCTGTTTTTAAATCCAGTCCAGTTTTCAGTTAGTGAATGACTTGCCTTAGGGACAGTGATGCCTCGACAACGTGATTTACCTGAACCAATGGCTTGGAGGGCCATAGGAAGGATGGAAGCTGGACAGACACAACAAGAGGTGGCACAAGCCATTGGGGTGTCTCAAAGCGTGATTTCCAGACTTTAGAATCATTTTCAAAGAACATACTGTTCACAGAAGAGCCGGACAAGGTCGACCAAGGGCAACAACAGCAAGGGATGGCCGTTACCTCTTGTTAACAGCCCGTCGGAATAGACAGCAGAATGCAACTCAACTGCGAAATACGCTTCAAACAGCAACAGGACGCAGGGTGTCAACTCAAACTGTCCGTAATCGACTGCATGGAAGTGGTCTCTATGCCCGTAGGCCCATGGTGTGTACCAGGTTAACTCCACAACACCGTAGAGATCGCAGAAACTGGGCGGAGGAACATCGTGGGTGGAGGCATGCTGAATGGAGATCAGTTCTTTTTCTGATGAGTCGCGATTCAACGTGAAATGTGATAGTCGGCGTGTATTCATCTGAAGAGAAAAAGGGACACGAAACAATCCAGCTTTTGTACGTGAAAGATCCCCATATGGTGGCGGTGGATTGATTGTGTGGACAGGAGTCAGTAGTGGTGGACGTACGGACCTCTGCGTCATCCAAGGTGGTACTTTGACTGCGGTAAGGTATAGAGATGAGATTCTCCGACCTTTTGTCGTGCCTTATGCTGGTGCCATAGGTGATTCTTTTCTTTTTATGGACAATAATGCACGACGCCACAGAGCTGGCTTGGTGGACGACATGCTGGAAGTGGAGGGTATCGAGCGTATGCAATGGCCAGCTTCCTCCCCGGACTTAAATCCGATTGAGCATGTGTGGGATGCATTAGGCAGACCAGCACCTCCCACAACTGTTCCAGAGCTGCACATTGCTCTTATGGAAGAGTGGCCACGTATCCCCCAAGAACTCATTCCTAACCTCATTGCATCAATGCCACACAGGTGTGAGGCAGTGCTGGCCGTTCGAGGAGACCATACACCATACTAAAGAAACATTTTCACCCATGTTAATGTTGCTTTGTTTGTTTGCCATATTCCTAATCAGGATCTCTTTGACATCTGGTGTGGTACAGAGGTTACGTAATGACTTCAAACTCTTGTTTACATTCTTTTGGAGTAATAGAAAGTGATTGCATCTAATACTGTTCCTAAAAACATAGTCCCCTAATTTTTTTGAGCAGTGTAGTAATATATAAAAATGAATGTTTGTTTGTTCGTATTTAATGCGCGGCCATACCGTTGATCCGATTGTGATGAGGTTTTTTGCTAAATGTTCAGGAGATTCCGGAGATGAACATTGGCTATAAGAGAGTTGTGATTCTCAACTCCTACACCCTTAAAAATCGCCCTTTGTAGTGGAAAACGTGAAAAAGTAGCTCTTTGGACGCTTAAATGGCTTACGCTGCCTAAACCATAACAAATACAGAAAATGAATGTACACAGAATTGAATTTCTCAAAAAGCTCTACAAAAAAGTCCGAGACAGCATATGTTTATCTCTTACGGATAACCCACAATAGCAATTTTTGTCTTTAATTGATGCTAAAAAGAATGAGACAAGTAGGCCTACGTAGATTCCTGTGCATAAGCATAGCAGCATATGGCAGGTATTATTTTACGGATAACTCACGATAATGAATTTTGTCAGTAAGTAAGCTCATTTATGCCAAGAAGATCGAGATAAGCAGATTCCCGGGCAACCGGGTAATCAGCACGGTAAATCTTAAAATAATTAGGCCTACGATATACATTTATAATTATTTTTCATTTTACTTATTCAACTAATCATAAGAAGTACAGCCTTTGAAAAAAAATGATGGCGCAACTCTTGGCGATGGAAAGTTAGAGTTTTGAAGAGCGATTCACGCCAGTACGTTGTTACATGTTCTGTCTGACTCGTTTGAGAATAAAGCGGACAGCGCAGCTTTCTTCATGCATGCATGCAGCATTCGTATCGTTCTCTTCAGTGGAGCAGTCGGTAAGATGCTCTTTTTCCGACTATGCGGACCAACGTTCGATTCTGGTCAGGTAGATTTTTTATTTTTTATTTATTATGATTTAATAACGTCGTTAATTTTCATAATGCCTAGGTGTTACCAGACTTTGTTATATAAATAAATTTGTATATATATGGAAATATTCCCGGTAGTGACAGGCTCGTGGGTGAGATTTTTTCGGGGTTTTTCCTCAACTGTAAGATAAATGGAAGCTTATGGCCCAACGGTCCCCGAAAATCACCCTTATCATTATCATCATCATTCTTCACCGGTGTGGAAAGAAACGGGAAGCTACCACACCTACAGTTCCCTAGTAAAGCTGCAATGCATAGCATGAAAATGCTATGATTGCAGTGAAAGACCTACCCTCGGGCAGAATTACTATGGAATGGAATATGTGGAAATAAATAAATTAAAGGAAACAGCTCTCACACACACACACACACACATATATATATATATATATATATATGTGTGTGTGTGTATGTGTGTGTATGTATATATACTAGAAGTCCCGGCCACGCATTGCTGTGGCTAAGGTATACGTTAAAAATTTTAATTAAGTTGCTGTCTTTCAGCTAGATTACTAATACTTACACACGAAATTAATAATATTGAAAATAAAATAAACACTGAACACACTTAAATTATTAAGTAATCAATATTTGTAATTCAATTGAAATTCGCGGTTGCAACAAAAAACACAGCCATCTGGATCTCTCTTTGTTAAATAATAAACCAAATACCTTACCAAATTACCTTACACCGCCATCTGTTAGAATCGTATGGAACTCACAGATAATTATAACTATTTGTTAAATAATAAACAAATAATTTGTAATAAAAAATAATGCTACTATAAATTTAGTTATAAACTACCCTAAGTCTCAAGTTGGATCAAACTGCACACAGTGTGAAAAATGTTATTAAAATCGGTTCAGCAGTTTAGGATTCCATCGCGGACAAACAACGTGACACGTAATTTTTTATATATTAAGATAAAATGAATAACGATTGTAACGTCTCATTACTATGTTTACAAAACACATGGCATAATAAAATTATTTCCATTACTAATACAAAATGCGTCTGATTAATTTAAATTAAGTTAATATCTAATTTCATTATACAAGTAAGTCCTGAAGTATTGCATCACTTCATACAGACAATTTCTAGGAGATATGGTTGTGGTCTAGTGGAGGGAGCTTCTGTTTCTCGTGCATAAGGTCGCGTGTTCGATCCTGCTGTCATGTTTTTCTTTTCTCTCTTTTCTTTCTTTTGTTTCATTTATTTTGCTTTGTTTTATTTTCAGTATTTACCGCACTACTTATTTACACGAAATTGTTTTCCATTGCACGACTCACAACGAAATATAACGGATTTAGTTTGTCAAATAGTTGTAAACTTGTGAACCAAATAGCATGATCTCTGATCATGCTCAGTGGCTTTGTTCTCAGACTTCAAAATTATCTGTGCGCCATCAATTATTTCAAAGGCTGTACGTTACTTTTTGCCTTTCAACTCATTTATGCCAAGAAGATCGGGATGAGTAGAGTCACGGACAACGCCTGGTAAACAGCACGGGGTATCTAAAAATCATTACGATTTTTTTTTTTCCATCTACTTATTTAACTAAACATAAAACACATTAATTTTCGTATTTCAGCTCATTTATGTCAAGAAGAACGGGATAAGTAGATTCCCGGGCAACGCCGGGTAATCAGCATGGGGTATCTAGAAATATAAATTTATAATTATTTTTCCTCTTATTCAACTAAACATAATAGCACATTAATTTTCATTTATTTAGGCGATAAGAAAAATAAATGCCTGGACGGGATTCGAACCCGGAACTCTGGGTCGGTACCCCAGCGTGTATATATATATGCGCGTGTGTATGCCTTCGCTTCAGCTACGCAAATTTTGTTTCATCGAAACCAAACTTGGCATTTTGAAATTAATTTAAAAAATAAAAATAAGGTTGTGTTCGATGGACACCAGATGGGAAAAACAGGAAAGGAAGATCAAATAGATACTGGATGGATGGAGCTACAAGATCTATGGAACTGAAAGGCCTACAATATATAGGGAACAATGGAGAAATAATATTAAATATTGAACATTTTATTATTATTATTATTATTATTATTATTATTATTATTAATGTTATTGTTATTATTAACTAATTCACTGGCAGTATCGAACCCGTAGGTTCATGGCAGCGCAGACATAAGCTCTTAATACATCCCTATCGTGAAGTAATGTTTTCCAATCATCCCCTGTATAATCTGTTTCCCTCAAATCATGGTTAATATTATTTTCCAACCTCACTCTTGGCTGCACACTGGACGCTTTCGCTCTGGTTTTCATACAAGGAGTTTGTATGCCCCTCTTTCATTTCCCATTCGTGCCACATGTCCTGTCCTTCACTATCTACGAGACTTAACTCTTCTTATTATATTTTCCAATGCTCTTCTTTCATTCTCCATTCGTGCTGCATGTTCTGCCCATCGCAATCTACGAGACTTGACTGTTCTTATATCTGGTTTCCTTTAAAGATCAGGTAGCTCACTGTTAAATAGTCTTCTCCCTTCGCCTATCTGTTGTTATTATTATTTGGTTGAGGGAAATTATAGCATTGTATAAATTCTTAAATTAACCCTTAGAAAATAAATGTACGCTGATTATGAGTGTTGTAATAGTCACCGGTTCAATGCCTGACTAATGCATTACAGATGTTTAACACGTGTGCTACTGGAACATTGCACATTCCTAATAGAGAAAGTTATGCCAGTTTAAATCCATTGTTCCAGGAAAATCAGATATAGGCATGCAGTCACGTTTACCTACAATAAACCATTTTAATTACTTGATTCTTGGACTTAATAGCGTTTTGAGGGAAAAATAATTGGATGATGGAGATTGGAATGTGGAGGAGAATGACAGTAGATTAATAGGACCACATTCTGCAAAAAATGAACTAACTCATAAGATAACTAATTGAAAAAAATGTATTTGAAGTTGAATGTCAATAAAAACAATTGGGTCCCGCGCAGTTGCCATATGGTTAAGGCAAGATGCCTTGGCGCAGACTTGCACTGGTCCGAGTCTCCATGGGGAAGAAATTTTGTCATGGAATTTCACTCAGCATCGTGAGGTATCTGTGTTGCTACAATAAATAGCAGTCGGCCGCGGTGGACTAGTGGTTATGTTCCTTGCCTCTGGTCCCTAGGGTCGCGGGTTCAAACCCGGCCGGGTTCGATGGATTTTTTAGGACGGAAAAATCCAAGGAGCAAGTCCTTCGGGAGGGACTTTAAGCCGTGGGTCCCGAGTTTGAATATTTTCAGGCTCGTAAAAAATCCTTAAGCCTGAATGAAAAGGCATCTAAGCAAAATTTACCGAATTTTCCCGTCCTAGTACTACCTTGGTTTCCTAGATGTCAGTATGAGGCGGAACGCTGACCACGGACCACTCAAAATGACATCTATACGAAAACAAGTGTAACTAAATTAGTATGGTTCAAATTCTTCCCTGTAGGGGGAGAGCGCCTAAATATCTGTAAAGGGAAAACATAGGCTTACAATACAAATAAAAAATACAATAAATAGCTGCTCCAGGTTGATAAAACCTGGTATAACGGCTGGGAGGCCCGACATGCTGACAGCATGCCATTCCTACACTGGCTGGATGGTTGTCTATCTCTGTGATTAACACATGTGGATGCGAGTCCACCACCCTTATGGTAGGCCCAGGTCCTTCTAGGCCTATCGGGCCGAGAAAAAAAATCACAAATAAAAATAAACATTTAGTTATTACTTCAACTAAGATATTATCAAATAACTTATATTTTTACACAATATCAAATAAAGAATTATGAAAAAAAAAGACCAGAAATAAATTAAACTAGAAATAAAAAAGCGAAAGTGCAATTGGATTGGAACCGCTAAGGATATAGGGGACGAGGTATACCGAAACAGATATGGAAGAGAACCATCCTTGATGAATTTGCAAATGAGGGGAAAACCTGTAGGGAAGTGAAGAAGTTGGCGGCACTTTGTGGATGTCCTCTGCTACTGATAGGAGGTAAAAGGAGATGATATGTTTTACGAGAAAGATGGTAACATTTTTTTTAAAGATTTTACACATTTTTTCATGTTCTGCAGAAAAAGAAATGTGGCATATTCTGTCAGTGTTTTTTCATTTGGTTCATAGATGGCATAAGAATGCGGATGGTGAGTTGGATATTTTTTTTGCAGAACATGGAGCGATACTTGAGAAACAATAATATAACATAACTCATATATTTCAAATTTAAGGGTTGCAGGATGTGGTCCAATTTGGGCGCAGGAAGATGATGTGAAACCTGCTAAATTAAATAAAGCATAGTAGATGCATCCTGCTTTATATAATGGAAATGGACAACTAACGACAAATGAAGGAAGTTTTGAAGAAGTGGCTGATTTAACAATAATTACAAATAGGAATGAGATGCACAAAGAAATTAAACATAGGCTCAATTCTGGAAATGCGTGCTATTATGCATTACAGGGACTCTTGTCGTCCCAACTCCTTTCAAAAAACATATTCTATGGATGCGAAACATGGACTCTTACTTTAAGGGAGGAAAGGAGATTACTAGTATCTGAGAATAAAGTTCTTAGGAAAACTTTTGGGCCAAAAAGAGATTGACAGGTGAATGGAGAAAACAACATAATAATGAGCTACATGGTACGTATAGGAAGCCAGGTATAATATTTAAGTCTCATAGGCTGCGATGGGCATGACATGTGGCACGTATGGGAGATGAAAGAGGTACATGGAAGCTTCTAGTATGAAAGCCAGAGGAAAAACGGCCAGTTGGCAGTCCAAGAATCAGGTGAGAGAATAACATCCATGATTTGAGAGAAGTAGATTATACAGGGGATGATTGGAAAACATTACCTCAGAATAGAGATGTATGGAGAGCTTATGTCTGCGCGGCCATGAACCCACGGGTTCGTTAGAGCCTGTGAGTTAGTTAGTTATAGTAGATGCATCCTGATGTGTGGACTGGCCTCTCGTTTTAATTTTTATCATCATCACCATAGTCCATTCACGAATTTAGGTCATTTGTTGACCTGTTTCGGCCTCAATAGAAATACAATCCAAGAACCTTTTGAGTGGACGTCCTGGTGTTGTTCATCCTGCAGGTTGATAGCTTAACATCTGCTTGGGTATCATGTGATCCTCAATTCGATGAACATGTTTTTCATCAATCTTGACTTATAATCAGACTTTTTTTTTTAACTTTTCCCCTGGTTTCCTCTCGTCGCACAGGAACTGCATAAACTAAGCGAACTCCTCAGTAAGTCGAATTTATGCACCGATATTGTTGGTTTACGGAATATTCATTTTATTAATTAAATTGTAGGCTTATATATCGATGCCAGAAAACAAACTTGGTGGCTGCTAGAGTTTTTTTTAATATCGGCTTTTAGATAAACCTCCACTCTTAATGGTCGGATTTAGCTTTTTTTTTTTGAAAATACCTTTCTCGTTTTATTTAATTACATACACCGAGTTTCGAGCAGAACTGATAAAATCAGGGAAGGAAAAATTGATGGACAAGATACGTCGGTTGCTTAGTACTCGTATGATTTGTGGAAAAAGATGCTCTTCCAAATGAATAAAAATAATAGATTATCTATAAGAAGGAAGATAAAACTGATTGTAGCAACTGCAGGTGCATCTCATTACTTTCATTTTCATACAAAATTCTAAGAATATATTAGTATTCATACTTGCTCCCAATATTGTCGACATAATGGGCGCATTCAATTCGTGAATGAAAATATTAATATTCAAAACATAGAAAATGTTCTAAAATATATCTAATCAATAATTTCAACTTAAAATAGTTCATTATTATTACATATGATGATGCATTTGAGTCATTCTTCAGGCGATTAAATTTATAAAACACAATTCTGGTAAACCTTTGACTAGTGGTCAAGAAACAGTTATTTTAAATGTATTTCACAAGTGTAGTGAAAAGTATCCAGAACTTCCAGTAAAATATATGGTGAATTTAACATTTGAGTTTATCGGTGTCATGTACAAGTAAGATTTAAAAATCGACTTAGCGGGGGCAATTTTAGATATTTCCGAATGAAACTAGATATATGCCATAAAAACTGCTAATGTATTCGCAACACGTAACTGTATACATAGGATTTAATTAACAAAAGAGAGATGTATTTCGCAAACCAACAAAATTGAACCATGAATTCGACTTGCTGGGGAATTCGCTTTGTTTACGTCATTTCTGCGTGACGGACTTTCGAGGTTTGGGAATCCGTATTTTTGTGAAGATAAGAGTGCGCCCAGTCCCCCGGTTTATTTCTGGACATTTCAAGTATCAAGAAATAAACCGTATTACTCCGTTGATCTTGCACATTGGAGGGGTGTCCCAACCCGCCGGTTGGTCATTGTCGCTGGTTTCCCTTATCTTCAGCGATATCAGCGTGAAATTTTGAAAAAGAAAATAGTAATCACAAATAACATCACTTTTAAATTAAGCCGAAATGATTTGAAAATATAAATAAACTGTTAAGATAACAACGTTAACCCCTATCTCAATCCGGGAGCCAAGCCACCCTCCTCCCACCCTATTGGCTATAGCAACCGGCCATATAAACTCCTATCTGCCTATGGGAACCGGGAAATTATCCGTGACCCAGCAGTGCCCGTCTGCCACTTGTTTTCCATGAGTCACGAGCCTCCCACTAGTGGGCTTGCGCTGTGACGCGCTGAGAGGTGGCAGGAGCACAAATTGTGGCCTGGGGACCCACTGAACATGTGACAGCTGCCAGATACTCTAACTAACTAACATGCGCTAGTCGTCTAACCCCACGCCACGCTTCAGTGGCGAGTTTAACTTCCCTCTGCGGAAAGTCTCCTAAGCGCACGCCACGAACGTAAAATAACTTCAGTGGCGAGTCTAACTCACTCCCCTCTGTGGAAGAAAGTTTACTCCACTCCATAAAACGAGACAGCCACGGACGATTCCGCCTATCGCCTAATGTCCCACTGGCGTTTACCGGAAACTAAAGGTTGCTATCTCAACTAAATAATTACGTACGTTTTGTGCATCCGTCTTCTTTAATCCTCTTGAAATAATTTGTCGTTTTAAAGAAGCACATTTATAATAAACCGTTTCTAGGTTTTGACCTGTTTATTAACTTTCTATTGTTACGAAGAAATAATCAGAAGTTGCCTTAACAACTAGAATCCGACTGATAGGAATTAGTGGACATTTGATACACATGTGTTTGTAAGTAACTGAATTATCATTATCAATTTATCTAAAAACATTGAAAAATAGTAATCACAAAAAACATCACTTTTAAATTAAGCCGAAATGATTTGAAAATATAAATAAACTGTTAAGATAACAACGTGAACCCCTATCTCAATCCGGGAGCCAAGCCACCCTCCTCCCACCCTATTGGCTATAGCAACCGGCCATATAAACTCCTATCTGCCTATGGGAACCGGGAAATTATCCGTGACCCAGCAGTGCCCATCTGTCACTTGTTTTCCATGAGTCACGAGCCTCCCACTTGTGGGCTTGCGCTGTGGCGCGCTGAGAGACGACAGGAGCACAAATTGTGGCCTGGGGACCCACTGAACATGTGACAGCTGCCAGATACTCGAACTAACTAACATGCGCTAGTCGTCTAACCCCACGCCACGCTTCAGTGGCGAGTTTAACTTCCCTCTGCGGAAAGTCTCCTAAGCGCACGCCACGAACGTAAACTAACTTCAGTGGCGAGTCTAACTCACTCCCCTCTGTGGAAGAAAGTTTACTCCACTCCATAAAACGAGACAGCCACGGACGATTCCACCTATCGCCTAAAGTCCCACTGGCGTTTACCGGAAACTAAATGTTGCTATCTCAACTTAAAATTTACGTACGTTTTGTGCATCCCTCTTCTTTAATCCTCTTGAAATAATTTGTTTTAAAGAAACGCATTTATAATAAACCGTTTCTAGGTTTTGACCTGTTTATTAACTTTCTATTGTTACGAAGAAATAATCAAAAGTTACCTTAACAACTAGAATCCGACTAATAGGAATTAGAGGACATTTGATACACATGTATTTGTAAGTAACTAAATTTTAATTATCAATTTATCTCGTCCCATTCGGTTTTGCCAATGACAAGGAATAATATATACATTATATATTCGGAGAGAGGCCGGAAAGAGTGGGGTAATCCATGATATGACGCACATAGGGGGATTTGACTAATCTAGAAGACAGAATTATTTATCATATTTTATATATATATATATATATATATATATATATATATATATGTGTGTGTGTGTATATATATATATATATATATACGGGGTGAGTTTTAATTACACCGACAGACTGCAGGAACTGATTCCTGACCGTAAATGGAGGAAAAAAATGTTGTATGAATAAATGTCCATAAATGCATCGTTGCCACGGTAGATGGCACTGACGAATGAAATTATTATTTCGGTCATGTTGCATGGCCTGCTAGATCCCCGGACATAAACCCCCTCTATGGGCAATCTGAAAAGTACTGTGTATGCTGAATCAGTTCCTGATGTGCTTACCCTTCAACAGCGTATCCACGTCGCCTGTGACGCTATTCGGAGAGAGGGCTGGAAAGAGTGGGGTAATCCATGATACGACGCACATAGGGGAATTTGACTAATCTAGAAGACAGAATTATTTATCATTCCTAATCGTTTGGAAAATAATCTGTAAGTCATAAAAACTTGTATGCAAACATATATTTACTTCTAATATCCAACAATGTAGCAAAGAGCAAAAGCGAAAGCAAAGGGCGAAAGAAATCCATAGTTCTTATAAGTAATATCTATTTAATAATTACAGCAGTTACATATATACATATATGCTAACAAGAAATAAATAATGATCATAATTATATTTTAAAACTAAAAATATAAATATTAAACGAGGAAATAGTCTTAACTTTTCTTCACATATTAACATTTCCTTCATAAAATAATTAGTTTTTTTCTTGATTATTCGCCTTGATGCAAACAGGGGATCTGATATTAATAACAGCCTATTAAAAATATATATTACAGTCTATTCTATTAAATTTCCATGCGAAAATTTGTCTATATAAACGGAAATGTTTACTTCTGGTTTCTGCCGCTTCTTCATACAATTGTCCTATTGGCAAAAGGCCATTCTCTATTATTATAGAACCATATATTAAAATTTTATGGATGGTAGTTGTCATATTATGCCTACCATACAGTGAAACATAAATTTCTGCAGTCTCTCTGATAAATTTCTAAACTATTTGTACGTCTGTTTTGTACTCGCCTGAAATGCATTCAAGAATCACTTTGATTTTTTTTATGAAAGTAACATCCAGGACTGTTATTTCAGCTGCCAAGTCAGGATCTTCAAAAAATCTTCGGCTTGTATTTCCGTCATTATTGTTATTTGGGACAGTCTACACGGAGACCAGCTTGCCTTTGCTTCTTTGTATTAAACGTTTGTCTGCTTCAGATTTAGCGGGCAAATCTTGCAACCCAAGTTTGTAAGCAATGTGCAGTAAGCTTTCAAATAGCCGAATCCTGGCGTGTTAAATAGACAACCCGAATTTTAATGAATCTGCATTAATCTCACTTGTCTTATTCAAATCTTTGAAATGTTTATATGTAGCTCCACATATATAACATATCATTGTACGTTTTGTGCCTGTTACCGCATTGCATACCTTTGCGTCTATCATTGTTAGCACCATCTTGGTTTCTACAATACATGATCTTCCACCAATTGTTACTGATGTTGGTTCCAATTTACTTGCCGCACTCCTTTACTAAGAGTATATGGATAGGTCTCCAGTAGTGGGATGATGATGGAGTTGCGTTCTGCCACAATATTTTGTTTTCTGTTCCATATGCTATATGCAGAGGCACAAACGAACTTTGAAAAAATGTGTGAGTCGCATCCTCTATCATTTTCAAACTTTTGCTTGAACTGAACCTGTTGTGAGCCATCACATCCCCATTTACAAATCATTTGGAGAGCATGTTCATCATCGTTAAGGGTTTTTAAAACTTCTTCTAAATGTATAAGTAATCT
The DNA here is from genome assembly GCA_030220185.1 of Diploptera punctata. NCBI lineage: Eukaryota > Metazoa > Arthropoda > Insecta > Blattodea > Blaberidae > Diploptera > Diploptera punctata. The sequence continues at coordinate 173,420 of JASPKZ010007760.1, read as the reverse complement.
TTCGGCTGTGTAGTTCACGACACCTTGTAAATTCACTTCGGCACAGGTGTCGGTTATGTTGAAAGATTCATTGCGTGGATAACATTGTTTTTTATATTGCTGCAAAACTGAGCAGCAGGGAAGATTTCCTGTTGTTTGTCTGATTCTGTCATATTGCGCCCTTGACAAATCTGCATCTACAAACTTGCTTAGCATGTGCCTTGTCACACTCCTGTACTCCATAGACCGATCCTTATGTTCTGAAATCTCCTTCAGTATATTTGACACACATCCATTTCCTTGGGCTCTCAATTCCATTTGAGCCGCATAGATAATTTTCTCAGGGTTATCAGATAAACGTATACTCTCAGTCTAGCGTCTTTTGCTTCGCTCACTAACATCTTGAAAAGATTTTGTTGGCCTACCCGGTCTTATCACTAATAAGGATAATTCAAATCAAACGCTCCCCTCAACACTTTTCATTATTTTTCACAAATCTCTTTTCTGTATTTTGCTGTTATCCAGCGATGTTTAATTTCTGATCTCAATCTCGAAAAATTACGCTTTATTTCCGTTACTTGTTCTTCGGTATAAGGTTTATGTGAAATCAAGTAATCTTCGATGTATTCTAATTGACCGTTAAAATCGAGATCATTTTGTTATCTCATCAGGTGAAATATTTCCTTAAGAGCCATCCTACTACTTCCAGAGGATCCTGAAATAAAAAAAGTACAATTTATAGAAAGTTATAACATTTTCATGTTACAAGTTTCAAATCGCTCTGCATGGAGGAGTAGGAATTAGTTGGAACCAATTTATACATTTTTAAAAAGTAGAATTATTATATTTTAAGAATATATTAGAATCATAGCCGGGCAATGCTTGGCACTATAACATAAAGGCTCCCAAAACTATCATTTTGTCGATAAATATAACGGAATTTAAATGCCCCTTTTAAAGTGCAAAATAAAACAAACGATGTGTAAAATTATAATATTTGGACTATAAACCAAAAGTCACCAGCAGTTTCTGAATCCATAAAGAAAATGTATTTTTCACAGCAGAACATAAAATAATTAATTATTAAGTTTTAAGGCACGAATATAGAGAATGCACAACTGCGAGTAATGACTGAGTTCCGACTTGCTCTATCCTCAGTAAGTTGGGGTGGATGAAATGTAAACAACGGAGTTAGGTCGCCCAACTATCTGGCTCTTCTATGAATCTGTTTTTGTTTACCTGAATGTAATTCTGAGAATTGGACTATGTTTCCGTAAAATGGCGACTGAATATTGTATTATTGACTAACGCGCCTTCAAACAGGCAGTGATACTATCGACTCTAACAGTGTAATACAATCGGTTGCTTGTTTGGACAACTCTCCAGAGCGAAATATAGGCCACCAACCTCAACAACGTGCTTGCATACCTCATCATGAACTTATTTAGGTTTAGGTCGTTTGAGCCTGTTCCTATGAGTTCCCAAGATGTGGCTGGTCTTCATCTATCTACCACACCTACAATTCCCTAGTAAAGCTGCAAAGCATAGCATGAAAATACTATGATTGCAGTGAAAGACCTGCCTTCGGGCAGAATTACTATGGATGGATCTATCTCTAAATCCTTTAGGTTGATACTGCAATGCTAATTTAGAAATGTGAGATGGGTCCATTCTTTGGACATGTTGTAACTTATTGCCATCATCGGATAGAAAAAACAACACATGGTAAGATTGTAACTCCGGTGAAAAAAGGAAACTTGTGCAGTATGCTTTTGATAAATGTGATGAATTTATGGTAAACGCAATTCGAGTAATAAATAGCACATAATTTATTTTTAAAATGAATTATATATCACATGTCTTATATACTTCACACGTGCTCCCTGTCAATATGACAGTAATTGTGGCGCGAATGGCGGAAGGACACAATTGGCGTTCGTTTATGTTAGGATCACTCTAAGAGCGAATAAGGTATAATTCTGTATTGTTTTAAGGCATTTATCGAATTTTCTTTGGAAAAAAATCGAACTTATATTTATTTTCGTCAGGTTCACATACTACAACATAATAATTGTGCTCTTTTTTAAAAATTTATATAGGAGAACTGGCATAGAATCCACAAAAATTGCATTTTTCTAAAATCATCACCACCACTTCAAGGTTTAGGCGATTCTTCTGTTCCGAATTCATAATGATTCCTTCCATCTCTTCCTAGGTCTTCGTACATCCCTTAGGGTCGACTTTACCAACATAGGTAACTGTATTACGCCAGTTTAAGCTATGCATTATACACGGGGAAAACTGGCGTAATACAGTTACCTCTGTTGGTGAAATTTACCCTTAATCCCTTTGGCTTATAATGATATGCTATCTTGGACAATCTTGTTTCTTACATTCTCTGAACATGTTCTTCCCATCCGACGCGGTGTTGTTGAATTCTATCATTTATTGAATATATTTCTAATTCTCTTATTTCTTCATTTCGTACATGGTCCAATTTTGTGCATCATTTGGTCCTTGTTAGAAAAGTAATTTCTGCACTTTGTATTCTACTGGAACTCCTCTTGTTTGTTACCCAGGACTCACTACCGTATAAAAGTACCGGTACCGCCATTGTTTCGTAGAACTTCAATATTGTGCCCTCCCTTGTTTAATGTTTTGGTGTTCTATGAATGGTGCACATATCACTTTGAAAGTTTGTGCATGGAAGCTTCTTGTAGGAAAACCAGAGAGAAAACGCCCAGTTGGTAGACCAAGAATGAGGTGGGAGAATAACATTAAATATGGTTTGAGGGAAGTAGATTATACAGGGAATGATAGGAAAACATTAGTTCAGGATAGGGATGTATGGATAGCTTATGTCCGCGCGGCCATGAACCCACGGATTCGATAGTGCCAGTCAGTTAATTAGTTAGATAATTTATTGTCTATATCATTTCTTGTTCCATATCCAGAAGACAATTTATAACCTAGATAATTAAAATTTAACACTTGTGATAGAGGTTTGTTTTTCTTCTTCTACTTCATGAAATTAGGCCTTTTGACCTTTTTCACATCAAGTGGGGTTTAATGAATCTTCTTATCTAGTAAATGGACGCACAGCACTTATATGTCTTATTGGTTTGCACTTTAACAGCTGAGGGATTCTATCTGTACGCATTCTTTTAACATGTTCACACCAGTTGTTTCTCATATTGTCAATTCTAGTTGTCAAATTAAAAATATTTAAGAATTTCTAATATCTGCTTCATTTCTTTTTCTGTCCAGAATTGTCACACCTGCTTCTGAACGTAAGAACTTCATTTCTGCAGTTTCTATTTTTCTTTTGTCTGACCAGTTAAGAGTCCAATTCTCGCTTGCATATGTTAAGAGAGGTACTGCCATAATTTTGTAGAGGTTTATAATTTTTCTAAAATAAACATTAACATTTATTTAATTTGGTGGATGTGTATAGTTGTTTTTCTCATAAGAGCGGCTATTGTTTTCGATGAGAAAATGGCGTTGCGTTCTTGTTCCCTGAATCATCTGAATTACCTTGGAGAATTCTGCGTGACCTTACGGTTCGCTGTCCTGTGTGTATTGTGCCAGTCTCTAATTTACATTAATGTATAAAAAGTTTTCTGTATTTAATGTTGTTAACAGTGCCAAATGTTGGTCACGTAGCTTGTGCGTAAATTAAGGGAATTTATCGCCCGATATAGTCGGCCGCGGTTAACTAGTGGTTATGTTCCTTGCCTCTGGTCACGAGAGTCGCGGGTTCAAACCCAATCGGGGTCGATGGATTTTTAGGTTGGAGAAATCCAAGGGACAGGTTCTCCGGGAGGGATTTTAAGCCGTGTGTCCGAGTCTGAATATTTTCAGGCTCGTAAAAGAAGCTTAAGTCTGAATAAAAATGCTTCTGAGTAAAATTTAACACATCTTCCTCTATCCAAGCAATACCGTAGTTTTATATTTTCCTCGAGAGGATGTACTAACTATATGTCACTTGCTGACATCTGTAGGGAAATAAGCGTAATTAAATTAGCCTAGTTAAGAAACATTCCGCTAGGGGAGCACCCGTGTTCCGAGTTGGATGAACGGACATCAATCATTCAATCGCAAAATTTAAAAAGAATCGCTGTAGCTACAGGAGTTTTAGATTTTTCACGGCTAATCTCAATAAATGATTTTTTTAATAAAACCAGAAAGGTACCGTAAAAAAAAAGCGAAATGTGACCATTAGATGTTAGTGTTTACTTGAGATACAATATTAAAAAAATTGATATAACAGCCATGATTTTCTCGCAACATCATCCTGACAGATCATAGTCCTCGAAGGACTTAAGTTTTTCTTCCAGCTCTTCATGGGTCGTCCCAATGATCTCTTCCCATGTGGGGGATAATTATTTAGGATTGCCTTGGGAATTCTATTAACATGTTGTTTCCAATTATCTTGATGGTTATGGATATGGTCAAGGACTGGGTCTATGTCGAGTTCCTGAAGGATGTCGGAATTCCTTTTCATATCCCACTTAGTATAGCCTGCTTTTCGGCGCAATTCAGGTATTATTTGTGGTTTAGGATTTTTTTAAAGTACAGTTTATAGATTGAAACAGCCGCATCTGACTGTATTTTGGAAAATTAAATTAAGAATGACAAAGAAGTGTTGATATAGATGCTTGTAAAGAGGAAGTATGCGCTTGGTCTTGATGTGGGTGTACCATCTCTTGTTATTCAATATGAAGACATTGTTCATTGAAAAGATAAGGACGGTTCATTGAAGTCAGTCCTTATCAGGCGAGGTCAGAGCTGACTCAGCCATTGTTCCAATGTTATTACGATTTTTACTACTGTACAATACCTCTGTTTATCCTATATTGTTTTCAGTGGCTTTCTTATTATTATTATTATTATTATTATTATTATTATTATTATTATTATTATTATTATTATAACTATAACTCCCAGGCACTGTCGAACTCGAAGTTTCATCGCCTCGCGGACATAAGCTCTTCATACATTCCTATCCTGAGCTAATGTTTTCCAATCATTCTCTGTATAATCTAGTTTCCTTCAAATCATGGTTGATGTTATTCTCCCATCTCATTCTTGGTCTACCAACTCGGCGTTTTCCCTCTGGTATTTCTACAAGAAGCCTCCATGGCTCTATTTCATTCCCCATTCGTATCACATGTCCTGAACATCGCAGTCTACGAGTCATAACAGTTATTATATCTGACATCCTATAAATATAATGTAGCTCACTGTTACATTGAAGGAAAGTCTAACTAACTCATTGGTTCTATCGAACCCATAGGTTCATGGCCGCGCGGACATAAGCTCTCCATACATCCCTATCCTGCGTTTATTTTTCAATCATGAAGGATAATATCATAAGACAGAAAAATTCCATTTGATTGGAAATCGAATAAGAGACAATAATTGATGGTCTGTATCTAGCATTGCGAAACATGGACTCTTACTTTAATAATCCATCCATAGTAATTCTGCCCGAAGGCAGGTCCTTCACTGTAATCATAGCATTTTCATGTTATGCTTGCAGCTTTACTAGGGAATTGTGAAGGTGTGGTAGCTTCCCGTTGCTTTCCACACCGGTGAAGGATGATGATGTTGATGATAATGATAAGGATGATCATGATGATGATGGCCATATGATTTCGGGGACCGTTTGGGCCTTAAAGTTTTCCTGACATTTGTCAGGTGAGAAAAAAACCCGATAAAAACCTCACCCAGAAAAACTGCCCCGACCGGGAATCGAACCCGGGCCCGCTGCGTGACAAGGCAGCACTCTACCTCGAGACCACAGTGGTGGACACTTTAATAATAATAATAATAATATATTTATTTTACCTGGCAGACTTACGGCCTTGTCTGCCACTCAACCAGGTTTTAAAACCTGATAGGAGAAAATATTTACAAGTATTTGAATATAAAGTTCTTAGGAAAATTTTTGGACCAAAGAGAGACAAACAGACGGACGAGTGGAGAAGACTACATAACAATGAGCTACATGATCTTTATAAGAAACCAGATATAATATGAACAGTTAAGTCTCGTAGACTGCAATGGACAGGACATGTGACACGATTTGGGATTGAAAGAAGGGCATGGAAGCTTGTAGGAAAACCGAGGGAAAACGATCAGTTATTAGGCCAAGAATGAGGTGGGAGAATAACATTAACCATGATTTGATGATAGAGGGAATGATTGGAAAACATTAACTCAGGATAGGGATGTATGGAGTCATGAACCTACGAGTTCAATAGTGCCAGTGAGTTGGTATCTCATATTGGAATGAGTCTGGGTTCACATCCGGCCATTGGATGTACTCTATTGGTGTCAGATGGAACAGATGTGCGCTTTCTACAAGTGAACAGGTGTTCGTATATTATTCACGACTACCTCAGTTCCGGAGTTGCGCGCATTGTAGTTTCCATTTTTGTTCGGTTCACTTCTGAATTCCAAGTTCACACGTTAAAACCCGACATGGATTGTGACATAAGAATCCTGAGTATCCTTTCCGAAGGAAAATAAAATCATTAATTCCGAGTCGTAGATTTATGGTGCATAAACCCTAGCTAAAACATCGACGTCCAGGGATAAATGATATGCGTTGTTGAATAGCGTCGTTAAATAAGAATACTACTACGTGAGATGTTCAATAAACAATTCACATAATTTTAGTCCTCGATTGCCTTTCACTGGAAATGAATTAGACTTTACAGAACCTTCTTTTGTAATGTCACGACGGTTTGTTGTTTTCCGAGATATTGCTGTGATGTACTTCAGTTTCAAAACATCTGCTGCTCGTGAAACATGTACGATCTGACAGTCTTGTTTTACCTCGTTGCTGCTGACATTCTGCTAACCCGACGACTGATAACCCATCCATTGCTTTGATCCCCATAGACATTTTGTAAGCATTTGTGAATGTTTGAAATGGTCACCTGCTCTGCAGAAAGAAATTCGATCACAGCAGTCTGAAATATCAATAAAACTAAATATATGGTCACGCATAGAAATATATAATGGAAATGGACAATTAATGACATCAGGGAAATTTTGAAGAAGTGGCTGAATTCAAATATCTGGGAACAATAATTACAAATAGGAATGAGATGCACAAAGAAATTAAACATAGACTCAATTCTGGAAATGCATGCTATTATGCATTACAGAGACTCTTGACGTCCCAACTCCTTTCAAAAAACGTTAAACTGAAAATATGTAAAACTATTATTCTACCAGTTAAATTATACGCATGCGAAACATGACTCTTACTTTAAGGGAGGAAAGGAGATTACGAGTATTTGACGATAAAGTTCTTAGGAAAATTTTTGGACCAAAGACAGATGAACAGACAGGTGAATGGAAAAGACTACATAACAGTTAAGACTCGTAGACTGCGATGGGCAGGACATGTGGCACGAATGGGGAATGAGAGACGTGCATGGAAGCTTCTTGTAGGAAAACCAGAGGGAAAATGCCCAGTTGGTAGACCAAGAATGAGGTGGGAGAATAACATTAACTATGGTTTGAGGGAAGTAGATTATACAGGGAATGATTGGTAAACATTACCTCAGGATAGGGATGTATGGAGAGCTTGTCCCCGCTACCCTGAACCTATGGGGTTCGATAGTGCCAGTGAGTTGGAGTTAGTTATCACAGTCGTCTGTAAAAAAAATCATGACGTTATAAAGGAAGGATTGAAGATCCATTCTGTAAAGTTTGATTAATCTCCAATGAAAGTGAATCGAAAACTAGAATTATGTGGTTTGCTTATTGAACGACCTAGTACTCTATGTGGGGGAGTAAAATGGTCAACCATTCTTTCTCACAGGCTCCTTATAAGTAACAGAATTAATGCTGACCACTCCTGCTGCGTATACTGGCTGGATGATCGTCATCTACCTCTGTGATTGACTCGTGGATGAGAGGCCAGCAACTGGGTTTATAGGCCAAGAGCCTTCTAAGACACACGACCAATGCTCTTTACTTAACTTTCAAAAGAAGCCACATTCACAACTTTTACACCCGAATGAAATGTACAGATTCCTGGGTAGGGAAGCTGTTTAATGCGTGAAGAAGATTGGTGTGTTGTTAGTGAAGGCCATGACAGGTCTGTGAAACACACCAGATGCTGATAACTGTGGAATGTTATGTATACAGGGTCTGCTGGCTAAATTAATTACTTCTTGCGTCATTTGCGTGACGGAATAGAAATCCAGTTTTTTTTACGCAGACATAAATGACTGATATTCAGTTGTATATTAATCATCATCATCATCATTAGGGCTAGGATTTTTATGATATATGTTATATTTTTTTTGGCAAGAGTGGTATGTTATTTAAATATACATACATGTTTTTTATATAAAAACTAATTGAATTAAAGTACTTTGTTAATTCATATTTATGCATATTTGGCATTTATATGTGACAGAGCATATTATAGCAATTTATTGGTCATGTTCGTCATATTTTCACTATTTTATGGAGTAAAGAACTTTTATTGTACAATTTCTTTCTTCCGTGTTTATTTGAGTTGTTATATTTCTCAGAATTTTGTTTCTTGTAAAATCTATCTTTCTCTCCTATTTCGTTTCAATTCACAATATGAACTTTTCCCTTACGTATATACGTGAACAAATATTTATGTATTGTCTCGCGATAAGCAGGTAGGTACTGATAATTTTAATAAAATAAAAAAGCATGCTACAATATCAAATAACATACTTTAGTTTGCTTCTCATTTGCATTTTATTGTTAAATAAAGAGTTAATTGTCATAAACTGATTTACTAATTGATTTTACAACTGAAATTATTACATAATTACAATATTATTAGGTCATATTTTTTTATGTTACAGTGCATATTTTGTGAATTTTAGGTCATAACTAAAAACTAACTCACTGCCACTATCGAACCCGTAGGTTCATGGCCGCACGGACATAAGCTCTCCATACATCCCTATCCTGAGCTATTGTTTTCCAATCATTCTCTGTATATTCTACTTCCCTCAAATCATAGTTAATGTTATTCTCCCTCTTGGTCTACCAACTGGGTGTTTTCCCTCTGGCTTTCCTACAAGAAGCTTCCATGTTTGTCTTTCATTCCCCATTTGTGCCACATGTCCTGCCCATCTCAGTCTATGAGACTTAACTCTTCTTATTATATTTGGTTTCCCATAAGGATCATGTAGTTAACAGTTATGTATTATATTCCATTTACCTCTATGTTCATCTCTCTTTGGTCCAAAAATGTTCCTAAGAACTTTATTCTCAAATACTTTTAATATTTTCTCCTCCCTGAAATTCAGTTACAGCAGTCTGAAATATCAATTAAACACATCCATATAATATAACTGGGAGAATAATGGCTTTATATATTTTCAGTTTAACATTTTTTATAGAAGTTGGGACGACAAGAGTCCCTGTAATACATAATAGCAAGCATTATCAGAATTGAGCCTTTGTTTAATTTCTTTGTACACCTCATTCCTTTTGTAATTATTGTTCCTAGGTATTTGAATTCAATCACTTATTAAAAATTTTCCTCATTTGTGTTTAACTGTCCATTTCCATTATATAGTGTAGGAGTATTTCTATGTGTGAACAATATTTAGTTTTATTGATGTTTATTTCCAGTCCCAATTTCTTAGTGTTACTCAATAGAGTGTGTGTGTGTTGTCCCTTAGTACCTCCTTGCTGTTCCAAATTCACATGGGAAATATATACTTAAATAAATGATGATTCTTTGTGATTCTTAATTTTTGAGCGTCCCGCGCCGTAGCCAAGCGGTTAAGGTAGGAAGCCTTGGCGCAGAGCTATGGGACTTGCGCTGGTTCGAGTCTCCATGGGGGAAGACATTTTCTCATGGTATTTCGGCCAGTATGGGACCGGTGCCCACCCAACATCGTGAGGCAATTGGGTAGCTACAATAAGTAGCGGCTCCAGGTTGAGGAACCAGCTATAACGGCTGGGGGACTCGACATGCTAACCACATGTCACCCCTACACTGGCTGTTGATCATCCACCTCTGTGATTGACACATGTGGGTGTGAAGGGCCAGCAGCCGGCTGGTAAAAGGGCAACCGCTGAAAAGTGGAAAGACCCTCAATCGGAATCGGAATTTTTGAGCAAATTCTGAAGGACTGTTGAGGTTATCATGAAAATATATATTTTATTAATATTCACAAGTTTTAACCGATCGTAATTTAGTTCTTTCTTTGGACTGAGTGGACAGACTTCCTGAGACGCCCCAACTTAGAAGGTGGGTTACAATCCCGCCAATGCCAGGAGAGAATAACAGAATTGTCATGATGGGGTTAGTAAAAAAATTGATAGTTAATATTGTTTATAATCAGTTGATTGATGTTCTACTTGATGGAAATCCATGATGTATGTAATAAATGAAACTACCAAATATATATATATATATATATATATATATATGATATGATATACAGAAATATTTAACATTCATAACAGCTGTTGATGAGCATCATAAATACAAATAATCTTCTTGTAAGCCATTGTGTCACTTAATGAGACTTAGGCGCTTTCCCTCTACAGGAGAGAAATTCAACCATACTAATTTAGTTACACTTGTTTTTGAATAGATATCATTGAATGTCCCAGGATCAGTGTTCCACCTCATAGTGACATCTAGGAAACCAAAGTATTATTAAAATGGGAATATTCAACAAATTTTGCTTAGAGACCTTTTTATTCAGGCTTAAGGATCTTTTACAAGCCTGAAAATCTTCAGACTTGGGACCCACAACTTAAAGTCTCTCCCGGAAGACTTGTTCCTTGGATTTTTCCGTCTTAAAAAATCCATCGACCATGACTGGGTTTGAACCCACGACCCTCGGAAGAAGAAGCAAGGAACATAACCACTAGTCCACCACAGCCAACCATAAATACAATTAAATTTAAATAGAAAGTTGATTTGTATTTATGACATTTATCTGATGAAAATACAGTGTATTGAAACAATTGTTGTGGATGTTAAATAAAATATTTATGAAAATTATATATTAAACTTTAATAGTTACATTTGTTAAGTACAATATTGTTTGTGTATTATGACAATTTTACAATATGTATACTGTAAAAATGAATTTCAACAATTTTTTAAGGAAGCATACTGTAATGTCAAACTTTCACAAGAATAAAAGATAGTTACTTATTGGAACTTGTAGGCCTACTTTCCTTGACTATTTAACTCATGCCCCAAATGAGAGTCAATGACCATCCCATTTCAATTAATTTAATTTTACAACCAATGACAGTCATGTTTCACCTCACTCTTTATCAAATTATGTTTACCAAAATAAAGAAAGCTCCTCCTTTTTAATATTCTGAACAGGTCAGAGCATTATTTTGCAGCGACTGACTCTCCAACAAATGAGTTGAATATAGCAAATAATGAAGAGACTTCTTCAAACTATGCATTTGATAATTGTGTGTTCAATAATTGTGTTTTTAAATAATGATTTTACTGAGTTGTTTCGTAAAAAAATTAATTAATGACCTATAATGTTGGTTATGATATACAGTTTGATGTGTTTAATTTTTTCTCCACTAGGGTGTATTCTTACAATATTGAGATCCTACTGGCATTAAATAATTTGATCAAGTTGCAGTGGATGAACAAATGAAACACAACCATACATTTCTCATTTGTTTTCAAACATCGCCATTTACATTAAATATATAAATATTTTAAAATAACTATATTTAAATAATGATTTGTGAGTAACCAGCGTAATTTTATTCATTAAATCAGTCCTAACAAATGCCACTCTTGATTTCCAAATCCTGACTCATGAATTTATCAATGATTTGGAAATCACTCATGACATTACATATGATAATTTGCTAATAAGAATGTATTACATCATGAAATGTGCAGTTTTTTCTTAATTTTATATGTATAAAGATTTATTTTCTTTGTTTACAGGCGAGAGTCTTGAAGAGTTGAATGGCTATGGAACATACAAACCAAGAAATCTCATATCTTCCATTTTGGGTACACCTGCCCGACCTAAAACTCACCTTTGTATTTCAAATCCACATGATTTCAGGCAGGTAAGCCACATGACATAAACAAATAGTCTAGCAATGTCCCATGTACTGCTGAAGCAGGAAATTGCTTACACTGTTGTATTATGAGCCTTAGTTTTCCTGCATTTATTATTGTACAAGTTTAAATACAACTAATAATAATAAGAATGGTAATGCTTTATTTAAGCTGGTAGAGTTAAGATCATAAGGCATTCTCTTCCACTCAACAAGCGAATAATAAAATCATACTTTTAAAATATTAAAGCAGGATTCTAATATTGCGTACATAATAAAATCAAAGTTAATGAATATTTTGTATTTTAATATTCTTTTTATACTTAGATATAACTTTAAATAAAAATATAAATATTTCATTGTTGGTTATTGTCAAATAAAATCTCATTCTAATAATGAAAATATTTTATTAGATAAAGATTTTCTTAATAGTCCATCGCTGTGGTCTCAAGGTAGCGTGCTGCTTTGTCACACAGCAGGTCCAGGTTTGATCCCCGGTCGGGACAGTTTCCTGGGTGAGGTTTCTATCTGTGTTTTTCCTCACCTGTAAGACAAATGTCAGGAAACTTTAAGGCCCAAAATCGATCCCCGAACTTCATACGGCCATCGCAATCATCATCATTCATATTCATCTTACATTAAGCTTTGGATTAAGGACTCTCCTGGCACACCACTATCATCATCATCATCACCCACCATATCATCGGGGCAATGTAACCTGCCTTCCAGGTGCCCCAATCTCAAAAATGGGTTACAATTACACCAATGCCAGGAGAGAACACCAGAAATGTCCAAAAAGGACAACTGGGGCATTCAAAAAAATAATAATCTAAATTTTTCATTGTTAATTATTGTCAAATAAAATCTCGTTCTAATGATAACAATATTTTATTAAATATTTTCATTTTCTTAATAGTGTGCTTGTATAAATGATCTTAACTCATTGTCAAAGTAAACTGAATTGTGATTGGAATTAAAAGCACTTATCTTTCTTGTATGACCAATCGGATTGAACCTTGTATTAAATGGAATTATTAACCAATTTGTTCTCTAAAAGTATTCACAAAAATATTAAACAATAAATTAAATGCATTAATCCATGTTAAAGAACAACAACAAGGATTTTGGAAAACTAGATCCACATTTGATTCAATTTACATAGTTAGACAAATTGTGGAAAAATCATGGGAATTCAATAAACCAGTGTTCTTATGTTTCGTAGATATGAAGAAAGCTTTTGATAGAGTACAGCTTGAAGATGGTGTACATATCTTGAGAGAGAATGAAATTCCTAATGAACTGATTAGAGCAATAATATCAATTAATACACACTGCAAAACAGTAATCAAAGTAAAAGAACAGCAAACTGAAGAAATAATGCTCACAAAGGGCATCAGGCAAGGTGACTCTTTAAGTCCATTCTTATTTAATATTATTAATGGATTTATAAAATTATTGAAAACATACCACCCGGTTTGGGTTATTTAATTTAGAAAATGGGAAACACTAGATTTCACAATATGTGTTACTGATATGATGTCGTTCTCCTTTCAAGAATCTGAAGATAATTAACCAAAATCGTTCTTACATCAAGCAATTTAAATATAAATGCCAAAAAATTTCAATTGGGAAATTATTAACAGAATAAGGACAAAATGCCCTTAACAATAGTCAGAAGAACCAGGTAAGATGCAAATTAGAAAGTGGGAAAAGAAAAAAATTATAGAACAAGTATCAGAATTTAATTATTTATGTGTATTAATAACAAACACCAAAAATTTAATAAAAGAAGTAAAGAAACAAGCTGATAAAGCAGCACAATTATCAGGATATATGAAAGATTTAATTTGGCGCAACAAATATATGTCAATAGAAAGCAAAACCCACATATACAAAACGATAGTTTGGCCAGTTATTGTATATGGAGAAGAAACTAGGGCTGATACAACAAAAACTAAACAAATAATAAGCACATGTGAAATGAAGATCTTATGAACTATTCAGGGGAAAAAATTATTTGATAAAATACACAACACAGAAATTCGGGACAAATGTCATATTCAAGACATAACCAAATTTATTATAGATAGAAGAAAATATTGGAAGGGTCATATAGAAAGAATGGAAGACAACCGACTTACAAAAAGAGCTAAAGAAGTTAGACCAATAGACAGAAGAAGAACAAGAGGAAGACCAGCCAAGAGATGGATAGACAGTGAATGCACATCCAATATGTCTTCCTCCGAGGAGTGATTTTGGAAATAAACAGGATGAAAATCCTACAAATTATGATTAAGAAGAAGAACCAATTTAAATTAAGGATAATGTCATGTGACGTAATAATGAACTTTATTTTATAACATGTTAAATTTATCATTCTGGTATTGACTTTTTTATCTGATTGGAAGCAAAAAAATTAACTCAAATAAAGTTTAATAATCTTTCCGATTCAAGGATAGAGTAAAGTGAATATCTTTTATGGTGAAATTAAATGTTTCTTACCTCTCCTCATAAATATTTTCTAAGTTGATCGCGTTTTCGAGACTATAACTGTCTCATCATCAGAACTTTGTTGGCGACTGGTGTTATGTCGATCGGAAGAGGGAAGAAGAAGAGTTTCTTCCGATCGACATAACACCAGTCACCAACAAAGTTCTGATGATGAGACAGTTATAGTCTCGAAATCGCGATCAACTTAGAAAATATTTATGAGGAGAGGTAAGAAAATATTTAATTTCACCATAAATTAAACCTCATAGTGATTAATTCCTATAAAAGTTAAAAATAAATTAATATATTTTATTTAAAACTAATATAATCAATATTTAATAACAACAATAGATTATATATATATGGTGAAGAATGTTACCACCGAAATTTACTTAGGCTTCTTGGATATTCAAGATTTGAAATAAAATCTGAATTATTTCTTCAACAAGCAATTTATTTTTATTAAGCATCTCCTAACCTCTGACCCCTGGGAAGAGAATCAATAGCTCTACTGCAATTTACCTAAATTAATTCTTGATCCAAACCTAAATCCTGGGCACATGAATTCCTTTTTCATCTCTGTAAAGTTTTCAATTTTATTTCAACAAGCAATTGTGAATGTAGTATATATAGGAGTTTCAAAATACATGTTTTGAGTTTTATGTTTTAATAAACTTTAGTCGCTAATTAAACAAAATAAAGGTAACTGATGTAACAACTAACAATCCTGCGTCATGTATTTTAATTAAAATAAATAATTAGCAATTCTTTTCATATATGAGGTTTTTCCTTATTATACAATATTTTGGAATATAGGCATTTGAAATTTTTTTTTCTCCATATATCCTTTTGAGATGCAAGAAAGAAACTTTAATTTTCATGTGTTTTGTTGAATTTTATGTGGAATTCACCATTTTTATTATCATTACTATTACTTTTTGTTGTTGTTATTATTATTATTATTATTATTATTATTATTATTGTTTGTTTGTTTGTTTATTTAGCAGGTTTCACATCTTCCTGTGTCCAATTAATCTACTGTCATTCTCCTGCACGTGCCATTCCAATCTCCATCGTCCAATCCTTTTCCACCTCATGCTGCTCAAAACACCATCAATCCGTTATTTTTGGTTGTCCTCCTTCTCTTTTTCTTCTTCTTCTCCTCCTCCTCCTTCTTCTTCTTCTTCCAAGTGACACCCATTCTAGTATTCTTCTTGGGAATGTCTTCTGTCATTCTTTTACATGACCGTACAATTTTAATTGTTTTTTATGAAATCCACAACTGAAGTTTTGAACATTCATCTTTTCTTTAATTATGCTATTTCTTATTTTATGTCATATAGAAATTGCAGCTGAACACCTCCAAAAATCCTTTTCTGCAGTATTGAATTTACTTACTGTTCTAGATTTTAATTTCCATGTTTCTGCAATGTATGTCATTGTACTCGTTATTGTATTAAAAATGTTTGTTTTTGTTTAGAAATTATAGTCTTATCCCATAAAACACCATTTAATTTTGATATTGCAGATATAATTATTTAATTTATTTATATACAGATTTTTAATGTTTACACACCTTTCTGTGCTTAAAGTTTTATTTTCCTTATCCACTCATCTCTGTCCATCCAGTCCTCATTCCAGTTCTTATTTCTGCTTCCACGAGTTTCGAGGCCTACCTTTCTTTCTTCTTCCAGGTGGACACCTTTTCAATGTTTTTCTGGGTAACCATTCTTTTTGCATTTGCAGTACAAGCCCATACCATTTTAATTGCTTGTATCTTATATAATTATTAATTAAATAAAAATAAGTTTGATTTATTTTTCATATTTATTAAGATATAATTCTTCAGACATGTCTGAAGAAGGTACAGTGTACTGTAACAGCTGTCACTGAATTATATCTTAATAAATATGAAAATCAAATAAAATTAAGTTTTATTTTTATTTAGTTAATAAATATGGATTTTCATCAAGTAAACACCAACTTAATTGATTATCTTATATAATTGAATGTTAAATATTTCATATTTATTTTTTCTTGTATGACTTTAGTCCTTACTTTTTTCCAGTTTTGAACAAAGTGCTGCTCGCCTCAAGAAATCCATTTCCATCGACATATGTTTTTGTTGAATTTCCAAACTTCAGCTCCAAATGTGAACAGTACTTCTCACAATTGAATTATATATTTGAAACTTATTTTTATTAGTTATATGTCTGTTCCATAGGACAGCATTTATCATTGGTTTTATCGCTCTACCTTTATTTATTCCGATCTTAATATCACTTTCTTGCCTATCCTCTTTATCAACTTTTACCCCAAAATACTCAAATTCTTTACATCCTCTAAAGATATTTACTATTGTTGTTTTTGTCATTATTAATGCGATGTTTGTTGGCAGGTGTCTGCTATAATTGATGTGGACATTGTTCCGGAGACGTGTAGGCGTGTGAGATTGTTGAAGCACGGCTCTGACAAGCCCCTCGGGTTTTACATTCGTGATGGGACGTCGGTGCGAGTGACTCCTGCCGGTCTGGAAAAAGTTCCAGGTATTTTTATCTCTCGTCTGGTGCCTGGGTGGCTTGGCAGAAAGTACAGGACTTCTCGCTGTTAATGACGAGGTGCTGGAAGTCAATGGGATTGAAGTAAACGGAAAGACTCTTGACCAGGTAATACCATCATATCTAATTACTTTGCAACTAGCTTTTATCAACATGTGCTATACGTTCACAAGTCATTATGCATCTTTGAGGTTACTATATAAAAGACTAGAGGACCCGGTAAACATTGTCTTGCCCAAACGTTCAATTCTTGTGTCGTGGCCGGGTGATAAAAATATAAGTTACTCTTTTACCATAAAATTCACTAATTAATAAGTTCGCAAGAAAACTTCTCACTGCCATCTGTTGTGGCTCACGCTGAATATGTCAGTAATGCAGATGACTACACATAAAAAAAAAGAATTCGTCCCTGATCGCAGCACCACCTACTGGTTCCAATTGTGATTCCAAACCATCCAGAAACCCACTCTCACACACACACACAAAATTTCATTCATGCAGTTTTAATTTTGAATTTCAAGTAAACCTCCACTTCTAATTGTCTGATTTAATTTATTTTCAGTTAATATCTACCTTGGTTTATTTTAATAGGATATACTGACTTTCATTGTGAAATGTCGAAAATTGTGACTGCTAGAGCAATTTTTAAATTTTCACTTCTGGTGAACTCCTACACCTAATATTGTTAAGAGGTCCATTGTGAATCTAAACCATCCAGAGACCGACTCAAACACACACGAAAAATTTCATCAACATCGGTCCAGTTGTATAGGCATTTTTCAATTTCAGATTTCAAGTAAACCCCCACTTCTACACCTCCTACACCTAATGATTTTAGAACATAATATATAACAGCTAAACACTCGCCGCATCTGAAACTTTATATTTACATACATATTTTCATGAAGATTGGTTGAATGGTTTAGAAGTCTATAAAGGACAGACCGACATAGATTAATTTTTATATAATTATATAGATTAAAATAATACAATTATGAACTTGCTCCATATCTTAATTATTTATGACAAAAATGGGCCTACCTAAGTAGACATTTATGATTTTTCCATGACGTTGATAGATATCCTTTGTTTGTAATTTTATTATGAGCTGAATTGTGAATATTTCAACTCTCTATTGATTAAAATAAACCTCATAGTATCACTTATTTTAAATGTTAAACAAAACCTATACTTCATATTTTAACAAAATGTGCTATGAAAACATAAAAATTAAATGTAAGTGCACATTAGAAGTGTTGAAAGTCATTTGAAATGCCGGTATTTACTTTTCTAAAACTTGTTTCTACCAAGAGCAATTATTGTTAAAGTAGCGGGACTTTGGGTTTCTTTATGAAGTGGGTAGTTCAGTTTCTGGTTAAATTACCTACGTCGGAATGTAAGAATTGGCAATGAAATTCAGGGAAGGAAAATCCCTACTACACTGAAAATAAAAGGTATTTAAAATGTGTGTGCGCAAAATACATGGAGCAAAAATAAATTTCAAAATAATCCCTTAAAAATTAGGATGTGCAAAATACATGGGAGTGCAAATTACGTGATCAAATACAATATGTTTGTTGATATATCTTTTTTTTTTACTAAACCCTCTGGCGGCACTATGGCCCTGGGGTCAACTCAGCCTCTAACGGAAATGAGTACCAGACGCTTGTTCTGGGGGTAAAGGCGGCCGTCACGCAGGGCTGACAACCCGGCTGACATCAAGTGCCGATTGTCTAGAAAAAGTGGGAGCCTTAACCTCCTACTACCCCAAGGGTCTCCTGAGGCCTGTTGTGGGATCACTTTACTTTACTCTTTCTCTCTATACATATTGTTTCTGCAATAAATAAATTTAATTAAATATAAGATGAAATCAAATATTTCATACCTCTCCTCATATTAATCTTCTAAGTAAATCGTGATTTCAGGTTCATGGCAAACCTGTCGTCAGTACTATCTTGCCGACTGATATTATGTCGATCGGGAGAACCACTTCTTCTTCTTCCCTCTGTTGGTGGACCGATAAACCTCTGGATCAGGTCAGAATTCGCGGGAATTTCAAAGTTCATAAGTTTTTCTTTGTTTTTTGAATGTGGAATTTTTCCCAATCCGTGAGTTCCTTTTATTTATCTATTTGTTTAATTAAACTAGCTTTTGCTTCAATTAGATGTTTTTCAGACCAAGCATGAGCAGCTACTGCTGACTTTTCCACTTCTCTATTTTTGACATTTCTAAGATGTTCTTTCACCCTTGTTTTCAATTTTTTTTTTCCCCTATATAAATTTGAAAACAAGGGTGAAAGAACATCTTAGAAATGTCAAAAATGGACAAGTGGAAAAGTCAGCAGTAGCTGCTCATGCTTGGTCCGAAAAACATGTAATTGAATCAAAAGCTAGTTTAATTAAACAAATAGATAAACAAAAGGAACTTACGGTTTGGGAAAAAATCCACATTCAGAAAAACAAAGAAAAACTTATGAACTTCGAAATTACCACAAATTCTGGCCTGATCCAAAGGTTTATCGGTCTACCAACAGAGGGAAGAAGAAGAAGAAGTGGTTCTTTCGATCGACATAGCACCAGTCGGCAAGAATGTACGTATGATGTGTTTGCCATGAACCCGAAATCGCGATTTACTTAGAAGATCAATATAAGGAGAGGTATGAAACATTTGATTTTATCTTAAATTAATCCTCATAGTGATTTGTTCCTATAAAAGTTCAAAATTAATTAAATATACTAAATATACAACATATACTAAAATATTCTGAATGTAGATAAAATATTGTAGACAACACGTTACAAAATTAGATTTAGTAACTCGCTGTGCTCCCTTTGGTGACGTTCTAATTTGAGCATCTTGTTACTGCTTTAGTAACTAGTCGTCTAAATAACTATTTTATTATGATGATCTTGAAGAAGATTTTCGGGCTGTAGGCCGTGGTCGTGAGGCTTGTAGTTTCCCGACGTTTTGCCAGAGACTGCGTCTGGCAAAACGTCGGGAAACTACAAGCCTCACGACCACGGCCTACAGCCCGAAAATCTTCTTCAAGATCATCATAGCAACTCCGGCTGTGAAAGTCTATGTGAATAAACTATTTTATTATTTTTATTTCCTTTATTTCAAGTGTTAGAGAGCGAACTACATTTTCATACACGTTTAAAGGTACCATTATATGACCAATGAAAATGCAGTCATGCGTGTGGTTTGATTACAGTACAACTGGAACTTAGCTCAGAATTGGAATAGCTTAGCTGTGTATAATAAATTTAGTCATTCCAATCATATTTAAGTCATATCACCTTGACTTTAAAAGTTTACCTGTATGCTGAGATAAAGTGATTATATTGAGAAATTAAAGAGGGAGGTTTTTGCTCGGATGAAAATGAAGGGGAGGCTCTTAAAAACGACCAATGGGTTCTAACGAAATGGGTATCAAATAAAATAAAACATTCATACCACCTTTAAAACATGGGCTACAACTTCATAAATAGAGCTCAGAACTTGAGCACCTATAAAAGAATTTAATTAAATTTACAGTGAGTTGGAATTTGACTGAAGATGGAAGTAATACTATACTTTTGAAACCGGTATTGTGAAGACACGCAACTTTATGAGGTGAAATGTTAAAACATTTTCTCAAACTCATTTATCAATACCTATAAAAGACCTAAATACTGGAAAAAGGACGTAAAAAGTGTTACAGGTGCTAATGGGTGGATAAAGACAATCTCGCGGCCTTCATCCTCTGCTCGAGGTAATTTTTACATAGTGGTCACTTCTTAGAAAATGTGAAGTTCAGGAAGTCATTAGGCTGGTGATTAAAAATAACGGGATATTTTGTGTGGGTTCAATATTTTCTTGCGGAACAAAAGTATTTTACAATGTGAAAAGTCTTTAGAAAATAAAACTAGATTATGTTTTTAAAAAGAGGTTGAATTGAGATTAGACTCTGCAGATTCTTGAATATTATACAAATGGTATAAATGTAGTTAAAATTAAAGTTGCAAAAAAAGCCGTTAGACCTAAAAAAAAAAGAACCTATATATATATATATATATATTATGTTGGGCCTCATCTTTAGACATAAAATAAAAAAAGGATTTCTCCTCAACTTCCAAGCCCTCCACAACATTCCATATAGTTTGGTTTTGGTAAAACCTTACGTCGGGTCTCGGTTAATTAATAAATTTAAAATGAGTCTAAAACCATCTTTTCCAGACTGTTGAATTTTATTTTGTCGGCCTGGATGTCGACTCACACTCTACGTTTTGGCTAACCATAGAATTTACAAATCATAACTTTTTCCCCTAGAATTTAATTAAAAATTCACAATCCAATTTTTGTTCTTCAAGGTGTAGATCAAAGTAGGATTAGAACAAAAATAGGATAATTTTGAAATATCAAAATATTTAGCTTTCCCACTTAAAAGTAACGTAAAATCTTTGTTAAAAGTAATGTACTTTGAATAGAAGTCACCTGATGGCATTGTTAATAGTTCTAGCTATCTGCCTTCAGACGTAAGATAATTGTGTAAGTTGAAAGAAATGTTAGCATTTGTACCGTGTCTCAAATGGTGTGCACACCAACGTATAGAGTCGGAGGTCCAGGGTTCAATTCCCAGTTTGGATGATAATTTTTCTTTTCAAAAAATTAATTTGTCCAGGTCTGGAATATGTTAAACTACCGGTAAATATAATATCAAAAATGGCTGTGTTGTTTTTCTTCCATATTGTGCCCAAGCTTGAGTTATATAATTAATATTGTATATTGATGTGATTTATTCTTGATATTGATTCTGCTTTGTTGAAACCTAATTACCTATATTTATTATTTTGTATTTCTTCTGTTATATTCTTGGAGGTGTTTGTACTTTTAAATTTTTCTTCTATTTTTCTGCAGCAAATCCAACATCTGGCTTTTCTTAATGGTTAATATTTGCACAACTAATTATCATGCACGTTTATATGAAGTTGAATTTTTCTCATTATCAAATCCTTTCACAAATTCTTTAATTTTTTTTTCTTTCTTTTATATACTTTTATACATAATTGGTTGTTTCTACAATAAATTATCATGTTATTTCTGCTGTAATAATCATGGCATGTATTTCTTCTATAAATTTTTTCTGCTCTTGCTATTAAATATTTCTATTGAATTCTGTTTTCTGCAAAAATTTCCTGCAATATTTCACTTGTCCATTCCTGTTTTCTACAGTTTTCTTGTTGCTCCTGCTAAAATTATTTATTTATTTTTGCAATATAACAACGACCCTGCTCAAATTGCTTTTATTCCTGCCATATCATGATTGTTCATTCCTACTTTCTACGATTTTCCTGTTGCTTCTGCTAAAATTGTTTTTATTCCTTTAATGTTAATATTGTCCATTCCTGTTTTCTACAATGGTCCTGCTGCTAAAATTGCTTGTTATTCCTGCCATATTATGATTGTTCATCCCTGTTTTCTATAGTTTTCCTGTTACTCCTGCTTAGATTGCTTTTATCCCGTTAATGTTAATATTGTCCATTCCTGTTTTCTACAATTTTCCTGTTGCTGCTGCTAAAATTCTTTGTTATTTCTGCAACATAACAGTGAGTGTTCCTTCTCTTACTCCTGCTAAAATTGCTTGTTATCCCTGCAATGTTATAATTCTCCATTCCTGTTTTCTAAAATGGTCATGTTGTTACTCCTGATAAAAAAATTGGTTGTTATTCCTGCCAAGTTGCAGTTGTCCATTCCTGTTTTCTACAATTTTCCTGTTATTCCTGCTAAAATTGCTTGTTATTCCTGCAATATTATTATTGTCCATTCCTGTTTTTTATAATGGTCCTGCCTGCTAAAATTGCTTGTTATTCCTGCAAGTGTTGTTATTGTTATGGTTGTGGGTTTTGCTTGTCTTCTACTGGTACAGAGCTAAAACTGTGGTTGTGCGTTGCTCAGGTGACCGACATGATGGTTGCAAACAGCTCTAATCTGATCATCACGGTGAAACCTGCAAACCAGCGCACCCTGGCGCCACCTAGACGAGGTTCATTCTCTCGCACCAGTCAGCTGTCATCCAGTTCACACCAGTCAACACATTCCGCTGCGACGACAGGTTCCGACGACGATCGTTATGATCAGGATGAGATAGTCGACTTGACGGGGGGTAACCTTGATGATTCGGCACATCTCACTGCGCCGGGGAAAGACGACGGTATTCTTCATCTATAAACATTTACTCTCGTCTTGTGGACTGACCCTCGTGTGGTGCTGCTTTCATCATTTAAACATGCAGTGTTGCAGAATGATGATTAATCAGAATTTTTTTTTTTTACTGTGTACGGTAGCTTAATACCATACAAAATGTACCACGAATATAGGGCATAACTTGAACAATATTTTCTTTTATAAAAAAATGATTATGAGGTTTAATATAAGATTTAAATAAAAATGTTTTATACCTCAACTCATATCCAGTCTTCTAATTATACTGGTTTTGAAGCCTGGGCAGCTTCATCTTCAGTAATTTCTTGTCGACTGATGTTATGTTGATCAGGAGAACTGCTTCTTCCTCCCTCTGTTGGTGGACCGATGAATTTCTGGATCAAATCAGAATGCCCTTTTTGAAGTTCATAAGTTTTTCTTTCTATTTTTTTTTTTAATGCAGATTTTTTCCCAAACCGTGAGAAAAGTCAGCAGCAGCTGCTAATGCTTTGTCTGAAAAAATCTAATTGATATGAAAGCTTGTCTAATTAAACAAATAGAAAACAAAAAGAACTCGCAGTTTGGAAAAAAAAAAAATCCATATTAAAAGAAAGAAGAAAGAAAAACTTACAAATTTTTTAATTCCTGGGGTCTCTGATTTTATCTGGAGGTTCATTGGTCCACCAACAGAGGGTGGAAGAAGGAATTCTCCTGATCGACATAACATCAGTCGACAAGAAATTACTGAAGATGAAGCTACCCAAGCTTTGAAACTGGTATAATTGTAAGACTGGATATTAGGTGAGATATAAAACATTTAAATTTAAATCTTAATATTTTCTTTATATAAAATAAACAGAATATTTTATTAATAAATTACAGTAGGAAGTAACATAATGAGGTTCTTCTTAATAAATAAGTCTCAAAATGTAACTTCCTAAAATTAAATATTAAATAAGGTGAATTCAAAGTCATATTACCTCATAATTTGTGTTCTAATTAATAAATTGAGTTAGATTTAACAACTCACCTTGTAATTGGTAGATTTCTTGAAGACTAGTTTTGATACATCTTCATATCATTTTCAATTTCATCTAACTGTTAAAAAAGATGGATGAAAATGAAAATTATATGAAGATGTATTGAAAGTAGTCGTCAAGAAATCTACAATTGAATCACTGAGTTGAAAAGGGAAGAAACTCCATGTACCCTACTTTTGAGCAAACCTTAAAAAACTACATAACTTCTTATAGCTTACCCTGACAAAATTTTCACCAATTACAATATGAAAATCAAAATAAAACTGCATTTTATTTTTATTTAATTAATAATTACAATATTGATTCTCTGCTAACAAGGAATTCAAATATAAGAAGAATTCATAACTTTTACAGTATATACGTGTTTTATCGCTCTCCGAAGGCAACGGGTTTCTTCCTAAATCATCAAAAAATTAATTTAGCATTATTACATAAATAAACTTCATTAGTAAGTATAAAACAATGGGCAGGACATGTGGTACGAATGGGGAATAAAAGACGTGCATGGAAGCTTCTTGTAGGAAAACCAGAGGGAAAATGTCCACTTGGTAGACCAAGAATGGGGTGGTAGAATAACATTAAATATGATTTGAGGGAAGTAGATTATAAGGGGATGATTGGAAAACATTAGCTCAGGATAGGGATGTATGGAGAGCTTATGTCCACATTGCCATGAATCTCTGGGTTCGATAGTGCCAGTGAGTTATTTATTTAGTTAGTTACTAATTATAAGACAAGAAAACTACATTCAAACACATCAAAAAACACATTTTGAATTATTATTTGCTTTCCTTTGCCATCCTTTGGAGAATGATCATTAACCATAAGTGATCTTAAACGAACAATATCTTTCCCATTTTTTGCATAAAAAAGCAGTGGATGAATATTGTAATTGGTAAAAAAATTGTCAGAGTAAGCTATAAGAAGTTAAGTAGTTTTTTTTAAGGTTTTCTCAAAAGTAGTGTACATGTACTCTCTTCCCTTTTGAACTCAGTGATTCAATTGTGAGGTGAGTTGTTAAAATTCTAACTCTCAATTAATGAATATAAGTTAATTTGTGTTTTATGGACGTTTGTGTCACTAGTTACAGAGTGGATGGGTATTTATACCAGCTATAGAATATATTTTTCAAGTTATGCCATATATTTTTGGAACACTCTCTGTGAAAAGAATGCAGCTGTTTATTTTTTTAACTTTTTTTTTCAGAGTGTTAAAACAGTTGAGGAATTTTTGCCTTTTTAAAAGACATTGAAAAATTTTTATCTGACTTTTATAGAAAGAAAATATTTTTTCTTCCTTTTTATTTTTCTTATTCTTCAACGCTAGAATTTTATGTTGTAAAATAAGAGAAACAGATTTTACCAAAAAAAAAAGTATAGAATCATCTGTAATTAGTGAGAAGTTGGGTACCTTGAGGGGGGGGGATACAGGTATTTTCTCATTAAAGAATCATTTTAAAAATTTGAAACATTTTGAAGGTTTTGGATATGTTGTAGATATTTACTAATAAGAATATTTCATGGTACCAGTTATTTAGGTTTTTTTTTTTGCTCATGATGTTGATGATAAAAGTCTCACATATGAACAGCGTAGATAGTTAGATATATTATATTTGAAATAAGTTCTACTGTCTGTATATAGTAAAGTTAAATTCCTTTTAAAAGTTTTCTTAAATAAGAAGTCCCCCAGATGGTGTGTCGAACAACAGTTCATAGCCTTTGGTGCTCTAACAAATTGTATAAATTAGAGATAAATTTGTTTTCTATGTTTTCATTTGAATTAACATTTTCCAATCCTAGATAGAATCTAATTTAAGAAAGAAAAATTAATGTTCGAACTGGACCTCTAGTTCTACATACTAGTATGCTGTCCATTACACCATTCAAACGACGATACAAACATTAACATTTCTTTCAATGGACAGTACACTAGTACGTAGAACTAGAGGTCCAGGGTTCAAATCCCAGTTCAAACATTAATTTTTCTTTCTTAAATTAGATAAATTTGTGTTTAGATTGGTGGCTTAGGTAGCTCAGTTGGAAAGAGCACTAGTGTATAGAACTAGATGTGTTGAGTTTGACCCGAAGTCTAGGCATAAATTTTTCTTTCCAAATAAAATTTGTCATTTGTTGAGACGTGATATATTTAATATTAAGGTTGAATATTTACTTAGTTTGCTGGCAATATGGTCAGTATGGGATTTCCATCCTAAATCAGAGTGAAAATAAATAATCTTAGCAAATTCCTCAGGAAGTAAAATTTGTAGTCCAATTAATATTTTTAGGAAGTAACATTATGAGATTTCATAGTTTAAATATGGAAAATAACATTACGAGGTTCTTAATTCAATGAATGAATCAGTCCCTTCTTATCTTACCTCATATTTTTGTTTTTTTTTTTTAACACGGGAACTGTAGTTTTCAAGAGGAGTCCCTCTTATCTTCAGCCAACATTGTCCTCTAAGAACCTTGGCCTCCTTCATAACAACTGCCCATTCTCTCTATTTCCATTTTATTAACTTATCAGTTCAGCAGTTGCTTTGAGGTTTCTGAACATTTTATTTTTACGGAATAGAGTTGTTAACCCCATGCCCACAACCCAACAATCCTGAGGGGACAATTTTTTCTGTCAGAGTTTTCTCCCCTAGCTGATGGGTCCCAATTTAAGCATTGGAAATTCACTTTTTTGCCCTTGCATATTTTGCATTACCCAGGGGTCATGACAAGGATGTAGGAATAAACAACATTTCTTGGAGTGTAACTGTCAGCAAGTTTCACCTCCTCGAGACCACATACTACACCTTTGGCTTCAGCCAACATTATGAGTCATAATGTCGGCTGAAGTTAAAAGGAACTCCTCTTGAAAACTGTAGTTCCCATGTTTAAAAAAAAAAACAAAGTATGAGGTAAGATAAGAAGTGACTCATTCATTCGTTGAACTTTATGAGATTTTATTTAATAATCATTAAAATATCCGAAATTAACACCTCACCTCATAATTTGTTGTTTCTTACTTAATTATGAAAATACAATAGGAAGTAACATTATGAGGTTGTACTTAATAAATAAATAGAGTCTTTCTTCATTTTACCTCATATTTGTTATTTTCTTGTAGGACATGTTTCAAGAGCATCTTTGCTCTATTGTCAGCTTGTACAGACTGATGATCTTTAAGTTGTCAGCCCTGGATGTTGACTCCTCCTCCCTCTTTTTGTGGTCCAAACAACTTCCATATTAAATCCCTCTCCCCAGGATTTTCAAACAGTTAGAAAACACATATGGGGGGAAAAAAATCTACATTCAGAAGAACAAGGAGAGAATCGTGAATTTTGAAATTCCCGCAGAGAGGGATTTAATATGGAAGTTCTTTGGAGCACAAAAAGAGGGAGCAGGAGCTGACATCCAGGTCTGACAACTTAAAGATTATCGGTCTGTACAAGCTGACGAAAGAGCAAAGATGTTCTGAAACTTGTCCTACAAGAAACAACAAATATGAGGTAAGATGAAGATAGACTTAACTTCTTTATTAATTCTTAATGTTTACATTAAATGCTTCACTTCATAAAAATATGTTACTTATTATATTCATTAAAAATGCACACTAAAGTGACACTGTTGGACTGATCCGAAACATCAGAGAATGTTTTTAATACCAAGATGTACAACATACCCATAATCATTAAAATGTCTCCATTTTTTAATGAGCAGTTAATGATAAAGCATCTGGTACTCATTTGTTTGGAATCATAATGTTCCACAGTGAGTAATGAATGTGGATTTTTATTGTTTTCCACTGTGTGCTCTATTTATTCAACAGTTTATTTAAAGAAATATATAAAATAAAACAATTTACTTTAGTAGTAATTCCACTAAAAAATCAGCAATCAATCTGGGATGCAAATCTGAGTAATTAAAACCTCAGACACCAGTAAAAGTGATAAAACAAGATGAGAAACAACCCTAATTTTTAGTAGTGTTTTTACTTTGATGTTGTCACCCTGAAGATGTCCTGTTCAGGGGCAAAACACGTGTCAGGATCAATTTGTGCATGTTTCTTGTCTTGTAATTTTTTTTTTAGGAATTCAGCTATGAGGTATATTCCAGTTCTGGTGACTGTAGCTGTCTTGGTGAATTCTAAGGTGCGTGACAGGAGGTAACATTGCCGAGTGGGGAGGAACTATTAATCATGCAAAAAACATTTTCTTATTAATGATGATAATAAAATAAATTGTTATAAAAACAACACTTTTCTATAATGAACATTCTAAACTTATGAGAAAACAGAAGTGTTCACTAACACAGAACTTACAGATAAAACAATTCAACTTGTAATAATTATTATGTTTTCTAAACTGAGTGGCAATACCTGCAACAACCCTCCCCTCTTACCGCACCATACAACATAGACCTCTCAAATGGGGCTACAGAAGCCAGAACTGCACAGTATATTCTTTTAGGTAAAATTTTATCACTCACCTCATATTGAAAAAATATGAGGTGAATGATAAAATTTTAATACTTACAACAAGAACTAACCGTTATCTCAGTCAAAAAATTAATTTATTAAGTCAACATTTCAATCTCCTTGTGTGAGATCATTTTCAAGACATGGTTATTTATAATACATAGTTACCATCATCAAGACAACTTTTTTTTATACAAATTTAAATGAACACATTTAAAATTCAATTTATAATTTAAAATATTTTTACAAGGAATCATAATATGTTTCACGCCATTCATTTAAATCTTTTTATTTTGTTCTCTTTTTATAGGCCATTTCTGCTATTAATCTTTTTTGTTACTTATTTTCTTTGTGTAAAATTTTTGTGTCATCCCATTTCATTTCATGATTTTGATTAATTCTATGTTCACTGATTACTGATATACTGGTATACTGATATTTTTTGTTTTGTTTGTCGATTCTTTTTCTTATAAATCTTTTTGTTTGGCCTACATCAAACTTTTCACAATCATCACACTGAATTTTGTATACAACATTTGTCAATTTGTTACTAACAATTTTTCTTTGCCAGTTTTTATTAAATTTCTTTCAAGTTTGTTACAAACAATATGAGCAAAAATAAATTTGAATGATTTCAATTTCTTTTCCAATCCTTAAAATTCTTAATTATAAATTGAATTTTAAATTTGTTCATTTAAATTTGTATTTAAAAAATTGTCTTGGTGATAGTAACTATGTATTGTAAATTTATAAACAACCATGTCTTGAAAATTATATCACACAAGGAGATTGAAATGTCAACTTAATAAATTAATTTTTTGACTGAGTTAACGATTAGTTCTTGTTGTTGTTATTATTATTATTATTATTATTATTATTATTATTATTATTATTATTATTATTATTATTATTATTAACTACTCTCAGTAAATAATATTCAACAAATATGATACAATTTTATCTAAAATTCTTGTCTTGTTTTATCACCTTTACTTGTATCTGTGGTTTTAATTGATTGGATTTACATCCCAGATTGATTGCTGACTGTTTTATCGGAATTACTACAAAGGTAAATGGTGTATATTTTGTTATATAATGAATTTCTGCAAAGTTATGCCTGACACTATTAATTATATTAAAGAAATGTGGTTGTATTAATGCAGCAATGCCTTAATAGTTAAAAGTTATAAAGCAAATTTTGCACTTTATAAAATATTTCTTAACACAGTTATAAATTTACAAGGTGTATCAGAAATATGGCTATACATTTCATTGCATCATATAGTGATTTTTTTTCATTGCTGCTAGGTTGTCTTTATGTTGGTCATGGTGGACTCGAGCTTATGCTCCTTGCCTCTGGTTCCAAGGGTCGCAGATTCAAACCCGGCTGGGGTTGATGGATTTTTTAGGATGGAAAAATCCAAGGAGCAAGTCCTCTGGGAGGGACTTTAAGCCATGGGTCCCAAGTCTGAAGATTTTCACGCTCGTAAAAGATCCTTAAGCCTGAATAAAGAGGTCTCTAAGCAAAATTTACAGACCTCAACATCCTAGTAATACCTTAGTTGCCTGTTTAGATGTCTCATTCAGTCAGTGTGTTGACCGCATGCTATCCATGACATCTCTGAGCAAATGTAACTACAAACATTAATTTGGCTAGTAACTCCTTACAAAGTAGGGGCTATGGCTCAGCAATGGGCTACACCATTATGATAGGTAGTCTTTATGGCGTTTTTGGTATTCTCTCCTGACATAGGCATAATTTTAATCCATTTCTTATGCTGGGAAGGCGGAGTTATGTTACCCCGATGATATGATAGGTGATATTAGCCTTGAGTTTTAAAATGAGCCATGTTCGTTATGTTAGATTTCGAGAAAACTGAATTTTTTTCTTCTATATACTGGTTTAAACAATAAGTTATAATTGTATATATGAATGAACGAGTTGGAGAAAATGTTTTAATATCTCACCTCATAAAGTTGCATGTTTTCACGAGACCGGTTTCAAAAGTATAATTTTACTTCCATCTTCCAAACTCCAATTATCGAAATCTTCTGAACTGCCATCTGGTGTCGATTTTATGAACTTGGAGATTAAATTATTCTCATCGGGAATATCAAAATCATGGCTCTATATGTATTCTTTCGAATGTATATCTTTTCCCAAACTGTTAATTCGAAAGGCTTCTCTAAATGTTTCAAACTAAACTCTTGAATCTCGGAAATTAAAAACCACTCACCTACCTCACATTGTAATATACTATAGATGATCAACCTGGATTTATAAATTTACATATAACGTTATAATGATATGGTTAGTTTTAAATTATTTTTAATATTCCCTCTGTCAGGGTCTCTTACCCCTTACATCATCTTTTGCAGATTGTAATTCATATGTGTACCAAATTTGCTGGCACATACATATATACATTTTAGAAAGTAATAGACATTTACTTTAACTTCTAATTATATTTCTTACAATGTTTTTATTATTAATTTAACATTTCTCAATGAAAGATAAATTAAATTTGAAGAGAAAAATTTTCGCCTAGACCGGGACTCGAACCCGGGACCCTTGGCTTTCCGGGCCAAGTGCTCTACCAACTGAGCTACCGAGGCGAGTTACGATCTAGACGCAAATTTTTCTCTTATATACGTTGTAATTCCCTATCGCCAAATGCTTTTGAAACCATTGTTTCTATCTTTGCAAATGGCGGCTTCTTAGTTAAGAAGACATTTATTGGAAATTTAACATTACTTTAAAAGCCAGTAAGGCCTCTAATGATGTTTTTATTATTAATTTAACATTTCTCAATGAAAGATAAATTAAATTTGAAGAGAAAAATTTTCGCCTAGATCGGGACTCGAACCCGGGACCCTTGGCTTTCCGGGCCAAGTGCTCTACCAACTGAGCTACCGGGTTCGAGTCCCGGTCTAGGCGAAAATTTTTCTCTTCAAATTTAATTTATCTTTCATTGAGAAATGTTAAATTAATAATAAAAACATCATTAGAGGCCTTACTGGCTTTTAAAGTAATGTTAAATTTCCAATAAATGTCTTCTTAACTAAGAAGCCGCCATTTGCAAAGATAGAAACAATGGTTTCAAAAGCATTTGGCGATAGGGAATTACAACGTATATAAGAGAAAAATTTGCGTCTAGATCGTAACTCGCCTCGGTAGCTCAGTTGGTAGAGCACTTGGCCCGGAAAGCCAAGGGTCCCGGGTTCGAGTCCCGGTCTAGGCGAAAATTTTTCTCTTCAAATTTAATATTTCTTACAATTTGCATCTGTATTTATTTTATTTTTATCTTTATTGTTATGAGTAATTTTCCCTTATTTAAGAGTGGACTCCTTTTATTTGAATTGGGATTTTTTTTTTAGATACATATGTAACTTCTCATTTCCTGTAATTATATCACAATATGATGCAATTAAATGTAGTCATATTTCTGTAAGTTATATGCTTTCATCAATTTAAGTATACAGGGTGGAGCAGATGTTTGTTTATAATTTGAGGGATGAAAAAAGAGATCAGGATGAACAACTTTATGTACACCTTGAAACAAAAAAAGTGGAAAGAAGCTACAAGGGAACTGTCAACCATTGCATGCCAAAACCTATCTTGAAATTTCCCCCAGAGAAATGTTGTGATGTACAAAGTCCATGTCCAAAAAAAATTATCTGCTGTTTTTAACTGCAAGACACTAAAATCAGTACCAAATTTAAACTGTAGGGAAGTAATACAAATCCTTACTTGGTGGATTGGATAACCCTCAATATTTCTAAAATTGAAGGGCTTAGGGCAATAACATGATAAGCCACATATTGTTCTTTCTGAGATGTAAGGATTTTAATGTTTCAAAAAATTATAAATACTAATTGTGCAGTATTGTTGTTATATGTTTTAACTCATCACTGGTGCACTTACAAATGATTTTATGAATATTTCAATACATATATTTGCTATCATTGTAATAAATGACATTTCTTAACAGAATGTGGCTTATCATATTACTGCCCTAAACCCTTCAGTTCATTGTAAATCACAGTTGAGGTCATGTAGTATTATTTTTAAAATATTAAAATAAGTACCTGATATATCAGTCATCCTCAATTAAAATGGATTTCTGTTTAAAAATCTTAGTCAATTAGTTAAAACCACATATGCCTTTCAGAACATGTTCCATCTTCATCATGTTATTCCGTACTCAACTTGCCCCCATGCCACATCCTACCTCACTCCACTCCACTCAAGCATGAAAGTCTATCATCTTTGCACAGTGGGTTGCCATTGCTTGATTCTGGCTTCAATTTCTTGCCTTGCAGTTAAAAAAGTGGCAGATATTTTTTGGACACAGGTTTGGTACATGACAGCACTTCTCTGGGAGAAATTTTATTGTAGGTTTCGGCAAGCAGTGGTTGATGGTTCCTTTGTTAGACTTGAGTTTAAGTGATGTTTTTGAATTTAATTATTAAGACATTGCATTATGAAGTTGATATACAGATGAATTCTGAAAATGTACTTAAAAGAAAGACAATTTGAAAAGATATGAATTTCCAGTGGATTATACAGTGTGCCCAAGGATACAGGGTGTCAGTAAAAAAGTAATGTAGTTACATTCACATGTGAATTTTTGTTGAGGCTTCGTCTGTAGACCCTGTAGTCTAAATGATACCCTATATAAGACACTGGATGTGGATGTATCTTAGTCATGTTAAAAGATAGAGATTTAGTTAACCAAAAGTATGATTGTTTGATTTTATAAAAGTATTTTTTTACGGTGTTATGCAAGTTGGACTTTATCGAGAAGCTTCATTTTCATGTTATGAATCCAAAATTAAATGGACAAGTTAAAGTTACAGCAGGTAAAGTTATTTTTGTCAGCTGTCAAATATTTAAGTTGACCTAACTAAAAAGGAAATTTAGCATCTCAGCCAGGATTCAGCATTTCTGCTGTAGAAGCCGCCCTATTAAGTCTTGTGAAAAAATGTTTCACTACTCACTCGAAGATGAAAGGGGGAGAAATTTGTGCTTGCTCCTAAAGGTAGAGCATCAGCTTTTAAATTTGGATATCTTGGGTTTAAATCCTGGCTCATGTGCAAATTTTTCAGTGTAGTTCTGTTAGCTGTGTCCTACAGAGAGCTTGTCTGATAAAAAAAATAAATTCCATATCAAATTTGTAATCAAGCCTCTGTAGTAAACTGGAGATATAGTTGACACCCCTAAAATTATAATAGTACAGAATTTTTATTCTCAAAATTTATAACTTTTTTCTTTTCTTCATTTTGTTAATTTAATTTTGCACACCACTGTGGTCTCGAGGTAGCGTGCTGCCTTGTCACTCAGTGGGCCCACGTTCGATTCCTGCTCAGAACAGGCTCCTGGGTGAGGTTTTTTCGGGGTTTTTCCTCACCTGTAAGACCCAAAAATCATCTGGCTATCATCATCCATCACCGGTGTGGAAAGCAACAGGAAGTTAATCACACCTATAATTCCCCAGTAAAGCTGCCAAGCATAGCATAAAAATGCTATGATTGCAGTGAAAGATCTGACCTCGGGCAGAATTACTATATATAGATAAAATTTAATTTTGATCAAAATGAAGAAAATATCTGTTTTTTATCTTCTTCGTCCTGAAGAAAAGTTTAAAAAAATATATATTCTCATTTCTAGGGAATCAAATAATTTTTTTTTTCCGGAGGGACATTTATGGGGGTCCTGAATTGAGATTTTGTCAATTATAATTTTATTTTAAAGTATTATGGGTTGACAGGAATCAAAATACCACATTTTCAAGAAAAAAAATTTTTTTAGGTCATTTAAGCAGGTTTATGGAAGTTATCATATATGAAACCTAACCACTAACCACTGTGAGTTGGAATTATTCCTGAAGCGAGAAAAAAGTAAACACCAAAGATATCATATATGTTATCTAGGGATGCAGAAGTTTAAGTAAATTTATACACTCATACCGAACAGCAAATTAATTTTTGAAGAGAAAAATGTATGCTCAAACTGGGATTTGAACCCAAGATCTTTACTTCAATGACTATTGCACTACCAAGAGATCACACTTTAGATGGATATATTTCCCTCCCTCTTAAATAATCCCATACGCCCAGGTAGCATAATAGTAAATGCACTAGTACATAGAACTGGAGATCCTGGCCTCATCCCAGTTTGGGCTTAAATTTTTCTCTTGAAAAGTTAAAAAAAAGTT
This sequence comes from Diploptera punctata, assembly GCA_030220185.1. Lineage (NCBI taxonomy): Eukaryota > Metazoa > Arthropoda > Insecta > Blattodea > Blaberidae > Diploptera > Diploptera punctata. Next base: position 138,401 of record JASPKZ010007760.1, on the reverse strand, counting down.
ACTTATACTACTGTAAATTTAACTTGTCCATGTTATTCATATGGTTGGAAGATAAACTTTTTAAAAATCTTAATAATAATTTGGCCTTCTTGAATTTACAAAAAAGGACGGTTGGATCAACACCAAATTTACTTCTAAAATTGTAATGTACAGTGACAACATACTGGGACATGTGAAAATCTAGCCCACAAAATGCCCTCCTGTCTTTGTTTGCAAACATTTTTCTGTTATATTGTCTCCTAGCAACGATACACAATAGGTTCACCTACATAACAAAAAATATTTGAGTTTCTCTTTCCATTGATACCAATATCACATGCCTGAGTGTCTCCTAACGATAGTTATTCAAGTTTGTAATCGGACAGATCATTTATAGTAACACTGTAGTTTCTTCAGGTTGTTATTCACATATTGCTTCAATAATTTGTACATTGTTTTTCTTTTCTGTAAAAAAAAACTTACCTGCACTAGAATCTTCTCATATTTTTTCTCTATTTTGCATATTCTTTTTGTTATCATCCCAATATTAACCTCGACACAAAATGGCTGGTAAATTCTACTCCACATCCATGTTGCTAGTGCATCTCTGAGTCCTTTTGTAAATAACTAGAAATTACAATGACATTTAAAAGTTATTCTTCCAACCGATAGAATGGTTATACAAATATTTAAAAAAATATTGTAGTTAATTACCAGTATTGCCTTAGTATTTGATATAAAGTTATCATTCCAAAGGATGCAAATGGAAATAATTGTGCCTAAAATGACAATTGAGTCCGCCCATTTGAAGTGTATTATCAACATGATTTGAATTGTTAGAAACTAGTATTTTTATAGAGAAAATGTTACTTGTCTGAAGTCTGCTTACTGTTAAATATATAAACTTGGGGAGGGCCTAAACATTCCATGCCTGGATATGTACATAATTATGTTTTGTATTTATTTACATTTATCAGCAAATAGCAATCTCAAATTTACACATACTGCTTTTTATATTCTCTTATGAACTTTAAAAGACTTCATGTATTTTATTGAGTGGGAAGTCTCTAATACCTTTGTGTAAAAGATAACGGCAGCTACACATTGTAATAAATAAGTTTGATCTGCCTTCATCTTACCTCATATTTGGTTGTTTCTTGTAAGACATGTTTCAAACCATCTCTGCTTCATCTTCAACTACATACAGTGTTAACATTTATTTCAGTTACATGCTTTGCTAATAAAATTTGTTGAATATTGTTTTATTATTTATATATGTGCTCGTGAATGGACCATTTGGCAGGTTTTGAAATTGTGATGTACACTTTTTAATCGCTAGATTGTGCATCTAATTGCAAACCTCTCCACAGTACTTATGTTGAGAAGGCATGTGGTTGTTAGCGATTCGACCTTTGGGAGCAGAAGCAAGGAACATAACCCTAGACCTTCAAGGTCGATGAATAAGAAATAGTTATTTTTTTGGTTTGATTTTGTATGCTCCACATTTTTTTTTTCTTGAACATATCTAATGTTTCAAAAATACAATAGAAAGTAACATTAAGAGGTTTATTTAATAATTAAGATATTTGGTCTGTGTATTCTTACTTCTTACAGTTGTTTTTGTTGAACATATGTTTCAAGGTCCACCGCTGTGGTCTCGAGGTAGCATGCTGCCTTGTCACGCAGTGGGCCCAGGTTCGATTCCCAGTCGGGACAGGCTCCTGGGTGAGGTTTTTTTCGGGGTTTTTTCTCACCTGTAAGACAAATGTCAGGAAGCTTAGGGCTCAAGGTCCCCGAAAACCATCCAGCCATCATCATCATCCTTATCATTATCATCATCATCATCATCCTTCACTGGTGTGGAAAGTAATGGGAAGCTACCACACCTATAATTCCCTAGTAATGCTGCAAAGCATACCATGAAAATGCTATGATTGCAGTGAAAGACGTGCTCTCAGGTAGAATTACTATGGAATGGAATATATTTCAAGGCTTCTGAGCCCCATCTTCAGGAATATATCAAATAAAATGTGCAGACTGTGATAAGATATATATAAGGAAAATAAAAATAAATTTAACCATTAGAACTAAAGAACACATAAGAAATGTAAAAAAAAAGGGGAAGTAGAAAAATCTGCTCACGTTTGGTCAGAAAAACACAAAATAGATGTAAACACAAAATTATTAAAACAGTTAGAAAATAAAAATGAACTCACCATATGGGGAAAAAGTCTACATACAGAAAAACAAGGAAAGAATTATGAATTTCGAAATTCCCCGGGAAAGGAACCTCATTAGCAAGTTTATTGGACCACAGGCAGAGGGAGCAGGAGTCAAGAATCAGGGCCGACAACTTGGAAAAAATCAGTCTGTAATTGCTAAAGAGGGGCTCAGAAGTCTTGAAACATATGTTCAACAAAAATAACCATAAGAGGTAAGAATACGCAGACCAAATATCTTAATTACCTAAGAATTAAATTAATATTTTTATTACCTCACCTCATATCCTTTTTCTTCTAGACTGCAGTTTCGGAGCTATATCTCCATAAAAATATTAATTTAATTCTTAAATTAAACCTCTTAAGTGTTTTTTTTTCCTGTGAAAGTTTAAAAAATCTTAATTACCTGTCTATTTTAAATACAAAAATACCAAGAAGTTTGGTGGTTTGCTTTTTATGCCTGAATCTTTCAATTTTTCCCAATTTGTATTATATGCAGTGTATCCTAAGGAGAAAATTTCCTTGCCATATGAAAAATTTACTGAAAAATTGTCATGGTAAAAATTAAAAAATAAGAGTGGTCATAGAACAGATCTTGTTACTGGAAAAAAAAACTTTTTTTTTATGAGAAAAGCAGTAGATGTAAATTTGAGTGAATTAACATTAACATAAACATTCCAGTACAAGACTTATCTAAGTGCACTTGCTGTATTAGACACATCCGTCCGGCCGTGTATTGTATATAATTTTATATCATGTCTTTTTGCAAGTTTGTAAAAAGTTCATAGATATTACATTTAGCATTTAGATGTTGGTTATTAATAAAATTACACTTGAATATAATGTGCAGTGCTGACATCTTTCCTTCACATAAGTTAGAATCAATTGTATAGATATGATTATTTTAGAATAATTTTCCATATTATTGTGTCTTTTTATTAATTTGTTTTTGTAAGATAATTGGTTTTTTTTTATTGTATAGATCATTCACCGGATATAGAGGGCAATATGTCACAAATATAGAATTTTACAAAAACATAATTTTACTTTGTAATTGAGAAGCTAATTTTCAAAATGCCTCTTGTCCATCTTGTGCCAAAACTGGCTTTTTTGTTTTTGTTTGTCTACATCAGTGCTGTCCAAGTTTCTTGTGTACTAGGGCGCATCTGACTGATGTCTATTGAAGCACGGGTGCCAAAGTAACAATTTAGCTATCACCATACTATTATCACTAATTCTGCCACAGCCATACTAGCCTACTACTAGGACTACTACTATTAAATAACTAACTTACTGGCACTATCGAACCCTTAGGTTCATGGCCACGTGGACATAAGCTCTCCATACATCCCTGTCCTGAGCTGATGTTTTCAATTCATTCTCTGTATAATCTACTTCCCTCAAATCATAGTTAATATTATTCTCCCAGCTCATTCTTGGTCTGCTAGCTGGGCGTTTTTCCTCTGGTTTTCCTACAAAAAGCTTCCATGCACGTCTTTCATTGACCATTTGTGCCACATGCCCTGCCCATCACAGCCTATGAGACTTAACTGTTCATATTATATCTGGCTTCCTATAAAGACCATATTCGAGGGTTCAAGTCCCGATGGGGTCAGGATTTTTAAACTGACCCAAACCTTCTGATGGCACCATGGCCCTGGGGTCGACTGAGCCTCTAACTGAAATGAGTACCAGATGCTTGTTCTGGGGGTAAAGGCGGCCGTCATGCAGGGCTGACATCAAGTGCTGATTGTGTAGAAAAAGTAGGAGCCTTAACATCCCACTACTCCAAGGGCCTTCCGAGGCCTGTAGTGGGAACACTTTACTATAAAGACCATATAGTTCACTATTATATAGTCTTCTCCATTCACCTGCCTGTTCATCTCTCTTTGGTCCAAAAATGTTCTAAGAACTTTATTCTCAAATACTCGTAATCTCCTTTCCTCCCTTAAAGTAAGAGTCCATACAATATAACTTGTAGAATAACAGTTTTATATATTTTTAGTTTAACTTTTTTGAAAGGAGTTGGGATGACAAGAGTCCCTGTAATGCATAACAGCATGCATTTCCAGAATTGAGCCTATGTTTAATTTCTTTGTGCATCTAATTCCTATTTGTAATTATTGTTCCTAGATATTTGAATTCAGCCACTTCCTCAAAATTTCCCACAGCTGTCGATTCCCATTGTATAATGCATTTCTATGTATGAACATTTATTTAGTGTAATTGATGTTTACTTCCAGTCACAATTAATACCACCATACTATTATCACTAGGGAATGGATTTTTATGTAAATAAATATTTTTCTTGCTTGGAGATAGACATCTCAAATCGAGTAAATTTTTCTAGATGAGATTTTCAGAACAGATATGCCAAATTTTATTTAACATAAAAACACATTTTTTATTTATTTTTATGTAAATAAATATTTTCAAAACTCTGCCAAAAATACATATTTTGTTAATTTTTCAACAATTTTCCAGTTTGTTTTTTTTTTTTTCCAGAAATAGACCTATACCATGTTATTAATTTTTTTGTGTATTTAAAGCATTTATTTGTTATTTTCTCTTTATTCTAATTTTTAATTTTAATAAAAATAATATATATTTAATCAAATTCATGAAAATGCAATGTGCGTGAAGTATTGCATCATGACATGACCTTGACTGCACGTACTGGTTTCCAGTCTCTCAGTCAGCGGGGAATCCCTCACTTATGATGACTTACTTACTTACTCACTGGCACTATCGAACCCGTAGGTTCATGGCCGCGCGGACATAAGCTCTCCATACATCCCTATCCTGAGCTAATGCTTTCCAATCATTCCCTGTATAATCTACTTCCCTCAAATCATAGTTCATGTTATTTTCCCACCTCATTCTTGGTCTACCAACTGGGCGTTTTCCCTCTGGCTTCCCTACAAGAAGCTTCCATGCAAGTCTCCCATTCCCCATACATGCAACATGTCCTGCCCATCACAGTCTACGAGACTTAACTGTTCTTATTATATCTGGCAGCCTATAAAGACCATGTAGTTCATTTTTATGTAGTCTTCTCCATTCACCTGTCTGTTCATCTCTCTTTGGTCCAAAAATTTTCCTAAGTACTTTATTCTCAAATACTTGTAATCTCCTTTCCTCTCTTAAAGTAAGAGTCCATGTTTCGCACCCATATAATATAACTGGTAGAATAATAGTTTTATATTTTTTCAGTTTAACGTTTTTTGAAAAGAGTTGGGACATCAAGAGTTCACTTATGATGGATGACGGCTGATGTAATGCACTCAACTCGAATATTTACAGTCAGTGCTGGATTAGCCTTGACTTGGTTCAGTACCAGTGCATAAGTGAAGTGATAGGTGATATAATGCCAAAAGTAAAGATAAGTTTTAATTCATGTTTGAAGCAATACATTGATGAATTTAGTGGAATTTTTACAAGCAATGGTGAAATTCTATTCTGTCAAAGATTTGGGAAATCTGTAAATGCAGAACAGTGATCTCATGTCTTGCAGCAGCATTTAGTAGGTAGTAAACATCAAATGGCCACTTCATGTGCAAACTCCAAAAAAAGTTATTTTAGGTGAAATAGCTTCCTCTGCACAGACCTCAATTTATAGAAGTTCCGAATACTATGCAGACTTACGCAAATCTTTTCATTTAATGTGTTATTCCTCTATATAAGTTGAAAAGTCCAGTGCTTAAAATTTTTCTTACAAAATACACTAATTTTGAAACACCAGAAGAATCGATACTAAGAAAATTTAGTTTCACTGCGTGTTAGGAAAAAATTAAAGGAAAGATCAGAGCAGAATGTGGAAAAAAAAAAATATATGGGTAAGCATAGACAAATCACCTGACTCTAGTAGTAAGGAAGTGGGAAATGTTGTGGTAGGTGTGCTAGATAATAATGAAATAGTTTCCAAGCACTGTTTTCTATTAGCATGCAGAGAAATATCAGTATCGAATCATGTAACAATAGCCCGCTTATTCATTGAATCTCTCCAGTGTTATGCCAAACAGAGTGAAATTTGATATGTTTTACTCTTACTTACGGATGCTGCCCTGTATATGAAAAAGGCAGCAGAAGGCCTTTCTATAAGCTTCCCTAATATGATGTATGAAGGCCTTTCTATAAGCTTCCCTAACATGATGTATGTAACTTGTATAGTACATGGTTTACACAGAGTATGTGAGCAGGTACGTACATTGTATCCTGAAGTGGACAAATTAATTTCAAACATGGAAAAAGGTGTTTGATAAAACTCCAACAAGAATTGACTTGTTCAGAGCAAAAATTCAGATCTTGCACTTCCACCTAGACCCGTAGTTACTCGTTGAGGGACATGGTTAGAAGCAGTAGTATATTATGCAAACAATTTTTTAAATTTTAAAATCAGTGGTAGATGAACTAAATAAAGATGACACTTCATCAATTGAAATTCCTCAGAATTTACTTAAGAACAATACATTAAAAAAATAAATTATCTTACATATCTGCAAATTTAAGTTTCTTGTGTCACTCTACAAAAAAAAAATAGAGGTATCAACCATCTTATTGACTGAGACGCTTAATGAGGTGAATAGCATTAAGAAAAAAATAAATCACTCGAAGGTCCCAAAGTAGAAGTTATTAAACAGAAATATAAAAGTGCATTCGAAAAAACGATGGATTTCATACTATGTGTAAAATTGCCAAAATTTTGGAAGGACAAGTAGACATTGGGGAAATTGAAAATGTGTGTGACAGTGACATTCCTTTGATGAAATATGCAAGACTATATTCCTGTGATGTTGAACGGTCCTTCTCCCGGTATTGTGCATTGTTCCGAGACAACCGACGTCGCTTTGTGATGAAAAACTTATAGAAAGTTTTCATAGTTCACTGCAATAGTGAGTTATTTTAACCCACCAGGGTCTCAATATGAATGGTGAGTGATTTTTATTAAATATTTTTAAATGTTGCAGTAATGAAACAAAATATTTTTGCATTTTTATATCATATTTACCCCATTTTTACTACATAAAAAAATATTTTAAAGCTTTTTAGCACATAAAAATCCATTCCCTAATTATCACTAATTCTGCCACAGACATAATAGCATATGCTATGACTACTACTACTACTACTACTAAAAATAATAACAACAATAGTAGTAGTAGTAGTAGTAGTCTAATGCCCATTAGCTTGAATGTGTTCCATTTGCTTTCTTGCTTCCCAATAGAGTCCTGCCAGAGTTCTTGTAGGTGACATCTTCAGAGCCTTACTGCTAGCAAGATGATCTTTGTTCATGGTAGTGTTATTGTCTTGGCACAGGATACAATTTGGAGAGTTGAAGATTCCAATTTTATGGAGGTGTGCTGCCAGGTAGTCATGGCCTGTTAACATTCTGAATGTTGACGATTTTATTATTAATTTAACACTTCTCATTGAAGGATAAATTATATTTGAAGAGAAAAATTTTCGCCTAGACTGGGACTCGAACCCGGGACCCTTGGCTTTCCGGGCCAAGTGCTCTACCAACTGAGCTACCGAGGCGAGTTACGATCTAGACGCAAATTTTTCTCTTATGTACGTTGTAATCCCCTCGCGCCAAATGCTTGAAACCATAGCTTCTATCTTTGCAAATGGCGGCTTCTTAGTTAAGATAGAAGCCCTACTGGCTATAAAGTAGTGTTAAATTCCCAATAAATGTCTTCTTAACTAAGAAGCTGCCATTTGCAAAGATAGAAGCTATGGTTTCAAGCATTTGGCGCGAGGGGATTACAACGTACATAAGAGAAAAATTTGCGTCTAGATTGTAACTCGCCTCGGTAGCTCAGTTGGTAGAGCACTTGGCCCGGAAAGCCAAGGGTCCCGGGTTCGAGTCCCGGTCTAGGCGAAAATTTTTCTCTTCAAATATTCTGAATGTTGCTACTGCTTCATATCTTGATTGTTCAGGTATTAAGTTTTTATTCTGCGAGATAGCTGCCCATGGTTTCTCATTATTTTGTAATTTGAAGTGCTCCATCAGTTCTTTCTGGAAGTTTCTTTTAATTATAATTTTTGCAGAATGGTAGGGTAGGGATTGATTTGTTTTCTGTGAAATTTTGGTGCCCTTTTTTTGCTAAAAGATCCGCCATTTCTTTTCCATGTACCCCGCAATGAGAGGGGATCCATTGGAGCTGGATAATTTTATTTTGTTTGGTCAGTAATCTTATGATCTTTTTTATTTCCAACACTTTTCTGGAGGAGATTGGAGAGTTATATGTTGTTATAGCTTGTATAGCTGATGTTGAATCACTTAGTACAACTGCTCTCTGAAATGTATTTATTCTGTAGAGGAGTTGTGTTAGTGCTAACTCTATTGCCTGAATTTCTCCATCGAAGTGTGTGTAATTTTTCCCTACTGCAACATAGAAGCCAAACAGTTTTGAGTAGATTCCATCTCCGTCTTCTATTTCCATTCTATATCCATCTGTATAGATATGTACCCATTGTGGTTCAGGATATAGACTGTGAATGGTTTCCAATGTGATTTTAGTTCATCTGGAGTCATTTCACTTTTTAAAACATGTTTGATTAAATTTGTGTTAAAAGCAATATCTATATCTTCCAGAGGTGATACTGGTAAGAGAAGTTTTTCTGGATTTTGATTTGGGTTATACTGTTTTTGTAGTTTGATTGCTTTCTGTTTGAAGCCATATTGAGTTTTAAGGTTTCTCTTTCTGTCTTTATAGTTTATCCAGTAGTTATCATGTGGGATTCTTATTAATTTTTCATATTGTATTAAGGCCTGTTTGTGAATCTGATGGGCTATTGGATTATTTTCAGTAAGTATCTGCATTGCTGTTATGGGTGTAGATTTGGCTGCACCTGATATCAGTTGTAAGGCATTATTCTGGGTTACTTCAAATTTGTTTAGGGTATTATTATTACAGGTGATCAAGGCTTCACTTCCGTATAGTAATATAGGTTTTATGTATGTCTTGTATGTGTTATTTAATATGGACCTGGAACATCCCCATTTTGTTCTTGCTAATCTCTTTAAAATGTTGTATCTTTTGTTCACCTTTTCTGTTGTAGTTTTAACATGATATTCCCATACTGTAATGAAAAAATTATAACTGGAATAGGCTGTCTTTAATGCATCGTCCAAATGCGAGTCAGTCAGGCATTTATTTTTGATGATGCTCATAGATGAAAATGCGACTTTACGAAGGTATGTCAAACAAAACAAGAATAAATGTGCAGAGCAACACTAATGGCAATGGGATATTTATTCTGTCCACTAGAGTCTAGAAATTGCCCGCAAGTTGCATATGAGGATTTTAAGGACATGTCTTCTTAAAGATTTAAAATTCCCATTTCTAATTCTGGAAGATTATACTTTCTGAATATTTCACAAATGCTCCCACTAAGCTCACTAACGTCAACAGAAGTTGGTTTCCCTATTAATTCAAAATTATTCAATTAACTTGTCAGTTTATCAGTCCACCGCTGTGGTCTCGAGGTGTTGTGCTGCCTTGTCACATAGCAGGCCTGGGTTTGATTCCCAGTCGGGTACCACTGCATTCTCTCTGATGTTGAATCTCTGGAGGTATTGGCCAAATTTTCCATGAGCAGTGAGGAACAACATAGGTATGAAATTTGGAACAATGTGTTTGCATTTTGTCATAAATACTTGGTGAAAGAACAGCTGTCATGTTAATGTTCCTGCAGTACTATTGAGCCACACGTTCCATCTTGCTATTATATGTTCTTTTATTTGCGACTTCAGGAAACAAATGTGGCAGAATTTATACACATGCTGTTAATGGAATCTGCAGCTGACTTGAGTAAAACATCTACACGTTTATTTCCTGATATATCAAAATGTTAAAAGAGAGAAGTTTGTTCTTGGATAGGAAAGAATGCCTGGATAGCTCAGTGGTAAGAACATTAGCTTGTAAAGCTGATGGTATGAGGTTTGGTTTTGGCAGAAACATATTTTTCTGTTTACCATAAACTGACTTTTGCTTATAGCAAAATAAACAACCTTAGATTATTTCCCACAAATTTATCAAACAAATGCTAAGATATCAATTTGCAGGAAGAAGAAGAAGACCAGGACGTCCACTCAAAATACTTTTTTATGGTGTTTCTCTTGAGGCCGAAACAGGTCAACAAATGGCCTAAATTCATGAATGTACTATGATGATGATGATTAAATTTATCAAAATGACAAGAGACATTTTGAAAATAATCTGCTCCGTATTTTAGACTTTTGCTTTACAACTTGATCCTGAAGTTGGTGCATGCCAGATGGCCAATAATGTGCTCATGAGCTCCTAACTGCAGATTATTATGTTCTGGGTTCGATTCCTAGTCAGACCACAGGAATTTTTTTCATCATCATCATGAACTTTAGCATAGCATGAAAATGCTATGATTGCAGTGAAAGACCTGCCCTTGGGCAGAATTACTATGGATGGATCATGAACTTATTTAGGTTTAATTCGTTTGAGCCTGTTCCTATGAGATATCAAGATATGGTTGGTCAGTCCATTGTAATTTTGGTCTTCCTTTATCTCGAAGTCCTTTAGGTTGATACTACAATGCTAATTTAGGAAAGTGAGATGGGTCCATTCTTTGGACATGTAATTAATTGCTTTGACTATTTAACTCATGCCTCAAAATGTGAAGTTAATGACCAATCACGTTTCAATGAATTTTGTTTTACTACAAATGACAGTCATGTTTCACCTTGCTCTTTATTGAATTCTCTTTATCGCCTCCTGCTTTTGTGATAAAGAAAGCTCCTCCTTTTTTTAATATTCTGAACAGTTCTGAGCATTATTTTGCAATGACTGACTCTCTAACAAATATGTTCAATATAGCAAATAATGAACATTCCTTCGACCTACACATTTGATTATTGTGTGTTCAATAATTGTGTTTTGAAATAATTATTTTACTGAGTTGTTTCCTAAAAAAATTAATTAATAACCTATAATGTTGGTTATTCAAATAGTCCCCATTCGGTTCTCCGGGCGGGGACTACTTCAGGGAACCCATGCCAAAGGCTCAAACACAGGGACATGTTCCTAGGAACATGGAATGTTAGGATTTTAGACAATAGCAATGCGCTAGAGGTATTAACCCGGGAATTATACAAATCACCCTTGGATATAGTCGATTTATAGGAACTTAGATGGCCAGGAGAAGGTAGTCAGGAATCAGGAAGCTTTGCATTATACTACGGGGGTGCAGAAATACCAGAATTTGGAAGGGGGTTTTTAGTCCGAAGGAGGATCCTGTCCGCTACCCGGGATATTAAGTTTGTCAGTGATAGGATAGGATATCATACATAATTCCAAAGGGTAAACGACATGATTTTGTAATTGTAAATATACATGCTTCCACAGAAGATAAAGAAGACAAGATCAAGGATGAGTTCCATGAAGAATTAGAATGCGTATTTGATAGCCTTTCATGATATCATATGGAAATTGTCTTAGGAGATTTTAATGCAAAAGTAGGCCGGGAAGATATATTCAAACCAACAAAAGGCAAATTCAGTCTTCATGAAGATAGAAACGACAACGGGGTTAAATTAGACACTTTTGCTACATCAAAGAATCTAATTGTTAAGAGCACAACATTTCAGCATAAGGATATTTATAAATACACCTGGACGTCTCCAGATGGCGAAACTCGGAACCAGATAGATCATGTATTAGTGGACAAACGCTGGCACAGTAGCATAATCGATACTAGATCAGTTAGAGGGACAGACTGCAATTCGGATCATCTGGTCAGGGTGAAAATCAGACAACGGCTATCGCTTATGAGAGGGAGAAACGCTAAAGATGATTCTAACAAATCTGAATAAGAAAACTTGAAAAATGATGAAATGCGGCAAGAATACCAAATCAAAATTGCTAACAGATTTAAAGTACTGGAACTTCAGATGACAATGTGGCAAACAAAGAAGAAACTGATATAAATAAAGAAGTGGAGGCAATAAGGTATACTATTAAATTGTCAGCATCAGAAAGCATTGGTTATTTATAAAAGAGACAAGAAAATACATGGTTTGAATAGGAATGTGCCGACATTGTAAAGAAAACAAAGCTAGCAAAAATGAAATGGTTACACGAACCAAATGAGACAATTTTATAGCTATTGGGAAGAATTAGACGGGAAACCATCAGGTTACTAAAGAGTAAAAAGGGGGAACATTTGAGACAGAAGATTAATGAACTTGAAATTAATGCCATAAAATAGGAACATTAGAGAAATATATCGGGGAATTAGAATAAAGAAGAAAGGGTTACAGGCTAGAAAAAATATAATTCGGAATGAAAATCGGGATATGATTGCAGATCCCAAGAGTATATTAAATAGATGGAAAAGTGACTTTAATCGGCTAATAAGTGTACATACAGAACCGGATATTGAAGAAGATAATTTACAAACAGGAGAAGTGATAGTAGCAGAATCAAGTGCATTAGTGGTTGAAATGACGAAATAGAAATTGAAGATATATAAAACATCTGGTTCAGATGAGATCCCAGCAGACCTGATAAAATCAGGGGGAGAAAAACTGATGGGCAAGATACGCAGGTTGCTTAATATGATTTGGGAAAAAGAAGCTCTTCTAGATGAATGGAAAGAATCAATTATCGTACCAATTTATAAGAAATAAGATAAAAAGTAATTGCAACAACTACAACGTCATCTCATTACTTTCAACTTCGTACAAAATTCTAACATATACATTCGTATGCAGGCTTACTCGCTATATTGATGACATTCTAGGAGATCATCAATGTGCATTTAGAAGAAACAGGTCTACAACAGATCAGATTTTTAGTATAAGACAGATTTTAGAAAAGAAATGGGAATATAATGGTACTGTACATCAACTATACGTAGACTTCAAAAAAGCATATGATTCAATTAAGAGGGAGAAATTATATAGTATCCTGCTGGAGTTCGGAATTCCTAAAAAGTTAGTTAGACTTATACGAATGTGTCTAAATGGCACAAAGAGTTTTCGGACGCTTTTGAAATCCAGAATGGGTTGAAGCAAGGAGATGCACTATCTCCTCTACTATTTAATTTTGTACTAGAGCATGCCATTAAATCTTTAGAGAATGAGGAAGGCTTACAACTGAATGGTATTAATAAACTGTTAGTTTATGCTGATGATGTAGTATTGTTGGCCGATAGTGAGGAGATACTAAAGGACAATACACACACACTATTGAGTAACACTAAGAAATTAGGACTGGAAGTAAATATCAATAAAACTAAATATATGGTCACATGTAGAAATACATTATATAATGGAAATGGACAGCTAATGACAAATGAGGGAAATTTTGAGGAAGTGGCTGAATTCAAATACCTATGAACAATAATCAAAAATAGAAATGAGATGCACAAAGAAATTAAACATAGGCTCAATTCTGGAAATGCGTGCTATTATGCATTGCAGAGACTCTTGATGTCCCAACTCCTTTAAAAAAACGTTAAACTGAAAATATATAAAACTATTATTCTACCAGTTATATTATATGGGTGCGAAACATGGACTCTTACTTTAAGGGAGGAAAGAAGATTGCAGGTATTTGAGAATAAAGTACTTAGGAAAATTTTTGGACCAAAGAGAGATGAACAGACAGGTGAATGGAGAAGACTACATAACAATGAACTACATGGTCTTTATAGGAAGCCAGATATAATAAGAACAGTTAAGTCTCGTAGACTGCGATGGGCAGGACATGTTGCACGTATGGGGAATGAAAGACTTGCATGGAAGCTTCTTGTAGGAAAGCCAGAGGGAAAACACCCAGTTGGCAGACCAAGAATGAGGTGGGAGAATAACATTAACTATTTTTTGAGGGAAGTAGATTATACAGGGAATGATTGGAAAGGATTAGGTCAGGATAGGGATGTATGGAGAGCTTATGTCCGCGCGGCCATGAACCTACGGGTTCGATAGTGCCAGTGAGTAAGTAAGTATAATGTTGGTTATAATATACAGTTTGATGTGTTTCATTTTTTCTCCACTAGGGTGCATTCTTACAATATTGCGATCCTATTTGGCAATAAATATGATCTAGTTGTAGTGGATGAACAAATGAAATATAACCAAATGTTTCTCATTTGATTTCAAACAACATCACCGTTTACATTAAATGTATAAATATTTTAAAATAACTATATTTATATATTTAAGGTCCAAACGGTCCCCAAAATCATATGGCCATCATCATCCTTCACCAGTGTGGAAAGCAACGGGAAGCTACCATACCTACAATTCCCTAGTAAAGCTGCAAGCATGGCATGAAAATGCTATGATTGCAGTGAAGGACCTGCCTTCAGGCAGAATTACTATGGATAGATATGTAAATAATGATTTGTGAGTAAACAGTTAACAAATGCCACTCTTGATTTCCAAATCCTCTAGATAAATTGGAAATACTCGTGGCATTACTTATAAAAATTAATTAGAAGTGACACAATGAGCCAAATTATTAATAGGATATAAATATGAATTGAACATTTTACACTACTTCTTCACTTCCTTGGTTTAGGCATTCACCTTGTAAAATGAATTCTATAAGGAAAAATCCGGTAAGTCATTTTTTCTGAAGAAAGAAAACTTTCTAAACCAGGATTTCAACCCAATACATCCAGCTTTCTTCTTCTTCCTTCCAAGTATTAGGCCGAGGCCTGTTACGATCCTATAGAAAATTTTCCCTTATGGAAAATTCTCATATAAGACTTGAAAGCATAATAATAGTCCCTTCGATTGGTTGCTGGCCAAAAGAAGGTAAGACCAGTGATGGGACTGCCATCTTATAGCCTCTGGCCAGGCTTTTCTGGAGAAGAAAAGAAAATAAAGGGAAGAAGAAATGGGAAAAAAGGAAGGACTCCCTAGCCCTCGGATGCCCTAATAGCGTCGGGGTCGAAAAAACAAGAGTTAACCAAGAGAGGTTAGATAGTAAAGTTAAAAGATTGCAAAACACAAGTAAGTGGAAGAAATGTTTTGCACAGTTTGGGCACCTTGTGGTCGCCATCCACATATCCCCTAGATGAGGACCCCTGAGGGGTACATCCAGCTTTAATAATAATTATATTCTATGTGGCAAAGTTTGTCTACCATTCAACAGTTTTAACTGACATTAAATGAAAAAAAAACTGTTTTCAATCGATGGATTGAAGAATGCAGCATTAAGGGGGCTTATACAGTAACAACTATGAAAAAAAAATTGAATTTTTCTATTGGCTGAAATGACAGTATACATTTCTCCACCATATTCCAAAATGTCAGTTTAAATTCCAATTATTGGGATGATACAACATTTTTTGTGAGATTGTACAAGGGAAGTGCCGAAACCTACCTTGAAATTTTTCCCAGAAAAGCGTTGTGATATACCAAGGCCGTGTCCAAAAAATTATGTACAGTTTTTAACTGCAATACACAGAAATTGAAGCCAGATTCCAACAATGCCAACCCATTGTTTAGTGCAGATGAACTCCCCGCTTGAGTTAGAACTCGGTGAAGAGAGCCGGGATGTGGCGCATGTGACAGGTAGTGAGGGTTATCCAATCTACCAATTCAAGAGTTATACTACTTTTCTATAGTTTAAATGAGAATTCTGGTACTAGATTTTAGTGTATTGCTGTTAAAAGTCACAGATATTTTTTTTGAGAATGGCCTTGGTACATGACATTGCTTCTCTGGAAGAAATTTCAAGTTAGGTTTTGGTATGCAATAGTTGACGACAGTTCACTTGTAAGTATAGGCATGTTGAAACTGTAGACTGGTTTTGCTCAAAATGTAATTTTTCAAAACAAAAAACACAATATCTCGAGAACCGTTTGTTGCATTTGAATACAATTTTGCACACAAGTTTGTTATCACAGTCTCTTAGAGGATGAACCTCAGTGGTTAAATTTAAATGAAAAATGAGCAGTTTGCTAGGGCAGGTGTGCATTTGATGTAACGTGGTTTGGGAAACCATATTTTTCTGAAGATACGAATGCGCCCAGTCCCCCGGTTTATTTCTGGACATTTCAAATATCATGAAATAAACCGTATTACTCCGTTGATGTTGCATATTGGAGGGGTGTCCCAACCCGCCGGTTGGTCATTGTCGCTGGTTTTTCTTATCTTCAGCGATATCAGCGTGAAATTTGGAAAGCCGTTGGCATTCACAAATAACAATACAATTTCTAAATTAAGCCGAAATGATTTGAAAATATAAATGAACTGTTAAGATAACAACCTGAACCGCTACTCAATCCGGGAACAGCCTGTTAGTCCTACCCATCCTACACTAACTGGCGCTCAGGCCATATTAACGGCCTCCTCAACCGGCCATAAAAACTCCTTGCCTGTGGGGAACCGGGAAATTATCCGTGGCCCAGCAGTGCCCGTCTGCCACTGTTTTCACATGATCATCTCAATAAGTTAAGCGCTGTGATGACCACAAGATCACTGACTGTGTCCTGGGGACCCATTGACCATGTGACAGCTGCCAGATACTCGAACTGCGCTAGTTGCATAACCCCACGCCACAAAGTAAAATAACTTCAGTGGCGAGTTTAACTCCCCTCTGTGAAAGAAAGTTTGCTCCACTCTATAAAACGAGACCGCCACGGACTATTCCGCCTACCGTCCCGCTCTGCTGGAGACGTCCGGTTTTCCAGACAGTTAGCGTCTCTAGACGAGACCGATATTTACCCACCGATCTTATATTACAATAATAATAATGTATTATATATGTAATATATGGTCGATGATTTTACTAGTCTCGCCCGATACGGCAGTCAGGCGTTCACCGGAACTAAAGTTGACCACAGTAGGTCTTGAAATAATTTGTCGTTTTAAAGAAGTACATTTATAATAAACCGTTTCTAGGTTTTGACTTATTAACTTTCTATTGTTACGAAGAAATAATAAGTTGCCTTAACAACTAGAATCCGATTGAGGAAAATTAAGTGCACGTTTGACATATGTTTGTTTCTAAGTAACTATTATTATTATTATTATTATTATTATTATTATTAATTTATTATTCTTTGTCTTTTTTTTGTCTAATGCCACCAGGTTGTCTTTTATGAGATTTCTGGTATTCTCCCGTGACATTGGCGGAATTGTAATGCATTTCGTAGGTTGGGCACCTGGAAGGCGGAGTTACGTTACCCCGATGATATGATGGATATAAATGATAATGAAACGCCAGGAGAGTTCTTAATCTAAATTCCAGACCATGGACAACCACATGTATGATTCCCTTTAAGAAAAATTCCTATGGTTTGACCGGGAATCGAACCCGAGGCTTCATGAACTGTAATCAGAAACGCTGATCACTAGCCCATGAGGCTGGTCATATCTATCCGACGGAGTTGTGGCTTTCTCTTCCATTCACCAGAATAGACATTAACTCACAGTGATATTAGATTA
Source organism: Diploptera punctata (assembly GCA_030220185.1). Lineage (NCBI taxonomy): Eukaryota > Metazoa > Arthropoda > Insecta > Blattodea > Blaberidae > Diploptera > Diploptera punctata. Next base: position 120,758 of record JASPKZ010007760.1, on the reverse strand, counting down.
TTTGGCCAAATTGCAAAGTAAAAGTACTAATAACACAATAAAATTAATAATAATTAAAAATAAAATATGCACAAAGAAAGAACAGCTCCTATCGACTCTGACTCCATACTGCGATAGGCTCTTGCCTATAAACCGACTGTTGGCCTCACATTCACACAAGTTAATCATAAAGATAGTCCAGACAGCGGTCAGCATGTCGGGTCCCCAAGCCTTATACCTGGTTTTCTCAACATGGAGCTGCTACTTTATTGTCTACTGTGGCGTAGCCATAACCTCTTCTTTGTTAGGAGTTACTAGGCCAAGTTAATTTTTAGTTACCTTATTTGCTCATAGATGTCTTGAATGGCATGCGGTCACCACACCGACTCGATGAGACATCTAACGGGCAACTAAGCTATTACTAGGACGTTCAGATCGGTAAATTTTGCTTATAGGTATTTTTATTCCGGCTTAATGATTTTTTACGAGCCTGAAAATCTTTAAACTCTGGACCCACGGCTTAAAGTCCTCCCGGAGAACTTGCTCCTTGGATTTTTCCGTCTTAAAAAAACTCCACCGACTCCGGCCGGGTTTGAACCCGCGACCCCTCGGGAACAGAGGCAAGGAGCATAACCACTAGTCTACTGCTACTTTATTGCAGCTTCTCAAATTCTTCACGATGCTGGATGGACACTGGTCATATACTGGCCGAAATTACATGGGAAAATGTCTTACCCCATTGGAATTCGAACCAGCTTAAGCAGGGGCTAGCTAAGTTTCAGAACCATTTTTCTTTACAACATTAACCTTGCGGTCATTCTGTATCAAGTTATTACGGGAGTGTCTTTTAAAACATCTGCAGCAGGGGTGGCCCGTCCTTAAGGGCACAGAAGCATGTGTTCCTCTTAAAATTTATTTATTTACTGATATTATTTAAAATAATCTTGCAGATTATCTAGTGTATCTTTATATGCACAAAACATTCTTCTGTATGTGTGTATGTCACTGAAGTACTCCTAAATGACTGGACCGATTTTGATTACATTTTTTGTGTTTATTTGTGTGGATACCTGGATTGTTTAGATTCATAATTGCACCCTCTAAAACCATTAAGTGTAGGAGTTTACCTGAGGTGAACATTTAAAAATAGCTCTAGCGGTCACAAATTTCCATATTTGACAACGAAACTCACAGTATATCGTATTAAAATAAAGATGTAAGTACTATCAAAAAATGAGCAAAAGCTGACAATTACAAGTGAAGGTTTACCTGAAATCTGAAGTTAAAAACTGTCTAAACGATTTTGTTGAAATTTTTTGTGCATGTTTGAGTGGGTCCGTGGATGGACCAGTCGTTTAGGTAGTTTTTAATATCGGATTTCAAGTAAACTTCCAGTTCTGATTGTCTAATTTCGCTCACTTTTTTATAATATCTGTCTCGGTTCATTTTAATAGGATATACTGAGTTTCGTTATGAAACATTGAAAATTGTGACCGCTGGAGCGATATTTAAATTTTCACTTCATGTGAACTCCTACACATAATGGTTTTTGAGGATCCAATTGTGAATCTAGGCCATCCAAAGACCCACTCAAACATACACACAAAATTTCCATCAAACTGGGTCCAGTGGTATAGGATTTTTTTTATTTAGATTTTCAAGTAAATCCCCACTTCTAACGGTCTGATTTAGCTGATTTTTGGACAGTACTTACCTCGGTTTGTTTCAATAGGATATTCCGAGTTTTGTTGTGAAACATCGAAAGTTGCGATCGCTAGAGCGATTTTTAAATTTTCGTTTCAGGTGAACTACACCTAATGATTTTAGAACATAATAGATAACGGCTAAACACTCACCGCATCTGAAACTCTGTATATGCAAATTTTCGCGAAGATCGGTTGAACGATCTTTAATGGACAGAGAGACGCATGTAGATTCATTTATTTCCGATTGAGGGTCTTTCCACTTTTCAGCGGTTGCCCTTTTACCAGCCGGCTGCTGGCCCTTCACATCCACATGTGTCAATCACAGAGGTAGATGATCAACAGCCAGTGTAGGGGTGACATGTGGTTAGCATGTCGAGTCCCCCAGCCGTTATAGCTGGTTCCTCAATCTGGAGCCGCTACTTATTGTAGCTACCCAATTGCCTCACGATGCTGGGTGGGCACCGGTCCCATACTGGCCGAAATACCATGAGAAAATTTCTTCCCCCATGGAGACTCGAACCAGCGCAAGTCCCGTAGCTCTGCGCCAAGGCTTCCTACCTTAACCGCTCGGCTACGGCGCGGGACTAGATTAAAGTGATCCCACAACAGACCCGGAGGCCCTTGGGGTAGTGGGAGGTTAAGGCTCCCACTTTTTTCTAGACAATCGGCACTTCATTTATACGAGTATATATCCATCCATAGTAATTCTGGCCGAAGGCAGGTCCTTCACTGCAGTCATAATATTTTCATGCTATGCTTGCAGCTTTACTAGGGAATTGTAGGTGTGGTAGTTTCCCGTTGCTTTCCACACTGGTGAAGGATGGTGATAATGAGAAGGATGATGATGATGGCCATATGATTTCGGGGACCGTTTGGGCCTTAAAGTTTTCCTGACATTTGTCTTACAGGTGAGGAAAAACCCCGAAAAAACCTCACCCAGAAAAACTGCCCCGACCGGGGATCGAACCCGGACTACCTTGAGACCACAGCGGTGGATTTTATATATATATATATATATATATATATATATATATATATGTATGTATGTATATGTCCTCAGCCTATATATTGTATAAGGAAATATTTTACAAAATTATGGTAGTTCCTGTCTTAACATATGCAAGCGAAAATTGGTTAACCGTTCAGGAATATAATATATTATATAAGTAAAGTAAAGTGATCCCACAACAGGCCCGGAGGCCCTTGGGGTAGTAGGAGGTTAAGGCTCCCACTTTTTCTAGACAATCGGCACTTTATGTCAGCCGGATTGTCAGCTCTGCGTGACGGCCGCCTTTACCCCCAGAACAAGCGTCTGGTACTCATTTCCGTTAGAGGTTGAGTCGACCCCAGGGCCATAGTGCCGCCAGAGGGTTTGGGTATATATATATTTTTTTTTTTTTCTTCTGCACAAATGAAGTTCTTGCGTTCAGTAGTAGGTGTGACAATTTTGTACAGAAAAATAAATGAAGATATTAGAAAAAGTTTAAATATTTTAAATTTAACAAAATATATAATTGAAAATATGAAAAACAACTGGTATGAACATGTTAAAAGAATGCCTACAGGGTATAAGATAGAATCCCTCAGCTGTTATTAAAGTATAAACCCATAGGACATAGAAGTGTTGGACGACCATTTACTAGAAGGGAAGATTCTTTAAACACCACTTGATGGGAAAACAGGTCAAAAGGCCTAATTTCATGAAGTAGAAGAAGAAATATGTAGTGAGCTTTGATTTTAAGTGTTTTTGAGTCTGACAGCCCTTGGTATACGAGAGGAGGGAATTCCTGAGTACGGGCTTAAGGGAGTTTAAGGAACACAACAAAAATTGTATTGAAAGCAGTCTGTACGTCAGCTGGTGAAAGTCAGACCGGTGATATAACGGAAGCCTTGTCTTCCTGAATGGAACATGGACTGATATGTGATTCATTTTGCTGACAATGAGTCATTTTTGCGGTTTGCACGCCACTGCACTGAGTCACGTGTTATTACGAAGCAACCTTTTCCTTATTACTTGTCAATAAAACAAAATGTTATTTAGTTATTCCAGTGATATTACCTCATTTATTTACACGTTTCTTTGTTTCTATCTCGCTTCTAGCGTTTTTAGTAAACAATTAACTCGCTCAACTGTTTTAACTTACCCGTAACTCTTAACTCACTGGCGCTACCGAACCCAGAGGTTCATGATCACGCGGACATAAACTTTCCATGCATCCCTAACTTTGGCCTGATGTTTTCCATTCATTCCCTGAATAATTCTCCTCCTTCAAATTATTGTCCCACTTCATTCTGGAAAGTTTCCTCTGGTTTTCCTGCAACGTAATTTTCCATGTCCCTCTACCATTGGCTATTTGTTCCACAATCCCTGCCCATCACGGTATTCGAGACTTAACTGTTCTTATTATATCTGATTTTCCATGAAGATCATGTAGCTCACTGTTTTCATAGTCTTCTCCATTCACCTGTCTGTTCATCTCTCTTGATCCAAAATGTTTACTAAGAATTTTATTCTCATAAAGTTTCCTTTTCTTTTTCTTTCTTTCTTTCTTTTTTTTTAATCAGGTTTTTCTATGACATTTCTGGTTTTCTCCCCTAGTATTGGCGGAATTGTAGTCCATTTCTTAGGTTGGGGCACCTGGAAGGCGGAGTTATGTTACCCCGATGATATGATAGGTGATAAATGATAATGAAGCGCCAGGAGAGTTCTTAACCTAAATTCCAGACCATGAGCGACCAGGAATAATTTCCTTTAAGGAAAAAATCCTATGGTCTGACCGGAAAATGGAACCCGGTACCTCATGAACTGTAGTCAGTAACGCCGAACACTAGCCCAGTAGCCCCAGTAGGCTGGTTCCTCCCTTAAAGTAAGAATCCATGTTTCACATCCATATAATATAACTGGAAGAATAACAGTTTTATATATTTTCAGTTTAATGTTTTTTTAGACAAGTTGGGACGATAAGACTCCCAATTGGATAGGGCACGCTAAAAATAAATAACGCAGTGGAAAGAATGAACAAAATTAACAAGTAAACAAGAACGATAATATTCTACAACAAACATTCATTCAAAAATTAACAATTCAGTTAAAAATTCCTCTTCAAATAACATTAAAAATATTCCAAATTCTAAATTTAACCTAACAGAAAATTAAAAAATTGAATCGGGAGACCTTTTCAACACTCAAAACATTGAATACACTTTAATTACACAAATAAAAATAAGAACGGGCCAAAGCGCACTCAAGCGCTGACACCAATTAATAAACAATAATAGAGACTCAAGGGCGTTTTATTGGAGTTCCCAGGGTAGTGAAGATTTAAGATAAACAGAACAGTTATTGAAGAAATTGCAAAACAGAGGAGAACATGGAATAAAGTAAAGAAGGTGGCAAGAAATAGGATCCAATGGAAATTCTTTGTGAATGTCCTATACTTGTCATACAGAGCTACAGGATATCTATTGATTGATTGGTTGGTTGGTACGGACACATATCACGGATGTCCAATGACAGAATATCTAATCCTTGTTGGTATTTCACAATTATTAAATATAGACGCAATATGACCATATTTCTTTAGTAATGAAACAGAACTTACAATTTTATAAAGCAGAGGCAGTCCCCTTACTGTTACATAGTAGTGAATTTTGGGTTTTAACTAAACGAGTGAATACAGAAAGCTAAAATGGTATGGGCACGTAAGAAGAATGCAGGATGGAAGACTACAAATGGTTGTCTATGCATGGAAAATTAGAAGAAGGAGCAGAAAAGGAAGACCAAGAACAACCTGGAATAATAACATTCAGAATTCAATGAGGCAACTTTGTGTAACGGATGAAGACACAGAGAACGATGGAGAACTTTAATTAAATTAAGGGAAATTTGTGAATGTTTGTTACAAACTGATAATCTATAAGTCCGTAGTCATTTATGTATATTTTTAAACTCATGTTAATTATTAAGATTGGTTGGAGGAAACCCTCAATGATGAGGAAAATTATCATTTTATGTTTATACAGTAAAACTTGTTTAATCCGGAACGTGGATAATGCGGAAATCTGTCCAATGTGAACAAATTTATTGGTCCCGGCGAAATAATAGTAATTTTATGTCTATTTATTTTGCATAAAACGGAATCTGTCCAACGCGTAAACGGAAGGATATTTTTATACAATTCATGCAAAAAATGTATAAAGCGGAAAGGCAGATAGAGAAATAAATTAGTTTCCACTTCATTGAATGTCCGTTTGGCCAAAAAAACAATAAAGAATGATTTCTGTCGCCGGGTGAATTCTTCCAGTACCTGAAATTTTCAGTCGGCTTCACAGCAATTGCGAAATACAGATACTGAACCTGTCTTAACAAATAACCATTGCACTGTAAAAAATTTAAATTAATTTAAGTTCTGAGACCTATCCCTCACAGGTAGCGTTCTGAATTTACGGAATAAAGATGGCTAAAACGTATGTTTCATTGTCATTAAACGAAAAAGTGAAAGCGATTAAAGATTAAAAAACTCAGTGCCTGAAATAATGGCTAAACTAAAATTTGGAAGAACTCAAGTTTATGAGACTTTAAAACACAAAGAAAAAATAATGAAAGGATGCAAGGAAATGGTTAAAAGAAGAGAAATATAAAAAATAAATAAAAATAAAGAATTCGACGAAATATTGTGGGAGTGTTTTACAAGTACGCGTTCAAAACATCTCCAGATTTCCGCTCCAAAGTCAAGCTCTAGATGTTGGTAAATCCTTAGGGAATAATGATTCCAAGGTATCTTCAGGTTGGCTGTAGAGTTTTAAGAGACGACACAATGTAGTGTGGATTTAAATTTGCAGGGAATCAAAGGATGTGGACAAAAGTGTAGTTAGTGAGCGGAAACCGAAACTGCATACTTTAAATTCAGGATACGCGCCTAAGAGACAGTTTTAACGCTGATGAAACGGGACTGTGTTTTTTTCTGCAGACTGGTGTCAAGGCGGCTTTTACAAAATAGTGATTCAAACCGAATGGACAAATAAATATCAAAACGAAACAAACTTTATTGTCACTAACCCTAAGGTTCATTGTTAAAAGCTATTGTATTTCACGTGCCGGTATGTACTTTGATAAATCCTCCATCGCCACGATCGGTATATTATTGTTTCAACTTGTCATTCGATGGAATAATTTTGATTGAATAACACATGTTTCTTGTACTTAGTTCGCAGTTTATAATGTCGAGTAAAAGGAAAGAAAAATTAGTACGGAAGAGAAAAAAATAAGTGTAGCCGCTTAAAGTAAAAATATAAATATGCTTGACCGTTTATACACGTTTGCGTCTATATCACGCTGTTTCAATGTTAATGAATCAAGAAATCCGAAGACAAAATAAGGAATTCTATCGCAGCATTCACAGCTGAATATCAATCTTAATTGAAGGACCTTTTAAAAGCGGCAAAACAGGATACAATTACCAAGTTCTTTAAGTCCTTGCCTAAACCTGACAGTAATAATTAATAGAAATTGTTCAAAATCTCTCATTAATTGATTTTATTTTGATAATTTTTATTTTATTCTGTAATCTTTGAACGTATCCCCTATGTACCCATACAAATTACCATTCCATATTCGCGGTTTCTGTATTCGCGGCATATTTGCGGAACATATCCCCCGCGAATAAGGAGCTTGTTACTGTAATTCATTTTTGAACGGCAGCGGAACTACAATTAATCCAAGATAAATATACGTAAAAAAGACATATACGGTACTCTTATAATCTGCGATTATTAATAAGTTTAATTTTTTATAATGCGGAAAAAATGGTCCCATGCGGTTCCGCTTTGAGCAAGTTTTACTGTATATACTAAAAGAGAAGAGAAAATCATAGAAGCTGCTGAAATAAAATTTCTGAGAAGTGTAGTTGGTGCAAACTTCTAGATAAAAGAAGAAGTGAAGGTATTAGAAATGAGCTAAATTGTTGTAAACTTTTAGATATAATAAAATAATCTAGAAAAAAAAATTGGAAAGAACATGTCCAAAGAATGAAAGATGAACGCATAACAAAAATTATACTTAATTACAAACCAAAAGGAGACAGGAATGTTGGTAGACCGAAAAAGAGATGGAATCAACTTTTTAAATGAGACTGGAACAAGCCACATGGGCTTAATCCGTGATTGTTGATGACGATGACCATAGGTGTTAATGCGTCTATAAAAATAACGAAAAATACAGTAAACCCATATTATTGAAGATCTGTGATGTATAGGGACCAGGCATGTCGCGCCGTTATTAAGTTTTGTACACCCTTGAATTGGTTGTGTGAGCGGAATGCTTAACAATACAATAGACAATGGTTGTGCAGATCTGCTCTTACGATGTCAGGGTCGTTTGAATAGGTCGTGACAGTCTGTGAGATTCAATTATTTTTATTTTAATTGTTTAGTCGCACAGGGGGCTTAGAAAAACAAAAAAAATTCTTATATTGTAAACCAATGCGTGAAATTTATTTATCTTTATTATATTTACTGGTTCAATCGTTTTGTTTTAATCAGGCACCGGTCTTTATTATCCTTGTGACTTTGTGAGACAAACTAATAGTTATTTAGACGACTAGCTACAATAGTATTACGATGCGAGGCTGGGAAGTGGATTTTATAGAATCGAGGAAAATGTTTAAAAACCGAGCGATAGCGAGGTTTTTAATTTCCGATATTCTGTACAACACTTCACTAACGTGCGCTGTACATTCCTTTTTCACGATGGTGTTTTCAAAATAATAAATAATAGTAAAATAATAACACCTTTGTTGGAAATATTTGCGTTCATTAAAAACAATTGACTAACGTTAACAGTGTGGCCAATGTTTATTAGTTGAAACAACAGGAGGCCGTGAGACCAATATAGTGATAAAATGCGGTATTTATTGTTTTATATTGTTTCAGATTAAGTTGAGTTCATTTAACATGCAGTGATTTTTTTGTATAATGTATATTAACACTACCTTTTGGATATATATATATATATATATATATATATATATATATATATATATATTTGTATATACATTGCATGTAGTATACATAGAGGGCAGTGGTTTTATTGCATGTAGTATACATAGAGGGCAGTGGTTTTACTTCCCACACGCGTTTTGTAATATGTAATATTACAGTGTAGTTATTTTATTACAGTATAGTTATTTAGGTTGGCAACCCCGAAATGTAGGAAGTTGAACTTTCAATCATGGTCGCCATTTCTGTAAGTAAGACAAAACGCACTATCGCGCAATAAAACTGTAACGAGATGCTCATGTTACAACACGATCGAAGGGAGTGCAGCGAGTTAATACATAAACCTAATTATGTAACGTGTTGTGTATAATATTTTATCTACGTTCAGAGTATTTTAGTATGTGTTGGAATATGTAGTATATTTAATTAAATGTAATTTATTGCGGAAACGATATGTTTAGAGAAGGTGTAATGTGGAAATTTGGAGAAAAAAAAGAAAAAACAAATGTCACGATAAATCAACAAACGTTGTTATATTGAGCTATTTTTGGGTGCTAGTTTCATACGTGAATTTATGGTAAAAATGAGCGGAGAAGGTGATTTTCACGGTTCATCAGGAAAAACTATTTAAAAGCAGTCGAAGATGCAACTCTTTATATACTTGCAGAAAAGTCAAGGAAAGTTTATATATGTTACTGAATCATGATTAAAGTGTATTTTACGTGTTGTTGAACCTGTAGTATTTTGTAGCATGTTTTGTTAGAATATAAAGTACAGGTTTTGTTGCCTAGTAACTACGAACTAAAGCGTCACTGATTGTTATAATATTTTTTACCAAAACAAAATAACATATTATCATCATGAACTTATTTAGGTTCAGGTCATTTGAGTCTTTTGCTATGAGATCTCAAGATGTGGTTGGTCAGCCCATCTTAATTTTGGTCTTGCTCTATCACGAAATCCTTTAGGTTGATACCGTAATGCTAATTTAGGAAAGAAAGATGGATCCATTCTTTGAACATAACATCTTAAAAATATCAAATTAAAAGCGGGATTGATATACTGGAAGAAATTAAATATATGCTCAACTCTGGAAATCTTGTCATCCCAACGAATCTGTAAAATATAAAATGATCCCGCCACAGCCCTTGGGCTAGTGAGAGGTTAAGGCTCCCAATTTTCTAGATAATCGGTATTTAATGTCCGATCTGCTTGAAGGCGGCCTTTTATCTCCAGAAGAAGAGTCAGACACTCGTTTCAGTTAGAGGTTGAGTAGACCCCAAGATCATGGTGCTACCAGAAGGTTTGGGCTATCGGAATCGAACCTTGGACCGAACGGCTTGTAGCGCATTTGTTTAACTAAACTAAGGCTCAAGTTCGCCATATTAAACTGAAAATATATAAAACTGTTATTCTTCCAATTATATTATATGGATGTGAAACATGAACTCTTACTGTAAGGGAGGAGAAAAGAATACGAGTATTTGAGAATAAAGTTCTTAGGAACATTTCGCACCAAAGAGAGATGAACAAAGAGGTGAACGGAGAGGACTACTTAACAGTGAGCTATATGATCTTTATAGGAAACCGGATATAATAAGAACATTTAAGTCTCGTAGACTTCGATGGGCAGGCATGTGGCACGAATGGGGAATGAAAGAGGGAGATGGGTATTTCTTATAGGAAAACCAGAAGGAAACCACCTAGTACGTAGCCAAGAATGTGGTGTAAGAATAACATTAACCACGATTTAAGGGAGGTACATTATACAGGAGGTAATTGGAAAACGTTCGCTCAGGATAGGGATATATGGAGAGGTTATATCCACGCAGCCATGAATCTACGGATTCGAAATTGTCAGTGAGTGAGTGAGTTAGTTACATTGACTGTTTAACTCATGCCTCAAATGGGAGTCAATGACCAATCACGTTTCAATGAATTTTGTTTTACAACCATTGACAGTCGTATTTCATCTCGATATTTATCAAATTCTGTTTTCCAAAATAAAGAAAGCTTCTCCTTTTTAATATTCTGAACAGGTCAGAGCATTATTTTGCAGTGACTGACCCTCCAACAAATCGTTGAACATAGCAAATAACGAACAGATTCCTTCGAACTACACATTTGATAATTGCGTGTTCAATAATTGTGTTTTTAAATACTGATTTTACTGAGTTGTTTCCTAAAAAAAATAATCTATAATGTTGGTTATGATATACAGTTTTTTGTATTTCATTTTTTCTCCACTAGGGTGCATTCTTACAATATTGCTATCCTATTAGGCAATATATAATATGATCTAATCCACCGCTGTGGTCTGGAGGTAGCGTGCTGCCTTGTCACGCAGCGGGCCCGGGTTCGATCCCCAGTCGGGGCAGTTTTTCTGGGTGAGGTTTTTATCGGGGTTTTTCCTCACCTGTAAGACAGATGTCAGGAAAACTTTAAGGCCCATACGGTCCCCAAAATCATATGGCCATCATTATCATCATCATCCGTATCATTATGATAATAATAAACTAACTCATTGGCACTGTGGAACCCGGGGGATTGTGTCCACACGGACGTATGCTTTCCATAAACCTATACCCCTGTCCTGAGCAATTGTTCTCCTGCGTGACAGATTTTTCTTGATAACAATTAAGTGACTTAACTATTTTTATTTTATCTCGACTGAACAAAGAACAATAATGAATTTCAGAGTTAAGGGCACCGAATGGTGAAATGTTTAAAAAATGGCAAAAATGCATTTTTTGTTTATTTGCTTTTTAATAACTCCGTTTCTTTTGGATCATTCTTATGTAAACATTTTTATTGTAGGAGCAAAATTGAGTCCGTGACGTAAGGGTTTAAATACCCTTGCACGTGTGGTCAGCATTACTAGGCCACTTAAAATTTAATATGTGTTGTGCTTTTTCTGTTTCCATTTTTTTGACATTTTCCAAAACTTAAAATGCTCCTTATGATGACATTTTTATGCTATCAAAGTGAAATTTTGTGGTTAGACTCCCCAATATATGCTAATTCAAATTTGCTTTGCAGTTACTAGTCTTAAACACATGTGTTCTTTTAAATTGAGATGGAAATGCATAAGAGTGGATAAAAAACTTTTTTTCTTCATAAAATGGAAAAATAAACAGTATCCTCCATTTATGATTTTCTTTTGCATAGCAAATGTTTTTAGTGGAATCATAAAGACTCTGAATCATAAATTTCATGACAGAATATTTCAAAATGCATCGTAAGGAGCATTTTTTTAGAAAATATAAAAAATAGATTTAAAAAGTCATAATTCTAAAAAAAATCTACATACAAACACCAAACTTCACAGAAACACTTCTTTAAGCACAGTGTGTGTGTGTGTGTGTGTGTGTGTGTGTGATAAAAAATGAAAAATAATCAGACGAAAACAAAAGTCGGTCCCCTTAAATGAATAACAAAGTTCATTCAATTGTTTTGTCATAACAACTTATTATGCATTAAGATATTCAGTAATTTCTTAAAATGAGATTATGAAGTCCTCATATCATTTAGATCATATTAAATTCTTTGTAATTGTCTTATCTGACGATATAATTTGATAAAACTGTTGCTGTACATGTTTGCGGAATCTTGCCTTTTTTATATCTTATGAGTCATTAGCCTGTATTATCGTAACATAAGTAATTTTTTCCCTACAACGTATAAACTTTCACTAACTGACTAAATCCGAGCTAAGTTCCAGTTGTAAAGTAAACAAACCAGATGTATGACTGCTTTTTCATCGAATAAGGTTTTACAATTGAGCATGTACGGAAATGTAGTTCCTTCTGTAACACTCAAAATAGCGAAAATAAAAATAATAAAAATATGTATTAACTAGCATATGTCTATAGCCTATAGTTGTAAGGGAGAATCTTAAACTGTATAATTACAGTTTTAATATATTAAATATCACTGTTTTATTCTTACGCATGCGCAATGTAGAAGCCATTGGAATTTCAGTTGTTTAAAAATGACCGCTTCTGTTGAATAATAATTTTCTAAAGCATCGGAAAGGAAAATCTTTGAAAAACGGAGAGAAACAAATTGTTTAGAATGTTTTCAAACAGTTTAATGACAAATATCCTACAATAGCCATTGAGGATGTGGTGAAAATAACACAATTTACAGGTGGAGCATAGGCCTAAATTTTGCGCGTAAATAAAGGATATCTATCGACATCATAGAAAAAGCGTAAACGTCTAATTAGGTAGGCCCATATATAATACTTTGTCATACATAAATAAGAATAGGTAGTTCCTAATTATTGATACCATCTTATGTTGTTTTCAGTCTTATTTCCCGTAAAATACAATGTTGCATAACAACAATGTTTCTATCGTGCACAATTCAGTCATATGGTGAGTAAAAATGGTACCATGGTTCCCCCAATGGCCTATCTAATGCAAGTTTGTTTACAGTACAACTGGAACTTAGCTAGAAATTAGTAGGCCTATAACTGATTATTTAGGCTGTCCTAATCTTCTAGCCACCAATAGGAGACCCTGAAAACTGCAGATTTCGGTTATTTTGGACATTTCATTTTCATGTTTTCTTATCCTTTGGCTTTGTATGCATAACTATCTAGTACTATTAAACGGAGGATTATTGTTTCTTAGACATACTATCTCCATACATCCGCATCCTGAGGTAATGTTTTCCAGTTATTCCGTGTGTCATTTACTTCCCTCAAATCATGGTTAATATTATGCTCCCATCTTATTTTGTGCCTACCTACTGAACGCTTTCCCTCCGACTTTCCTAATAAAATATTCGATGCCCGTCTTTGATTCCCCAATTGCTGTCCCGAGAATCGCAGGACTCAAATGTTCTTGCAATGTCTTAACTTCCAATAAGAATTATGTAGTTTTCTGTGTTCGTTTGTATTTGGTCCAGAAATTTAGCTAAATATTTTATTCTTTGAGAATAAAGTTCTTAGGAAAATGGTCACACCCTGGAAGAAATAAATATGGCAGACCGAGATGGAAATGGAAAACTTATGTTAGAACTATAATGGATGATAGGAATTTGGAAGAAGGAGATTCGAATGATAGAAATACATGGAAACTGAAGACGGCAAACCTATAATTGGGGGAAAGCCAGAGGAGAAGAAGAAGAAGGAAAATTATTGGACGAAAGAGAGATGAACAGTCAGGTGAATGGAGAAGACTATTTAATAGTGAACTACACGGTATTTATAAGAAGCCAGATATGATATGAACAGTTAAGTCTCGTAGACTTCGATGGGCAGGACATGTGGCACGAATGGGGAATGAAATACGTGCGTGGAAGCTTATTGTAGGAAAACCAGAGGGAAAAGCTTAGTTGGTAGACAAAGATTGAAGTGGGAGAATAACATTAACTATGATTTGCGGGAGGTACATTATACAGGAAATGATTGGAAAAAGATTAGCTCTCAGTATAGAGATTTATGGAGAGCTTATGTCCGCGCGACCATGAATCTACGAATTCGATAGTGCCAGTGAGTTAGTTAGTTATACTCGTAATCTTTTCTCCTCTTGGAAACATGGACTCTTACTTTAAGGGAGGGAGAAAATATTACGAGCATTTGAGAAAAAAAGAAACTACTTAGAAAAATTAATGGACTAAGGAGAGAAGACTACATAACAGTGAGCTACATGATCTTTATAGGAAACCAGATGTAATAAGAATAGTTAAGTCTCGTAGACGGCGATGGGTACGGCATCTAGCACTAATGGGGAATGAAATAGGAGCATGAGAAGTCCTTGTAGGAAAATCAGAGGGAAAACAACTAGTAGATAGGCCAAGAATGAGATAGGAGAATAACATTAACCATGATTTGAGGGAAGTAGATTATACAGGTAATGATTGGAAATGATTAGCTCTCAGTATGGAGAGCTCATGTCCGCGCGGCCATGAACCTACGGGTTCGATAGTGCCAGTGAATTAGTTAGTTAGTGGGTTTCGTGGTATATGGCAAAGAAACATATTAAGTAAAGTAAAAGTGTTCCCACTACAGGCCTCGGGAGCCCTTGGGGTAGTAGGATGTTAACCAGAACAAACATCTGGTACTCATTTAAGTTAGAGGCTGAGTCGACCCCAGGGCCAACCGGGACTTGAACCCTCGACCTTCCGGTTTGTAGCGCACTGCCTTAACCACTACACTACGGCGTGCCCCCAGAAAAAAATATTAAGCTCTCCATACATTCCTATCCTGAGCTAATGTTTATCCAAGGGTGATTTATTAAATTCTCGCGTTAATACCTCTAGTGCCCCGCTATTGTATAAAGTCCAAATATTCTAAATTCCTAGGAACATGTCCCTGTGTTTGAGTCTTTGGCATGGGTTCCATGAAGTAGTCCCCGCCCGGAGAACCGAATGGGGAATTTGAACTCCGGAAAATTTTACTCCAGTGGAACCCATGTCCGCATTTCCTGACGGTTGTATTTTTACTGTTTTCGACAAAGGGACTTTTTTTTTCGTCGGTAGCAAAATGCTTACCTCCGGCATAGCTCTCGGGATCATTTAAGCACGCAAACCACTCCACGACAAGATAAAGATACCATGGAGGGCCCACAAAACTTACATGAATTATAATTATTGTTCTTAGGTATTTGAATTCTGACACTTCTTCAAAGTTTCCCCTCGTTTGTTGTTAAGTGTCAATTCCATTTACAAGGAAGATAGCGACAAATATTTTCCTTGTTAGCGTTGTTGTTCTAGAAGGCGATGAGAGGGGAGTGGCATTCCAATGTTTACATTGTAAAAGTAGTACAGTATTTTGATAATTGGAAGAGATTATTCCAATATTTTATATTTGTTTCGATAACAGTTTTATAGAAACGTGAGTCATGCGCTATTACTGTAGGAGATAGGGTGGGGAGTTTCCAGACACTTTACTTCAGTATCGCTACAGCTGTTGTGCGCGCAAGTGTTGTGCAGCTCTTCGATTAGTTTTCACGTAAGTTTCACTCTACTACTAGAAGTAGAACTTTATTAGACTAAAAGTAAGATACATACAGTGTTATTTACAAATATGGGTCGCACGGGCAGTAAGCCGTACGTACTGTTGGCAGCCCGTTCAATAAAACAATGTCTGATAGTAATATAAAGTAAAAAGAAAGAAAGCGTTATATAATGGAAATGGACAACTAATGACAAATGAAGGAAACTGAAGAAGTGGCTGATTTCAAATACCTAGGAACAATAATCACAAATAGGAATGAGATGCACAAATAAATTAAACATAAGCTCAATTCTGGAAATGCATGCTATTATGTATTACAGGGACTATTGTCATCCCAACTTCTTTTAAAAAATGTTAAACTGAAATATATAAAACTGTTATTGTACCAGTTATATTATATGGATGCAAAACATGAACTCTTACTTTAAGGAAGGAAAGGAGAGATTACAAGTATTTGAGAATAAAGTTCTTAGGAAAATTTTTGGGTAAAAAAAATATGGATAGGTGAATGGAGAAAATTACATAATAGTGAGCTACATGATGTTTATAGGAAGCCAGTTATAATAAGAACAGTTAAGTCTCGTAGACTGCGATGGGCAGGACATTTGGCACGTATGGAGGATGAAAGAGCTACATGGAAGCTTCTTGTAGGAAAACCAGAGGTAAAACGCCCAGTTGGTAGACCAAGAATGAGGTGAGAGAATAACATCCACGATTTGAGGGAAGTAGATTATACAGGGAATGATTGGAATACATTAGCTCAGTATAGGGATGTTTGGGAGAGCTTATGTCTACGCGGCTATGAACCTACAGGTTCCATAGTGCCAGTGTAGATAGTTATTTATCATAAGTAATGCCACGAGTGATTTCCAAATTATCGATAAATTCACGACTCACGAAGTGAGGAGTGAATTTATCTACAGAATTTGGAGATAAAGAGTGGCATTTGTTAGGACTATTTAACGAATAAAATTAAGCTGTTTACTCACAAATCATTGTTTAACTATAGTTATTTTAAAATATGTATATATTTATTGTAAACGGTGATGTTTGAAAACAAATCAGAAATGTGAGGTTATGTTCATTCACTGCACCGTGATCATATTATTTATTGCCAAATAAGATCGCAATATTGTAAGAGTGCACCCAAGTGGAGAAATAATGAAACACATCAAACTATATATCATAATCAACATTATGGGTTATTCATTTATTTTTTTAGTAAACAACTCGGTAAAATCAAGGAATCTTTTCATTATTTGCTATATTCAATGTATTTGTTGGAGAAAAATAATGCTTTGACCTGTTCAGAACATTAAAAAGGAGGAGTTTTCTTTATCACAAAAGCAGGAGCTGATAAAGAGAAATCGGTAAAGTGCGATGTGAAATACGACTGTCATTGGTTGTAAAACAACATTCATTGAACGTGATTGGTCATTGACTAGCATTTGTGGCATGAGTTAAATAGTCAATTAAAACATTTTAATTACTATTGTTTTGATTAGCTGATAAAGTGCCAATTTAATTAAACTGTATTATATCAAATATAGTATATTATAAAATAAGTATTACATATTGACTTTTATTCTTGGTTTAGTGTATTTAAGATTGTAAGCACAGAAAATTAGTAGACCTAGTTATTAATCACATTAACTCCACAGAACTAAATACGTACTTTAAAGGGAAATAAAGTAAAGTAAAGTGATCCCTGATCCCACAACAGGCCCGGAGGCCCTTGGGGTAGTAGGAGGTTAAGGCTCCCACTTTTTCTAGACAATCGGCACTTTATGTCAGCCGGGTTGTCAGCCCTATGTGACGGCCGGCTTTACCCCAGAACAAGCGCCTGGTACTCATTTCCGTTAGAGGCTGAGTCGACCCCAGTGCCGCCAGAGGGTTTGGGTCAGTTTTTAAAAATCCTGACCCCAACGGGACTTGAACCCTCGACCCTCCGGCTTGTAGCTCAGTGCCTTAACCACTACGCTACGGCATGAAATGTGAAAAAAAAAACTCGCCTGTTTTTAGCAAATATTACAGAATATAATTTTTCCATCCGACGTGAAATGGGGAAACTCATGTATCCAGTGTTTAATTAAAGAAGACTTGGAAACTGGAACTTTCGGCATGATGCAATGTTCTCACAGAATGAAGTGAAGAGTTACAAAACTCTTCAGCCGGTCAATGGACAGCACTCTGTCTAGTGACTATGGGGGTGATTTCACGTACTTCGCGAGTTAAACATCGCGCCTCATGCATCTGATTTTCTGAAAAATCTTCCGGGGCTTGTTAATTGTTTTACAACTTCTCACCTAAAAGTCAGATTTTGTATGAAAAATATTTCAAGACCATACTGTTTCAGATACCGGTAATAAAAACGAATAAGTAGATATTATAGTTTCTTGAAATAAAGACTTTTTATTTGATTTAGTGATAAAATATAGGAATTTTAGAAATATAGGCAAAAATAGATTCGGGAGTTAATTTAGGTATTTTTAGACGCTACATGACCACCATTTTTGAACATATAAGTGTATTAAAATATATATGTAGTCAATATGCCCATTTCACCAATTAATGTTTTAAAATGGTCAACAAGTTTCTACAGCCAAGCTGTCATTCTCAAGACCAGATATTTGAGTCAATATCTGGTCTTGAGAATGACAGCTTGGCTGTAGAAACTTGTTGACCATTTTAAAACATTAATTGGTGAAATGGGCATATTGACTACATATATATTTTAATATTATATCACCAAGATCACTTGTGTATTAAATATAAGTGTATGACACGTGTAAATACAATTTCATTTTAAGTTATCTCTCCTGGAACAAAATTGGTTTTTGCCTAAAATCCGAGGTCTGCATATAACTCACTGGTACTATCATACCCATCGGTCCATGGCCGCGCGGACATAAGCTCTCCATACATCCCTATCCTGAGCTAATGTTTTTCCAATCATTCCCTATATAATATACTTCCTTCAAATAGTGGTTAATGTTATTCTCCCACCTCATTCTTGCTCTACCAACGGGGCGTTTTTCCTCTGGTTTTCGTACAAGAAGCTTCCATGCACGTCTTTCATTCCCCATTCGTGCCACATGTCATGCCAATCGCAGTCTACGAGACTTAACTATACTTTTTATAACTGGTTTCCTATAAAGATTATGTAGCTCATTGTTATCAAATCTTCTCCATTCACCTGTCTGTTCATCTCTCTTTGGCCCAACAATTTTCCTAAGAACTTTTTTTCAAATACTAGTAATCTCCTTTCCTCCCTTAAAGTAAGAGTTCATGTTTCGCATCCATGTACTATAACTGGGAGAATAACAATTTCATATATTTTCACTTTAAGGTTTTTAGAAAGGATTTGGGAAGACAAGAGTCCTTGTAATGCATAATAGGAAGGGTTTCTTGAATTGAGCCTATGCTTATTATTTTTGTTTTTGAGTTATTTGTTTCTGCATGTTGGTGTGGGTTTGCGGGCCATGATTTGGTTAAGATTGTATTGACGTGTAGTTTGGTGACGCGGACACACACATTCTTGAAATTGCTCTACAACAAAAACAGCAGACAGTCACGTTATCAACTGATTGCAACATTCTTTATAACTGTTACAATATAGCTGTCCACATCACTGCACGTTCCGATGTTCTTCCATACTAACATTGTCAGCAGCAACACTACTGCTCGGTTCTGGTCTCGGCTATCCTCAGAACCCTCCTCTAGGCATCTCTGCCAGCCACCATCCTCCAATTATCAGCTTCCTCAGATCCTTCAACATTCCATCCATCCAACGCAGTCTCGGTCACCTACATTCCTTTTTCCTTCAAATTTACATTCCATGATTTTCTTTGTATCTTATGTTCAGTCATTCTTTGTAGTGCCCTGCCCATCACAATAACCGATGTAACCACATCAGCAGACATATACAACTGATAGAACTCAAGAGTTCAGTTGTTCTAACAAGCACTATCGAACCAATAGGTTCATGGCCGCTCGGACATAAGCTCTCCACAAATCTCTATCCTGAGCTAATGTTTTTCAATCATTCCCCGTATAATCTACTTACCTGAAATCATGGTTTCTCCCACCTCATTCTTAGTCTATCAACTGGGCATTTTCCCTCTGGTTTTTCTACAAGAAGCTTTCACGCAGTCTTTCGTTCACCATTCGTGCCACATGTCCTGCCCACCGCAGTCTACAAGACCTAACTGTTGTATTAAATATAGCCTCCTACAAAGACCATGTAGTCTTCTCCATTCACGTGTCTGTTAATTTATCTTTGGGCCAAACATTTTCCTAAGAACTTTATTCTCAATTACTCGTAATCTTCTTTCCTCCCTAAAAGTAAGAGTTAATGTTTCACATCCATATAATATAACTGGGAGAATAACAGTTTCTTTTTTACATATTTTCAATTTAACCCTTTTTTTTAAGGAATTGGGACGTCAAGAGTCTCTGTAATGCATAATAGCATCATTTCCAGAATTGAGCCTATGTTTAATTTATTATTGTTCCTAGGTGTTTAAATTCAGCAATTTCCTCAAAATTTCCCTCATTTGTCATTAGTTGTCCATTCGCATTTCTATGTGTGTACATAAATTTAGTTTTATTGATGTTTACTTCCAGTCCCAATTTCTTAGTGTTACTCAATAGAGTTTAGTGTCTCCTCCTACACTTAATGGTTTTTAGAGAATAATTTACAGTACTGTCTGGCTTCTTTAGCCGCTTTAGATGGGTCTTTGGTGTATGGTGCGGCAAGAGGGGGGGGCGAATTGCAAGTATTTTGTACTGTCAGTAACTACACTAAGTTTAGAAAACATAATAGTTACTACACGTTGCGTTATTTTATCTACTAGTTCTGTGTAAGTGAATATTGTTGTCTAATAAGTTTAGTGTGTTCATGATAGAATAACGATGTTTTATAACAATTTGTTTTATTATTTATTAAGGATTTTTTTTTGCATGGCTACTACACTAATTGAACCCAGGGAGTTACTACAGACCTACGTACAGTGGTAGATGTTGCCAAACTCATAACGGTATTTGTTTGTTTAGGGAGGAGCGGAGGGGGAAGGGTAGCATTACTTTTTCCAAATCTATGTATTTAAAAAACATAGTTTTTCTTTTATGGCATGCAAACTAGTTTTATAGTAAATATGAGAGTCGACACTTTCACACAGGATAGTACACATAGAGAACGAAGATAGTACAGGTCCGCACGAGCTCAGTGACAAGTGGTAACTGTTTTTTTTTCTTTAAGAGAGGATGGTTTGAGCGGCTACAACTTACAACTCTGTACCTGCTATATTGCATTATTTAAGTTTTATTTAGGATTTCTCTCAAGATAATACTGTTAAAATGGCAACCCAGTGCCCTATTCCAAACACACAGTAAAGCTACGGTTTATTATACGGCGTGTCGCGCCCGACGTGACGCATTGTCGAGTTGTGCTCGGCGTGATACTGGTTTCGCATGGAGCGCATACCGTACAGCGCTTATGTTTATGGAATTGTCGCCAGATGACACCACATATGTGGGAAATCAAAATGACCAACGTTGATAATAAATTCCCAAATGTGTTTACAAAAATGGATGTATACAATCCTATCTCCGCATAACCTAATGAAATAAATTGCATAATACTATTTAGTAAACTATAAACTAATCCGATGTACACTAAACTGACCCATCGGAACCTAACAAAATGAAGCGGTTGAACATTTATTTTTTTAAATATATTTTGGAATTAAATGCAAATGTTGGCCATTCACACATATGTCCTGCCATCTGGTGGATTTAATTTTATAAGCGTTCACGTATGCCAACTTCAATTCTAAAGAAAATAATTAAGAGGAAAAGTCATAATTTGTGTACATAGATAAACATATTATAATTGTTTATAAAAAATAAGTATCGTTGCAAAACGTTTAAAATAGTACGAAATATTAGTAAAGACGGAAAAAGTACCTAGAGCAACAGCATCATATGAATGTTGTATGGAAAATTATAGAATACATTCTTTAGTTGTTAAAAAAACATAGGGTTGATGATAATACCACATTTTAGAATACTTCAGATTTTCGCCTGAGCAGTTTTATCAGGTTTTGAATTTAAATAGAAGACGAAATTTATGTACATCCATAATATCCCTAAGATACAATACACAATTTATAGCTTTTATTTATTTCTTGATTAAGTTCAAGCCACAATAACTCTTTTTTTCTGTACATCTCTGTACTCCTTCATGCTCATATTGTATAGAACTCGATGATTTGCAACAAAACTATCAAACTTTCGTCATTAAAATTGGTAAGTTACAAAATAAGCATTGTATTTCCGACATTTTGTCATAAAATCTTGGTTTGTTTTTAGCAATTACACCAATGAGTACGGATTCATCCATAGTAATTCTGCCCGAGGACAGGTCTTTCACTGCAATCAAAGCATTTTCAAGCTATACTTTGCAGCTTTACTAGGGAATTGTAGGTGTGGTAGCTTCCCGTTATTTTCCACACCGGTGAAGGATGATAATGATGATGATAAGGATGATGATGACTGCCATATGATTTCGGGGACAGTTTGGGCCTTAAAGTTTTCCTGACATTTGTCTTACAGGTGAGGAAAGACCTCGATAAAAACCTCACCCAGAAAAACTGCCCCGACCGGGAACTGAACCCGGGCCCGCTGCGTGACTAGGCAGCACGCTACCTCGAGACCACAGCGGTGGACTTGAGTACGGATAATAGCTTCTATATTCTTTGTTAGCGCCGGCAAATTGCGTCCGGAATTCAAGTGGTTCGAATACACGACGCGACATGTCAGCGTACATTTTTTTCGCGCCAGCGCTTTGTGTTGTACAGAAACCACATCCATTTAAATACACGGGGAGCAATTTTTGTGCTGGCGCTTTGCTTCGTAGATAAACCACAGCATAACTCCCTGGGTTGAATCTGAGCGTAGTTCCCTCCCCACTCAGCAATGTTCCCTCCTGTCGCACGTGTTTGGTTTCACCGAACGGCGGTTACAGTTATCAGAACTGGACGTTAGCTAAACACTCTCTGTACCTGTAAACCTAAACTAACTAACTCCTGGCGCGACAGGCCTACAAGGCCCTTAGCCTACCAGCCGGCTGCTGGCCTCACATCCACGTGTGTCAATCACAGAGGTAGATGATAATCAGCCAGTGTAGGGGTGACATGTGGTCAGCATGTCGAGTCCCCCAGCCGTTATAGCTGGTTTTTCTCAACCTGGAGCCGCTACTTATTGTAGCTACCCAAATGCATTACGATGCTGGGTGGGCACCGGTCCCATACTGGCCGAAATACCATGAGAAAATTTCTTCCCCCATGGAGACTTGAACCAGCGCAAATCCCGTAGCTCTACGCCAAGGCTTCCTGCCTTAACCACTCGGCTACGGCGCGGGACACCTGTAAACGTGCATGTACAAATTGTCAAGTCAATCGACCGACTACTTTTCGAGTTTTGCGAGCATAAACATACGCAGACTGAATTTTTATATATAAAGATTATCATATACTGCTTTTTCCTCAACTTATTTTCAAAACCCATTTTACTGATTCTAGGGCCATAACGTCTCATGCAGATCTATAGGCCAGTATCTGAGTTCACTTGCAGAATATAGTTCCATTCTCCAACTATTTTATAAAGACACATTTCATGTAATAAAATATATTGTAAGTAGGGCTCAGTGCTTAGGAAATTTTTTGGATCAAAGAGAGATAAACAGACAGGTGAATGGAGAAGACTACTTAACAGTGAACTACATGATATTTATAAGAAGCCAGATATAATAACAGTTAAGTCTCGTAAACTGCTGTGGGTAGGACATGTGACACGAATGGGGAATGAAAGACGGGCATGGAAGCTTCTTGTAGGAAAACCAGAGGAAAAACGCCCAGTTGGTAGACCAAGAATGAGGTAGGAGAATAACATTAACTATGATTTGAGGGAAGTAAATTATACAGGGAATGATTGTAAAACATTAGCTCAGGATAGGGATGTATGGAGAGCTTATGTCCGCGCAGCCATGAACCTACGGGTTCGATAGTGCCAGTGAGTTAGTTATAACTTATAAGTAGGGCTCGGAAGTTGTGGACTTATAAAATGTCTATGAAAGATCTATAAAAGACCTCAAGATATCTAAAAAAAGTACCTAAAAAAAAGCAATTCAAATTAAACAATTGTTTTAGTTTCAACTGCATTTTTAATGAATGTAATAAAATTATGTTTAAAAAGTACAACACTGAAGTGCAACACACATTGCCCAAAAAAAGAAGTGAAAATGCTTCATCTTTCATACTTCTATATGCTTTTAATTCAACATACTTTGAAAAAGGGATTCTGTGTTCATTAAAAATAAAGTTCTTGGAGAATATTAAGAATGAACGATTTTTCCCGCATAGAATGAATTCAGGGAACCCGCAATAGATATCCTGCAGAAAGAAATTTAAACTGGTGTAATTAGAAACATATTTGACTCAACTACACTATGGAGGTATAGCCACACATGTATGTGGTATCGAGGTAGCGTGCTGCCTTGTCACGCAGAGGGCCCGGGTTCGTTTCGCGGTCAGGACAGGCTCCTGGGTGAGGTTTTTTCGGGGTTTTCCTCATCTGTAAGACAAATGCAGGATGCTTAGGGCCCAACGGTCCCCGAAAATCATCCGGCCATCATCATCATCCTTCACAGGTGTGGAAAGCAACGGGAAGCTACCACACCTATAATTCCCCAGTAAAACTGCAAAGCATAGCATAGTATGAAAATGCTATGATTGCAGTGAAAGACCTGCCCTCGGGCAGAATTACTATGGATGGATATATATGTATATATACATATAGGGTTATTGTAAGTCAGAAAATGATGGATTTTATTCGTCCTTTTTCAACGTTTTTTGGTTTATTGGTATATTTTCCTTTTTTTTTTTTTTTTTTTGAGGTCTTTACGGCTCTTTATTTTTTTTCTTTTGCTTCAGTTGTACAATATGTATAATTCAAGAAACCGAAGAATCTAGTCTTAATTCCAACTTAAAAAAACACACCAGGCTATCTTGAGTTAATTTCCAAAGACTTTTCACATTGCAAACATTTTTGTCATCATCTTCACTTCAGTGTTTAGGCGATTCGCCTGTTCCGAATTCACATCGATTCCTTCCATCTCTTCCTAGGTCTTCCTACATCCCTTAATCCTTTTGGTTTATGATGATATGCTATCTTGGGCAATCTTGTTTCTTCCATTCTACGAGTATGATCGCGGTTTTGTTGAATTCTATCATTTATTGAATATATTTCTAATTCACTTCTTATTTAATTTCTTATATAGTCCAATTTTGTGCATCCTTTGGCCCTTCTTTGAAAAGTGATTTCTACACTTTTGTTTCACGAGAAACTATTGAACCCTCACAATATATTCTGTTATTTTTAACCAACCTACTGACTGCCTGCTATTATATTTCGACTTCTAATTTTCTAAGAAGTTGCCACTTTGTGATAATGAGATGACTATTGTGATATACTGTAATGCCAACTGAGGTAAGTTTTTCGAAGTTCAATTTTTGTTATTCTTGTATATATATAATGTTGGTCCACAGCTGTGGTCTCGAGGTAGCGTGCTGCCTTGCCACGCAGCGGGCCCGGGTTCGATCCCCGGTCGGGGCAGTTTTTCTGGGTGATGTTTTTATCGGGTTTTTTCCTCACCTGTAAGACAAATGTCAGGAAAACTTTAAGGCCCAAACGGTCCCCGAAATAATATGGCCATCATCATCATCCATATCATCATCTTTCACCGGTGTGGAAAGCAACGGGAAGCTACCACATCTACAATTCCCTAGTAAAGCTGCAAGCATAGCATGGAAATGCTATAATTGCAGTTGAAGGACCTGCCTTCGGGCAGAATTACTATGGATGGATATAATGTTGGGCCTCGTTTTTAGACATAAAATTAAAAAGAAAAAAAAAAAAAAGGATTTTTCCTCAACTTGCGAGCCCTAGATACAAGCATTTATTGAAGCTGATACCAGCTATCATATCAGACGTGACAACATTGTAGATGAGGCATGTTGTATAAGACTGTGTTATCTAGACCACGCATACGCTCTGACTGCTACAATAAATACCTTTGATAAGTCACCCATCCAGTAATCTTCATTTTAGCAGATTCCGAAGAAATCTAGGCCTAACTGATGAGATTGAACTCAGGAAAATATTTTTGAAATCTTCTTACAAATCCTCATTGGTCATACACACCAAATAGTATATTACGATGCGAGGTTGGGAAATTGCTTTTACAGAAGTGAGGAAATGTTTAAAAACCGAGCGATGGCGAGATTCTATAAAACACTTCAGAAACGTGCGTTGTACATTATTTTTGCGCGATGGTGTTTTCAAAATAATAATAAATAATAATGTAATATCTTTGTTGGAAATATTTCCGTTCATTATAAACAACTGACTAATATTAACAGTGTAAGCCGTGACACCAATCTGTCATAAAATGGCGGCAAGTAGGCCTACATATTGTTTTAAATTCTTTCAAATAAAGTTGAGTTCATTTAAAATGTTGTGATTTGTTTCGTAAAATGTATATTAACACTACCTTTTGGATATATTTTTTTATATACATTGTACGTAGTATTGAAGAAGTATTTTAGTCAGTTTTTCATTATTTTCCACGTTGTGGGCGCAATTTTAAAGAAGTAATTCTTTTCCCATGTTATGACGATGTTTTGAAGCAGCTAACTCTCTTCAAGCCCGATGTTGTAGTAACATTTTGAAGGATTAGTGTCCAAAAATAATAAATAAGAATTACTAGTTCAGGTTGGGTTTGATTTTCGGTAGAGCTGGATTCTCTTCTCAAGGTCGAAGTTGGTACACAAGACAGGAAAACACTTTAAAAATCACTAATAACTTATTCTTGTAGAAATAGTTGTAAATTTATTTACTATTTAATATCCCAGCAGATCAAGTAAATATAGGTGGTATTATTCTTCACCGTCAATTAAAATTAAATTATTTTCTTTTCTTGAGTCAACTATTCTTTTTGTATTAAATATCACATTTTATCAGGAGAGCTCTATTTGCTTCTATATTTGTTGAAAGTTATATGCTGACTGGCTAGTGTAATTCTGTCATAATTTTAAAGAACATTATTACATCACATGATTTTATATTTAAATTCTATTGGTTAATGGTCCATTAAATACCAGGTTTAAATTTGATTGGTTAAATCAAAAAGTTAATTGTTTTTAACATCCAATTAGAATTTAGTATACTTTTATTTTAAAATATTAAGTTAAGCAGGTGTTCTTATTACAGTTATAACAGAAAGCTTTATATTTCAGACAACAATGACTTAAGACACGATTTTAAAAGCATTATTTAGAAAGACTGTTATATAATACAATTTCTTTAATTGTTACTGAGACATTTTTATTCAACAATAAACAACAATTAATTATTTAGATGTTTTTCTTTATTTAAGTTATATTTAAATATTAAAAGAATTTTAAAATATAAATTATTAACTTTAACTTTCATATTTATTAAGATATTAAAATCCTGCTATAGTATGCATAAAGGGCAGTGGTTTTACTTCCCATACGAGGTTTGTAATATGTAATAATAATATACTGTAGTTATTTAGGTTGGCAACCCCGAAATGTAGGAATCATGGTCATTACTGTAAGTACGACAAAACGTTCGCGCAGAAAGTATATACAGACGTTGTCCTGCCCTAACGTTCAATTCTCGTGTCATGGCCGGACGATAAAAAAATGTTACTTTTTTACCAAAAAAATTAATAATCAAGACGTATTAAATAAGTTCGCAAGAAAACTCCTCACTGTTATCTATTAAGCCTGCATGAAGACATCACATTGTTGTCGCGCACAATATGTTGATAATTCAGATGACTACACATCTGACATAAAAAAATCCTATAAACCAATCACAGCGCTAATTATAGAGTTCAATTGTGAATCTAAGCCATCCAGGGACCCACTCAAACACACAAAAAATTTCATCAAAATCGGTCCAGTCGTTTAGGCAGTTTTTAATTTCGGGTTTAAAGTAAACCTCCACTTCTAATTGTTGGATTACGGTCCTTTTTTTTTGTTTTTTTTATGATATCTACCTCGGATTATTTTAATATGATATGCTGAGTTTCGTTATGAAACATCGAAAAACGTGACTGCTAGAGCGATTTTTAAATTTTCACTTCATGTGAACTCCTACACCTTATGGTTTTAGAAGGTCCAATTGCAAATCTAAACCATCGAGGGACCCAATCAGATACACACGCACGCGCACGCACGCGCGCACACACGCACGCGCGCACACACACGCACGCGCGCACACACACGCACGCGCGCACACGCACGCACGCGCGCACACGCACACCACACACACCACACACACACCACACACACAAAAATTTAATCAAAATCGATAGTCGTTTAGAAGGAGTTCAGTGACAAACAACAAACACACGTTCAGAACAATTTTATGTGTGTATATCCGAGAAAATATACAATATAATATTTATTTAATTATTTATTTATTTATTCATTCATTCACATGTCCCGCGTCGTAATCGAGTAGTTAAGGCAAGATGCCTTGACACAGAGGTACGGGATTTGCTATGGTTCGAGTCTCCATGGAGAAGTTTTCTCATGGAATTTCGATCAGTATCGGATCGGAGTCCAACCAGCATAATGAGGAATTTAGGTAGCTACAATACGTAGCGGCTTCAGGTTGAAAAAAAAACAGATATAACGGCTGGGGGGATCCGACATGCTGACTACATTTCATCCCTATAATAGCAGGATGATCGTCTACCTCTGTGAGTAACACTTGTAGATATGAGGCTAGCAGCCCGCTGGTTGGCCAAGACCTGACGCGCCATGGAGTTAGCTTATATATGCTGATCAAAGAGAGACGAAAAGAGATGTGAGTGGAGAAGAGTATATAACATCGAGCTTACACCATCTTTGTGGAAAACCAGATATAATAAGAACAGTTAAGTCTTGTAGATGTCCACCGGTATGGTCTCGAGGTGGCGTGCTGCCTTGTCACACAGCGGGCCCGGGTTCGATTCCCGGTAGGGACAGGTTCCTGGTGAGGTTTTTTCTGGGGTTTTTCCTCACCTGTAAGACAGTGTCAGGAAGCCTAGGGCGCTACGTCCCCGAAAATCATCCGGCCATCATCATCATCATTATTTCACCGGTGTGGAAAGCAACGGGAAGCTAAAAACTAAAACTCCAAGCGCGACAGGCCTATAAGACCCTTGGTTGACCAGCCGGCTGCTGGCCTCACATCCACATGTGTTAATCACAGAGGTAGACGATCATCTAGCCAGTGTAGGGGTGACATGTGGTCAGCATGTCGGGTCCCCTAGCCGTTATAGCTGGTATTCTCAACCTGGAGCCTCTACTTATTGTAGCTACCCAAATGCCTCACGATGCTGGGTGGGCACCCCGGTCCCATACTGGCCGAAATTCCATGAGAAAAAATTCTTCCCCCATGGAGACCCGAACCAGCGCAAGTCCCGTACCTTCCTGCCTTAACCAAACGGGAAGTACTACGCCCATAATTCCCTAGTCTTTAAATTGGCATAACAATAATTTCTCGTGACAGTTATTTAAACGTGGTGGACCGCAGTGAAAACGAAATCATGGATAACTTATTATTCTACTCGTTCGTTTTCTTCTGTTTCATTAAAATTATTGAATAAATAAAACCAATTGATGTATCCTATAGGATACACTGCCAACCTAAGGGCTAGTAAAGCAGCAAAGCATATCATCAAAATGCTATGATTGCAGTGAAAGACCTGCCCTCGGGCAGAACATTATAGAGTAGAAGTCTTGTAGACTGCGATGGGGAAGCCGTGTTGAACGAATGGGGAATGAAATAGATGCATGAAAACTTTCTAGGAGAAGCAGAGGGAAAACCACTAGGTAGCAAAAATGAGGTAGGAGAATATCATTAACTATTTCTTGAGACAAGTAGATTATACAGAGGATGATTGGGAAATATTAGCTCAGGATAGGGGTCTATGGAGAGCTCTTGTCCGCGTGGCATGCACCTACGGATTCGATAATTCCAGTGAGTTAGTTAGTTACTTTTATTTTATCAGTAAATACCTTTATAGGTATCGGGATGTCAATTTGGAGTCTTCTGAATAGGAGTCTGTAACAACTTGCGCCAGTAGCTGCTCTTGATGAATGCTCTCTCCTACTCAATCAGCTTCCTACCGGAAGTGACGCGTTTTGCACTTCCTTCACCTCCCTCTTGGCCTCCATCTCAAGTAAATATTGGGCGTTTCCTTAATAATAATAATAATAATAATAATAATAATAATAATAATAATAATATAATAATAATAATAATAATAATAATAATGATAATGATAATAACAATAATAATAATCCATCCATAGTAATTCTGCCCGAGGGCAGGTCTTTCATTGCAATCATAGGATTTTCATGCTATGCTTTGCAGCTTTACTAGGGAATTATAGGTGTGGTAGCTCCCCGTTGCTTTCTACACTGGTGAAGGATGATGATGACGATGGCCGGATGACTTTCGGGGACCGTTGGGCCCTAAGCTTCCTGACATTTGTCTTACAGGTGAGGAAAATCCCCGAAAAAAACCTCACCCAGGAGCCTGTCCCTACCGGGAGTCGAATTCGGGCCCGCTGCGTGACAAGGCAGCACGCTACCTCGAGACCACAGCGCAGCGGTGGACAATAATAATAATAATAATAATAATAATAATAATAATAATAATAATAATAATATTAATAATTTTTTATTTATTTACATATTTTCAATGTTAACACATATTTCTGTTTCGAAAGTTTTATTTTTCTTCTCCACTCGTCTCTATCCATCCACTCCATGTCCTCCAGTCCTCTTGTTCTAATTCCAGTTCTTATTTCTTGCATCCACGAGTTTCGAGATCTTCCTTTCCTTCTTCTTCCAGGTGGACACCATTCCAATGTTTTTCTGGGTAACCTTTCTTCTTGCATTCGTCTTATATGCCCATACCAATTTAACTGCTTATATCTTTATAATCTATTATGGAATATGTAATATTCATTTTTTTCTCGTATGACAGTATTTCTTATTTTTTCTAATTTTGAACATCTTGCTGCTCTCCTCAAGAAATCCAGTTCTTTGTTGAATTTCGAAACTTCGGCTTCATATGTGTCAGTTCTTCTCACTGTTGAATTATATATTTGTAACTTTTTTTTCTTTAGTTATATGTTTGTTGCATAAGACTCCATTTATCATTGCTGGTATTGCTCTAGTTCTATATGTTCTGTTCTTAAGATCACTTTCTTGTTTGTCCTCTTTATCTACTTTTACTCCCAGATACTCAAATTCTTCACATCCTCTAATATACCCCCTTTGATCTTCATCATCATCATCATCATCATCATCCAGGGATTAAGCCTGTTGGCTCGTTCCGGTTTTACGAAAGTTAGAATTTTTAAAATTGTTCGGACCATCTTCTGTTTGCACGTCCAACATTTCTCATTCCGTGCGGTTTATAGTTTAACAATAATTTTAGAAATCTTTCTTCTGGCATTCTATCAATATGTTCTTTCCAGGCGTTCCTATATTTAATTATACAGTCTGTAAGTTTGAAAATATTTAGTTCCTTTCTTATATCTTCATTTCTTTTCTTATCTAGCACAGTATATCCTGCTATATTTCTTAAAAATCTCATCTCAGCTGCTTCCAATCTTTGTTCTTGTCTTTTAGTGATCATCCAACATTCTGATCCATACATCAATACAAGGAACAGCCATTACTTTATAAAATTTCATTTTTGTCTCTTTTCTTGTGTTTTTATGGGTTCTTTTAAATTGTGCCACACATTAGATTAAATTTATGTACTTTGTCATTAATATCTTTAATTTTAACATATGATCAATTGAAACCTAGATATTTAAAACTGTTCACTTGCTCTAAAATTTTATTATCAATTACTATTTTTGCTCTTAAGGTATCATGTCCTTTAAATGCTAAAATTTTAGTTTTATTCTTTGAAATTTTTAAATTGTAATTGGCATTTATTTTTTTCCAAATTAAAAATAGCTCTTAGTAGATCATCTTCTGAACTGGAAATCACTACTTGGTCGTCGGCAAATATCGTATCCAACAGTTTATTATTTATTTTAAAATGTTTATTTAAATTAATCTGGCACTTTAACATAACTTCGTCTATATATAAATTAAAAAGAGAAGGTGATAAATGACACCCTTGTTTGACACCACGATTTATTATTACCATGTTTTGTTGTTTTGATTTAAAACCCATGTCTATTACAATTTTATTATTTACATACAGTAAAACATGAGACCAATTTTTTTCCACAATAGACAAAATTCCGCATTATAAAAAACTAAAACTTATTAATAATAGTAGATTATAGAGTACCGTATATGTCTTTTTATGTACCTTGGATTAATTGTAGTTCCGCTGCCGTTGAAAAGTGGAGTATAGTATGTATGAGCTACTTCGACGATAACGCGCGAAAAAAACAGTCCTATTTCGTCAGCGTTAAAAATGTCTCTTAGGCGCGTACCCTGAAATTGAAATATGCAGTTTCGGTTTTCGCTCACTAACTACACTTTCGTCCACATTCTTTGATTCCCAGCAAATTTCATTCCACACTACATTGTGTCGTGTTTTAAAAATGTCCAGCCAACCTGAAGATTCTTTCAATCGTTATTCCCTTAGGGATATAGGACAAGAGCTAGAGCTTGACTTTGGAGCATCGGTCCGGAAATGTTTGGAGATTTATTTTCAATCACTTTCACTTTTTCGCTTAATTAGAATGATACATGTTTCAGCCATCTTTATACCGTAAACTCAGAACGCTACCTGTGAAAGATCGGTCTCAGAACTTAACTAATTTAAGATTTTACAGCGCAATTGTTATTTGCAAGACAGGTATCTGTGTTTCGCATAACGGGTGTGCAATGAGGCCGAATCTATATAGTAAAAGCTCCTTATTCGCGGGGATATGTTCTGCAAATATGCCGCCAATACAGAAACCGCGAATATGGAATGGTAATTTGTATGGGTATATAGGGGATACGTTCCAAAGTTACAGAATAAAATAAAAATTATCAAAATAAAATAAATTAACGAGAGATTTTGAATAATTTCTGTTAATTATTACTATCAGGTTTAGGCAAGGACTTAAATAACTTAGTAATTGTTTCCTGTTTTGCCGCTTTTAAAAGGTCTTTCAATCAAGATTGATATTCAGCTGTGAATTCTGCAATATAATTCCTTATTTTGTCCTTGGATTTTTTTATTCATTAACATTGAAACAGCGTCATATAGAAGCAAACGACTCGCCAACGTTCATAAACGGTCAAGCATTTTTATTTTTACTTTAAGCAACACTATTTTTTTTTATTTTCGGTACTACTCGTAATTATTTTTCTTTCCTTTTACTCGACATTATAAACTGGGAACAAAGCACAAGAGACACGTGTTATTCAATCAAAATTATTGCAATGAACAAGTTGAAACAGTAATATACCGATCGTGGCGATGGAGTCATTTATCGAAGTACATATCGGCATGTGAAATACAACAGCTTTTAACAATGAACTTTAGGGTCAGTGACAATTAGATTTGTTTTGTTTTGATATTTATTTGTCCATTTGGTTTGAATCACTATTTGTAAAAGCCGTCTTGGTACCTGCCTTCAGTAAAAAAAAAAAAAAAAAAACTGCTGATGGTTAATAAATATATGTATCTTTCCGCTTTATATTTTTTTTCAAGAAGTGTGTAGAAATATCCTTCCGATTCCGCGTTGGACATATTCTCGTTTTATGCAAAACATATACACGTAAAATTATTATTATTTCGTCGGGACCAATAAATTTGTTCACATTGGACAGATTTCCGCATTATTCACGTACCGGATTAAACAAGTTTTACTGTATAAACTTTGTATAGCCAATCAAATGTCGTGGAATACCTTTATTTCTCATTATATCCCATAATTTACTTCTTTTTACCATATCAAAAGCTTTTTCGTAGTTTGTAAATCCTAAATATGTTGGGATGTTAAATTCTATGTTTTTCAAATAATTGAGTCATTGTGAATATACAGTCAGAACAGGATCTTCCCTTCCTGGATCCATTTTGAACATCAAATATAATATTTTCTATAATTATGTTTGAGGTTTTTTTAAAATATTGGCATACATTTTATAGCACGTATTCAATATACGTATTCCTCTATAATTAGAACAATCTTGTCTGTTTCCTTTTTCATATATATATATATATATATATATATATTATGATATGAAAAGAAAAAAGAATGCTTGAGTCGGGATTTGAACTATCCCGACTCAAGCATTCTTTTTTCTTTTCATATCATATTTGCCTTCATTGCGAAATGTCAAAAATATATTTATAATATATATATATATATATATATAGGGTATATTCTGGCGACTTTCGTTTTGATCTTCTAATATTAAATCTTCGGTGTCTGCTCCACATCCCATAATAATAATAATAATAATAACTAACTAACTCACTGACTGTATCGAACCCGTAGATTCATGGCCGCGAAGACTAAGCTCTCATACATCCCTATCCTGATCTAATGTTTTCTAATCATCTCCTTTAAATCTACTTCCCTCAAATCATGGATGTTATTCTCCCATCTCATTCTTGGTTTATCAACTGGGTGTTTTCCCTCTGGTTTTCGTAAAAGAAGCTTTCATTTAACCCTCCATACGTGCCTCATGTCCTGTCCATCGCAGCCTACGAGACTTAATTATTCTTATTACATCTGGTTTCCAAAAAAATTCATGTAGCTCACTGTTATGTAGTCTTCTCCATTCACCTGTCTGTTCACCTCTCTTTGGCCGTAACATTTTCCTAAGAACTTTATTCTCAAATACTCGTAATATATATTTTTTTCATATAAAACATTATTGTTATTCTTATTATTTGGGAGGGAGGTAAATTATATAGGGAATAATTGGAAAACATTAGCTCAGGATAGGGATGTAGGTAGAGCTTATGCCCATGCAGCCATGATTATACTAGTTCGGTACGGTTACTGAAATTGTTAGTTACAGTTAGTCAATTAGTTAGTTTGAGAATACCAGGAAAGTGATAGTAGAAGAATGTGATGTTCCATGATACGGTATGTTTAATATTTTATTGTAAAAAAAATGTAAATCCGGACTTGGGAATGTTAGTTATTTTTATGTTCATTTGTTTTGTCCACCGCTGTGGTCTCGAGGTAGCGTGTTGCCTTGTAACGCAGCGACCCGATTTCGATCACCGGTCGGGACAAGTTTCCTGGGTGAGATTTTTCCGGGGGTTTTCCTCACCAGTAAGATAAATGTCAGAAAGCTTTAAGACCCAAACGGTCCCTGAACACCATCTGCCCATTGTTATTATCAATATCATATTCGTCAAATTAGATTAAGTTTAGTTTGAAGGGCCTCTCCTGGCGCATCATTACCACCATCATCAACTCTCATATCATCGGGGCAGCGTAACCCCTCCTTCCCGGCGCCCCAACCTCAGAAGAGGGTTGCAAGTACGCCATGCCAGGAGAGAACACAAGAAATGTCGAAAATGAT
Organism: Diploptera punctata; assembly: GCA_030220185.1. NCBI lineage: Eukaryota > Metazoa > Arthropoda > Insecta > Blattodea > Blaberidae > Diploptera > Diploptera punctata. The sequence goes on along the minus strand of JASPKZ010007760.1, from coordinate 85,452 downwards.
AATCCATGGCATTGAATAAAACAGTATATTAAGATGCGATCCACCGCTGTGGTGTCGAGGAAGCGTCCTGCCTTGTCACGCAGCGGGCCCGGGTTCGATTCTCTGTCGGGACAGGCTCCTGGATGATGTTTTTTTCGGGGTTTTTCCTCACCTGTAAGACAAATGTCAGGAAGCTTAGGGCCCAACGGTCCCCGAAAATCATCCGACCATCAATCATCATCGTAATCATAATCATCATCCTTAATCATTATCATCACCATCCTTCACCAGTGTGGAAAGCAACGGGTAGCTACCATACATATAATTCCCTAGTAAAGCTGCAAAGCATAGCATGAAAATGATTTCAGTGAAAGACCTGCCCTCGGGCAGGATTACTATAGATGGATTACGATGCGAGGTTGGAAAGTGTTTTTTTTTTTTAGAATCGAGGAAAATGTTTAAAAACCGAGCGACAGCGAGCTTTTAATTTCCGAGATTCTGTAAAACACTTCACAAATGTGCGTTGTACATTATTTTTTGCGCAATGGGTTTTTTCAGAATAATAAATAATGGTAAAATATTTTATTATCTAATAACATCTTTGTTGGAAATATTTGTTCATTATAAACAATTGACTAACGTTAACAATGTGGGCAATGTTTATTAGTTGAAACAACAGGAGGCCGTGAGACCAATTAGTGATAAAATAACAGGAGGCCATGATACCATTTAGTGATAAAATGGCGGCAATACGTATTCATTGTTTTAGCCTATATTGTTTCAAATAAAGTTCAGTTCATTTAAAATGCAATGATTTGTTTCGTATAATGTATATTAACACTACCATTTGGATATTTTTTGTATATACATTGTATGTAGTATACATAGAGGGCAGTGGTTTTACTTCCCCCACGCGTGTTTGTAATATGTAATATTACTGTATAGTTATTTTATTATAGTATCGTTATTTAGGTTGACAACTCCGAAATGTAGGAAGTTGAGATTTGAATCATGGTCGCCATTGCTGTAAGTACGACAAAACGCACGATCGCACAAAAAAATATGTAAAACTTGATTTCTTTCATTGTTAACAAAGAGGGTGCGAATTTAGTTTGTCATTTTTCTCATGTTTATATCTTTTGTTTAACAAGAAAACAGTTGAAATTCATTCTCCCATGAAAACAGCCTTTTTTAAGTCCCGAGCCCCCGGAGAGAAAGTGTGTGTTGGGCTAATGTATAAATCACATACAGTTAGACTTATTACGTCAAACTAATTACCAGTTTGAGGACAGTGTTGCCGCCCGTGCGTTTTCACAGCTTTAAAACGTAAAGTGATCCTTGGTCGGGACAAGTTTTTCTTCACCTGTAAGACAAACGTCAGGAAACTTCCAGGCCCTAACAGTCCCCGAACATAATCTGGCCATCATAAACATCACATTCATATTCCCCATCTTTATATACAATTCTTCTGTACGTGTGTTTGCCACTTTACTCCTCCTAAATGACGGGACCGATTTTGATGAATTTTTTTGTGTGTGTCTGATTGGGTCCCCCGATGGTTTAGATTCACAATTGGACCCTCTAAAATCATTAGGTGTAGGAGTTCACCTGAAGTGAAAATTTAAAAATCGCTCCAGAGGTAACATTTTTCGATGTTTCCGAATAATAATAATAATAATAATAATAATAATAATAATAATAATAATAATAATAATAATAATAATAATAATAATAATAATAATAATAATAATAATAATAATAATAATAATAATAATAATAAGAAATGTGCACTCAGGTTGAACATTAGTGGTGGTTTAGTCTTTGCTGTAGTCTGTAATGGTTTTTGTCCTTTTCGCACATGTTATGATGTGGTATTTGCTACATCTTTGTCCACATAACACACACTTGCATTCTTCTGTCGGCTCGTGGAATTTCTTGTTTGTACATATTTTGTTGTGAAATCCGTGTACTGCGAGTCGTGTTGTGACGTGTCTCTGGGGGTTGCACTCTCTGGTCCGTCTGTCGTCCAGCATGGCAGTTGTGGTGTAGAAATCTATGTCTATTTCCTTCTTCTTCCTATTTCTGATGCTTATGAATTTCTGGTATGGTTCTGTGGATTGTAGATAGAATTGGGTTCTTATGTCCTCTATGAAGTAGGTCTCTCTCATGAGTTCATAAGCAAAACGAGATGGCGCTGTTTTTCCTATTCTCAGGATCCGTTTCATGAACATTGCTTTGACTTTTTCGATTCTTATCAGATCACCGATCTTAAGTTTTTCCCAAATTATCTCTATTCCATATGTTATAACTGGTGCCACTGTCGTTTTGAATTCCGAATGGAATTCAGTATATCGTATTAAAATAAACCGTGGTAGGTATTGTCGAGAAATGAGCGAAATCCGACAATTAGAAGTGGATGTTTACTTCAAATCAGAAATTAAATAATGCCTATACGACTGGACCGATTTTGATGCATTTTTTGTATGTGAATCGTTCTCTGGATGGTTTAGATTCAGAATTTGACTCTCTAAAACCAATAGGTGTAGGAGTTCACATGAAGTGATTAAAAATCGCTCCACCGGTCACAATTTTCGATGTTTCACAACGAAACTCAGTATAGGTTATTAAAATAAACTGAGGTAGACATTATAAAACAATGAGCGAAATCCGACAATTAGAAGTGGAGGTTTACTTGAACGCCATTTTTGGTTTGTCTCAGCGTATAACATATAATTTAATTAACCTTTAATATTTCATTTATTTAGGCGTAGCAACGCACGCCAGGTATTAGCTAGTATTTACTATGAAGTTAGTGGGACGCCGTAGTCGAGTGATTAAGGCAAGATGTCTTAGCGTAGAGCTACAGGACGTGCGCCGATTCGAGTCCCCATGGGGGAAGAATTTTTTTCATGGAATTTATCAGTATGGGACCGGTGGCCACCCAGCATCGTGAGGAATTTAGCTACAATAAGTAGCGGCTCCAGGTTGAGAAAACCAGCTATAACGACTGAGGGATCCGATATGCTGACCACATGTTACACCCTACATTGGCTGGATGATGGTCTTCCTCTGTGATTAACACATGTGTGTGTGTGTTTCACCATAAAATGAAATCTCAAGGTAACTAGAAATGAGACACTTTTAAAATTTTATAAAACAATAGCGGTTCCAACACTGTTACATAGATCGGAAGACTGGGTCTTAACAAAAAATCAGGAACGAAGAATAGAAACTTCAGAAATGAGGTTTTCGAGAAGTGTATATCATAACAAAAGAAATGAAAATATACGAACATAACTAAATACATTTAATCTATGTCCACTGCTGTGGTCTCGAGATAGCGTGCTGCCTTGTCAAGCAGCGTGCTCGGGTTCGATCTCCGTTCGGGACAAGTTTTCTGAGTGATTATTTTTTTCGAGGTTTTTCCTCACCTAAGGTCTCTCCTGGCGCATAATTTTCATCGCCTATCATATATCATCGGGGCAGCGTAACTCCTCCTTCCAGGCGCCCCAACCTCAGACGTAGGTTATAATAACGCTATGCAAGGAGAGAATATCAGAATGTCGAAATGACAACGTGGTGGCATTGAATGAAAAAATATATTCAAGCTATTAGATATCTTCTTCTTCTTCCTCTACGCATGAAAGCTGGCAGCTTGTTGCGTGTTCATTCACTACAGGTCCGGGGTATGGTGACGTCCTTCCATCATAGTTGTGGCCTTCCTAAAGGCCTTTTCTGCTGAGGTATCCAGTCACGTACTTTCTTGAGTAGTCTACTGTTCTCGATGCTATGTATGTGATCGTTCCAATTTAGTGTTTTATCATTTATCCAGAGGTTTATAGGTTCAATTCACATTCTTCGCTAATAACAGCTGCGAATTTTCTCTCTCAGTGATTTTCCTAGGAGTTTCCTTAAAACTTTCATTTCGGTTGTTTCATTGATTTGTTTTGTTTTTTGAGTTTCTGTTCGGCATTCACAACCATATGTTAGAACTGGTCTTATGACAGATTTGTAAATTCTTACTTTTGTATCTATTCTTAAATTTTTATTTTTCCAAACAATATTGTTTAAACATCCCGATATTTTGTTTGCAGTATTTGCTGATGGAGGATTTCATCTGTTATTCTGTTGCTGCTATTAATTTTTATTCCTAAATATTTGAATTTCATGACCTGTTCTATACTTTTCCTTTCTATTTCTAATTTAACACGTCGTGGGTCCTTGGATAATACCATTGATTTGGTTTTATTTTTGAGATTTTCATGTTATATTTTGCTGCAATGGTTCTAAATTTGTGCAATAGCATTTGCAAATCATCTTCACTTTGTGCAATTAGAACTGTATCATCAGCATAGTTTATTATCTTCAGCTCTATGTTACCTATTTTAAACCCTTTTCTAACTTCAACTTTTAGTTATTTGATGATTTCATCCATTATTAGTGTGAACAATATGGGACGTAATGAGTCTCCTTGTCGTATTCCTTGCTGGACTAAAATTTCTTTAGATTTACTATTTCCATATTTGATAGTTGTACTGTTTCCTGAATAAGATATGATTCCAATAAATGCTACTATGGAACAATAAAATATTTTAAATCGAAATATATCACTTTTAATACAAAAATAAGATTATATAAAACACTAATAAAGCCTGTGCTAACATATGCAAGTGAGACTTGGGTCTTGGCTGAAAATACCATTGATCGGCTCGGAGTTCTTGAAAGAAAACTAAGAATATATGACCCCATTGAGGAAAGGGGAGAATGCCGAATATCTTAATAAAAATCATCATAAAGACATACTGGGTATAAAATTTAACAAACCCTTATTAGTTATTAATCTAGAATTTGCAATAAGATATGGATTAATAATTAATAAATCTATTAGATTTTAATACAAATAGATGAATATTAATATTAATTAATATAATTTATGTCACCACAATAAATCTATTAGATTTTAATACAAATAGATGAATATTAATATTAATTAATATAATTTATGTCACCACACATTAAAATAGCTAGATTGAGATGGGCAGGACATATCCAGAGAATGGATAATAGTGAAACTGTTACAAAAATAATGATGAGACCATCCAGACGGAAGAAGAAACGTTGGAAGAGTTAAAGCTAGGTGGATATATGGAGTTTTGGAAGATGTCCAAAGACTTAAAATTCGAAATTGGTGGACAGTCGCCAGGAATAGAGAGGTCTGCAGGAGAACGCTTAGGGAAGCTATGCCTCAACCCGGATTGTTATGACAGATATGATGATGATAATTAGATATGATTGCACAATACGAGATGAATGGATGGACATCAACAAAATCCCGAAACAGATTCTTCACTACAGACCACTAGGACGAAGAAATGTAGGAAGACCCAGTAAAGGATGTACAGACCAATGCTAACACGAGATTTAATCAAACCTTAATGTCTAATTCTTTATTATATATATATATATATATATATATATATAATAAAGATTTTATATATATATATATATATATATATAAAATCATAATCATAATCTTCTTCACTTCAAGGTTTAGGCGATTCGCCTGTTCCGAATTCACAATGATTCCTTCCATCTCTTCCTAGGTCTTTCTACATCCCTTAATCCTTTTTGTTTATAATGATATGCTATCTTGGACAATCTTGTTTCTTCCATTCTCTGTACATGCTCTTCCCATCCGACGCGGTATTGTTGAATTCCATCATTTATTGAATATATTTCTAATTCACTTCTTATTTCTTCATTTCTTATGTGGTCCAATTTTGTGCATCTTTTGGTCCTTCTTAGAAAGGTAATTTCTGCACTTTGCATTCTACTCGAACTCCTCTTATTTGTTACCCAGGACTCACTACCGTATAAAAGTACCGGTACTGCCATTGTTTTGTAGAAATTCAATCTTGTATCCTTCCTTGATTTATGTTTTAGTGTTCTATGAATGGTGCACATATGACTTGAAATGTTGATAATTTATTATCTATATCATTTCTTGTTCCACATCCAGAACACAAATCACATCCTAGGTAATTAAATTTTAACACTTGTGATAAAGGTTTATTTTCTATTATTATTTTCGACCTTATGGGCGACTTTCCTAAAAGACCATTATTTTTGTCTTCTCTAAAGATATTTTAAAATCGTCCTCTTTACATATTTTATTTATACAGTGTAGATAGAATTGTACATATTTTCTGTGTTTTGCATTATAGCAACATTGTCAGCTTATAGTTATATATAAGGTGTAAACAAATTCCGTATATAAACTTTGAGAGTTTGTAGAGGAAGCAAAACAAAATTCTTTTGTTATGTGAAAAAAATTGGCAGATTCTCTGTTTCCCCGCTAAGGGTCCTTGAAGGGTTTGACGACTGGACTTCCCTTAGGCCACCGTTCACTGTAGTTTTGACTACTTCGTATGCAACATGTTGGTATTGGTTGATATTGGAAGGTTATCATTACTGCCAGTAGTGTCTACGTCCCTGGATAATCACAGTAATTATTATTTATGTAACATCCACAATAGCCATGTCCGGGAGTTTGTGAATCCAAAGGCAACTCGTGTATTTCACCATCAACACAGATTTGCCATAAATGTGTGGGCTGATTTTGTTCACGTCCATCTGATTGGGCTGTTTCTTCTGACTAACCGACTTGGTGGAAGAAAATACCTCGTCTTTCTTCGTGAAATCATCCACCCTACAAGGATTCCTAGCGGGAAAACGGAGAACATGTCAATTTTTTTTCACGTAATAAAAAAGTTTTGTTTTACCTCATCTACAAACTCTCAAAGCTTGTATACGGTGTTGCAAAAATACACCGACAACGGAGGTGAGGTAGTATATTGAGATATGTTGATAATTTTTTAATAAGGTACCAATGCCCGGAAATGATCCGTTTTCACTCTTTGGCTAGTTAATTATGTCTCAAGATCATTGTTAGTTCGAAGGATTTGAAATCTCATTACTTGACAAAACGTCACAGGTATGGAACCTGTGATATATGGCTTCGCAACGGAATGTGGCTACAACACAACGGAGCTCCAGCTCACTTCGATGCCAATGTGAGGATGCATTTGGATACCACGTGTCCAGGTCGAGGGGGACCAGTCCCATGGCCTCCGACATCTCTTGACAACTTTTTGTGGGGCGACATGAAACAGTTTGTTTATCAGACTCTAGAGAGTCGCATATGAATCTTATAGCCCGAATCCACGCTGCTGCAGAAATAATTCAAACGAGGCTGGGCGTATTTGAACGTGTGCGCCAATCACTAGACCGCCGATGTACTCTCTGTAATGAGATGGGAGGTGGATATTTTGAAAACTTGATGTGACCGTGACAGTAATATCAGGTATTGAATCTTGAAATCCAACTAACGGAAATTAGCTACTCAGTGAGAAAACGCATCATTTTCGGACATTAGTACCTTATTAAAAATGATCTACATATCTCAATTTACCACCACACCTCTGTTGTCGATGTTTTTGCAACACACTGTATATATATGTTATAATTAAATGTTTAACATTGAGCAATGCAAGCTTAATATGGTAGATAAGAAAAATAAATGCCTGGACGGGATTCGAACCCGGATCTCTGAGTCTGTACCTCAGCGTGATATCCATTACACTACCAGGCGAATCCAATTCAAACACTTATTTTTCTTATATATGTATTATATTCTCCATTATTACTAAATGTCGCGAGAACTCGGTCTTCACTGCCATCTAGTAGCTGACTATAACAAGTAAGCAAATTAAAGAGAAAATTTTTTACTTTATAGCAGTGACGCTTTATAGGTGTTATAATTAAATATTTTTCTTATCTAACCCATATTAAGCTTGCAATTGCTCAATGTTTAACATTTAATTATAACATCTATACAGCCGTCACTCTGCTATAAAGTAAAAAATATTCTCTTTAATTTGGCTACTTGTTATAGTCAGTAACTAGATGGCAGTGAAGACCGAGTTCTCGCGACATCTAGTAATAATGGAGAATATAATACATATATAAGAAAAATAAGTGTTTGAATTGGATTCGCCTGGTAGTGTAATGGATATCACGCTGAGGTACAGACTCAGAGATCCGGTTTGGAATCCCGTCCAGGCATTTATTTTTCTTATCTACCATATATATATATATATATATATATATATATATATATATATATATATATAAATAATGTAATGGATATCACACTGAGGTACAGACTCAGAGATCCGGGTTCGAATCCCGTCCAGGCATTTATTTTTCTTATCATACCATATATATATATTTAAATGAATCGTTTGTTTTGAACTTTGATGTGGACTGTGTGACGTGGGCACAAGGTGAACAGGAGACATTGTTGAGTTGGTTACCTCCGGCCCACCTGCTCCCCCCTCCGCAGAACTAATAAGGAGCGCGCAGTGTTGCTCAACTGTCGCGAGTTACGTCACAATTATTAATTTGTTTATTGTCCACTATGTCAACAACACGAAACATTGCAAGTTGCATTTTTAACCTATTTTTGCGCAGGAATGTTTTTCCGAAAACTGTACCCACTTGAATAATCGTCATTGTAGATGTCACCAAAGTCAATTTTGAGTCCCGGTCTTCCTCCATTCATTACTGTTCAACCCTTGGTACATGACGACGCTTCTCTAGAAGAAATTTCAAGTTAGATTTCGACACGAGATGGTTGATAGTTCCCTTGTGCGTACAAGCGTGTTCAAACTTTAGGCCGACTTTCCTCAAAATGTATTTTTTAACATAAAATAAACACAATATCTCGAGAACCGTTTATTGGATTTCAATAAAATTTCGCACACAAGTTTGTCATTACAGTCTCTAGAGGATGGACCTCAATGGTTAAATTTAAATGAAAAATGAGCAGTTTGCTAGGGCAGGTTGACTTTTGATGTAACATGGTTTCGGAAACCATATTTTTCTGAAGATAAGTGTGCGCCCAGTCCCCCGGTTTATTTCTGGATATTTCAAGCATCAAGAAATAAACGGTATTACTCTGTTGATATTACACATTAAAGGGGTGTCCCAACCCGCCTGTTGGTCATTGTCGCTGGTTTTTCTTATCTTTAGCGTTATCAGCGTGAAATTTGAAAAAATGGTAATCACAAATAACATTACCCAGTTTTAAATTAAGCCGAAATGATTTTAAAATATAAATAAACTGTTAAGATAACCTGAACCGCTATCTCAATCCGGGAGCAGCCTCTAAATCCCACCCGCCCACCCATCCTACACTAACTGGCACTCAGGCCATATTAACGGCCTCCTCAACCGGCCATAGAAACTCCTCGCCTATGGGGAACCGGGAAATTATCCGTGGCCCAGCAGTGCCCGTCTGCCACTGTTTTCACATGATCATCTCAATAAGTTGGGCTGCGCTTACGCGCTGAGATGACCACAAGATCACTGACTGTGTCCTGGGGACTCACTGACCATGTGACAGCTGCCAGATACTCGAACTGCGCTAGTCGCATAACCCCACGCCACAAAGTAAAATAACTTCAGTGGCGAGTTTAACTCCTCTCTGTGGAAGAAAGTTTACTCCACTCTATAAAACGAGACCGCCACGGACTATTCCGCCTACCGTCCCGCTCTGCTGGAGACGTCCGGTTTTCCAGACATTTAGCGTCTCTAGACGAGACCGATATTTACCCACCGATCTTATATTACAATAATAATAATAATAATAATAATAATAATAATAATAATAATAATAATAATAATAATAATAATAATAATAATAATAATAATAATAATAATAATAATAGTAATAATAATAATAATAATAATAATAATAATAATTAATAATAATAATGTATTATACATGTAATATATGGTTGATGATTTTACTAGTCTCGCCCGATACGGCAGTCAGGCGTTCACCGGAACTAAAGGTTATTATCCCCATAGTAGATTATGTACCTTTTTCAGTCTTCTTTAATCCTCTTGAAATAATTTGTCGTTTTAAAGAAGCACATTTATAATAAACCGTTTCTAGGTTTTGACTTATTTATTAACTTTCGATTGATACGAAGAAAAATAAGTTGCCTTAACAACTAGAATCCGATAGAAGTGGATATTTGATACTCATTTGTTTCTAAGTAACTACATTACGATTGATAATTATCAATTTATCAGGCCCTGTTGAGACCTGCCTAGAGACGTTATTTTTTTTGTATAAACAATAAAAATAAAAAATGAAACGATTTAAACATATTTTGACAAATTATGTGAATGTAGTTAACAAAACACTGATATTATTTACGGGAAATTATGGCAAAGAGCCCTCTTTAAAGCGAAATGTACTCATTTTGCGAAAATTGCGAAATTTAAACATATTCATAGAACGAGAATAAAATTTATTCACAAATAAATGTTGTACACAGACTACCAGACAGAAGAAAAAAAGAGAAAGGTCTTATGCATTTGGTACTTGATCTTTTAAAACATTTTTCTAGGGACTTTGCACGGCGGTGCGTATAGTTTCTAGGAGAAATACAAAGGATTGCTTGTTGTGTGTGACGTCACCGCACAGTGTAGGAAGTGCCCCCTCCTCCTCTCTGAATGAGTTGTTGCTATTAATTAAGCAAATTCTTGCTGGTTAAAAACACTACCGCCTTCATCATACCACTGACCCCATGTATTTCCTTCACTTTCTGTCTACATTTACTTTTTTTGGACACGTTTATTTTTTTGTAATAAACCGTTATTTTTATATATCATATTATTTATAGAAGCTTATAAAATATAATAATAATAATAATAATAATAATAATAATAATAATAATAATAATAATAATAATAATAATCATTATCATCATCCAGGGATTAAGCCTGTTGGCTCGTTCCGGTTTCATGAAAGCTAGAATTGTTAAAATTGTTCAGACCATCTTCTGTGTGGGCGTCCAACATTTCTCCTTCCGTGCGGTGTTATAATTTAACAATAATTTTGGAAATCTTTCTTCTGACATTCTATCAATATGTTCTTTCCAGTCGTTCCTATATTTAATTATTCGGTCTGTAAGTTTGAAACTATTTAGTTCCTTTCTTATATCTTCATTCCTTTTCTTATCCAGCAGAGTATATCCTGCTATATTTCTTAAAAATCTCATCTCAGCTGCTCCCAATATTGTTCTTGTCTTTTAGTGATCGTCCAACTTTCTGATCCATACATCATAAAAATAATATTAATATGTATCATGCAATTGTTAAAAGCATCATTGCTTATGGAGCAGAACTTTGGTCATTAACAACAAAAACAAATAAGTATCTTTTGGCAACGGAAATGAATTTTATACGAAGGGCAGCAAGAATTTCAAGAAGAGAAAAAAAAATTAGAAACTCAGTTATAAGGGAGAAAATGAAGATTGAAGACACTATTGTAGTTTATATTAAAACTCAGCAATTAAGATGGTACGGACATGTTCGGCGAATGGAAGAGGATCCGCTACCAAAATGTGTTTTAGAATGGAAACCTGAGGGAAGACGAGACAGAGGAAGACCTAAAATCGTCTGGAGTCAGGGAATATATTTAAACTTGAAGGAGAAACATCTACAACCTGGAGATTGCATGGACCGACAAAATTGGCTATTAGGAAACGGACGATGTCAAAGACATTAATCAACCGATGATCTATCTATCTATCTAGCTTTTATATATATATATATATATATATATATATATATATATATATAGGCCTATATATATATACAGTAATTCAGCCCGAGGGCAGGTCTTTCACTGCAATCATAGTATTTTCATGCTATGCTTTGCAGCTTTACTAGGGAATTATATGTGTGGTAGCTTCCCATTGATATCCACACCGGTAAAGGATGTTTATGATAATGATAAGGATGGTGATGATGGCCGGATGATTTTTCGGGACCGTTGGATCCTAAGCTTCCTGACATTTGTCTTACAGGTGAGGAAAAGCCCGAAAAAATCTCACCCAGGGCCTGTCCCGACCGGGAATCGAACCCGGGCCCGCTACGTGACAAGGCAGCGCGCTACCTCGAGACCACAGCGGTGGACACACACACACACACGCGCGCACACACACACGCGCGCACACACACACGCACACGCACGCACACACACGCACGCACACAGCACGCACGCACACAGCACGCACGCACACACACACACGCATATATATATATATATATATATATATATATCGGGTCAAGAATGCTCTGTTGTATCTAATGGGCTGTGAATGTCCGTATTTGTATTTGTCACGTTGACTTATTTAAAGATATTTCATTGTATTAACGCGGTTTAACCTCACCTTATAGGTAACATTACCTGCCACACGATACCTGGGTCTTACAGTGACACGACCTGTCGGGAGAGGGATTTTAACTGACATACATACTTTTTTCTACCATACTGTCCATGGAGGGCCTCCCCGAAAGAGGGATCAACACAATGTCGAGATTTCATTCGGGATGATGCACCATTTAAAGACATGAATGTATAAATAACAATAATAACAATAACAATAATAATAAAAATAATAAAAATAATAATTATTATTATTATTATTATATTTTATAGTAATTTTGCCCCAGGGCAGGTCTTTCACTGCAATCATAGCATTTGCATGCTATACTTTGCAGTCATAGGTGTCGTAGCTTCCCGTTGCTTTCCACACCGGTGAGGATGATGATGATAATGAAAAGGATGACGATGATAGCCGGATGATTTTCGGGGACCATTGGGCCCTAAACTTCCTGACATTTGTCTTACAGGTGAGGAAAAACCCCGAAAAAATCCTCATCCAGGAGCCTGTCCCGACCGGGAATCGAACCTAGGCTCGCTGCATGACAAGGCAGCACTATACCTCGATACCATAGCGGTGGAAATAATAATAATAATAATAATAATAATAATAATAATAATAATAATAATAATAATAATAATAATAATATAATAATAATATTTATGTAGAGATTTTCAATGTTTACACATCTTTCTGTGCCTGAAGTTTCATTTTTTTTCTCCACTCGTCTCTATCCATCCACCCCATGTCCTCCAGTCCTCTTGTTCTCATTCCAGTTCTTATATCTTGCATCCACGAGTTTCGAGGTCTTCCTTTCCTTCTTCTTCCTGGTGGACACCATTCCAATACTTTTCTGGGTATCCTTTTGTTCTTGCATTCGTCGTACATGCTCATACCAATTTAATTGATTATATATTATGTAATGTACTATTGTATATCTAATATTTATATAATATTAATATTATTAATAATAATAATAATAATAATAATTATTATTATTATTATTATTTTATATAAAGTCCCGTTGGGGTCAGGATTTTTAAACTGACCCAAACCCTCTGGCGGCACTATGGCCCTGGGGTCGACTCAGCCTCTAACGGAAATGAGTACCAGACGCTTGTTCTGGGGGTAAAGGCGGCCGTCGCGCAGGGCTGACAACCCGGCTGACATAAAGTGCCGATTGTCTAGAAAAAGTGGGAGCCTTAACCTCCTACTACCCCAAGGGCCTCCGGGTCTCTTGTGGGATCACTTTACTTTAATTTTTATAAACGGGAACAAAGTACATTAAGAAATTAGACTTATTCTGGAAAGTCATGATATTATGCATTGACTCTTGTCATCATCACAACTTCTATGAAAACATTTTAAACCATGTAACGGTTATTATTATAGTTATATGGAAGCGAAACATGGACTCTTACTTTAAGGGAGGAGAAAATATTACGAGTATTTGAGAATAAAGTTCTTAGGACAATTTTTGGAACGAAGAGAGACAGACAGACAGATGAATGGAGAATACTATACATAACAGTGAGCTACATGGTCTTTATACGAAACCAGATATAATAAGAACAGTTAAGTTTCGTAGACTGCGATAGGCAGGATATGTGGCACAATGGGGAATGAAAGATAGGCACGGAAAGTTCTCATAGGAATACCAGATAAGGAATACCAGATGGAACCATCCATGAAGTAGCTGAAGAATGAGGTGGGAGAATAACATTAACCATGAATTGAGAGAGGTATTGTATACAGAGGACGATTGGAAAACATTAGCTTAGGATAGGAATATACGGGGATTTTATGTCCATGAGTCAATGAACCTCTGGATTCCATAGTGGCAATGCATTAGTTATACAGCCTTTATATACTAGGTTGTATGTTTTTATCTTTGAGCCGTTTTTTACGTGAAATCTGTTGATTTATTATTATTTCACAATTTCTTACAATTGTATCTGTTTTCAATTTCCATTTCCTTGTATCTAACCAATCCTCTTCCTTTGACAACTTCCTGGATGTCATTCTTCAAACTGTGTTTAGGTCATCCCAATCTCCTTTTCACTGGTGATATTCATCTAAGATATTCTTAGACCCTCTTGTGTTCTCCATCTTAACTGTGTGGCTACATCTGCAATAGCATAACAGCCCAATGGGTCTTAGCGTCTCCTTTGTTAGGAGTTACTATACCAACTTATTTTAATTATGCTTATTTCCCAAAGATGTCGTGAATGGCATGCGGTTAACAAACCGACCGAATGAGACAAGTCTGGCAACTAAGGTATTACTAGGATGAAGGAGGTCGGTAAATTTTTCGTAGGCCTTTTTCTTCTTCTTCATCCAAACAAATCTTTAGGCCTACAGGCCTGTTTCGATCTCACTGATGAATTTTGTATCCAGCGTTTCCTTGGACGGCCCAGAGAACTCTTCCCTGTTGGACAATAACGAAGCATGGCCTTGGGAACTCTCTCTGAATTCATTCGTCGCAACTGATTCATCCAGTTGTTCTGGTATTCATGTATATATTTAATGACCTGTTCTAAACGTAGTTCCTTCAAGACATCACCATTGCATTTGTGATCCCATTTGGTATATCCTGCTGTATATCTCATTACACTAGAAGTTATCATTCTCTCTTATCCTTTCCTCAAAGTCCATGCCTCACTGCTGTAGCAAAGTGCAGGTATTGCTAAGGTTTTGTATAACCGTACTCTGCTATCTCTCTGGACTAGCGAAGGTTTCATTACTGAATTTATTATCCCCATTGTTTTATAAAAATTAATAATTCATCCAAATAAGTTAAAAGAAAAAAGGACAACTCTTAGAGGTCTTTTATTGAGATTAAGGATATTATACGAGCCTGATCTTCAGCCCCAGGACCCACGGCTTAAAGTCCTTCCCGGAGGACTTGCTCCTTGGATTTTTCCGTCCTAAAAAATCATCGACTCCGGCCGAGTTTGAACCCGCGAGCCTCGGAACAAGAGGCAAGGAGCATATCCACTAGTCTATCGCGGCCGATGTGATGACCTTGACATTATTATTATTATTATTATTATTATTATTTTAGCACAGTAATTAGTGCTCCGTACCAATGGCTTGACGGTCGAGTACGTGTAACTCTGGCGGGAGGCGCTCCAATACTCAAACAATTCAAGGCCGCCGCGGAACGGTCCGGCCGAGCTACGAACGCATTGTATAACATTTTGGAAAATACAGGTGTCTGGGACCAATACTAACAACAACAAACTGTTACAGAACAGAAACTAACAAATTTATTGCAGCGCAGTTTGTTGTAAAAACATAGATAAACTCAACACGTTTGTATGGGAATCAGTAAATTTCCACAAGTGCACCTCTGGTTTCGAGGTTATCTGGTTCAAACACGGTTAGAGTCATTTAATTTTTTTTTCACAGTTTAAAAATCTTGAGCATAGTCTCCTTCCATTATGCGGCGGAGCTCCATCTTGTTGGAATACGTATACGCGACTTAACTGTTCTTAATATATCTGGTTTCCCATAAAAATCATGTAGCTCACTGTTATGTAGCCTTCTCCATTCACCTGTATGTTAATCTCTGGTACAAATTTTTTTCTAAGAACTTTATTCTCAAATAATCGTAGCCTTTTCTCCTTCCTTAAAATAAGAGTCCATGTTTCGCATCCATATAATATAACTGGAGAAATAACAGTTTTGTATACTTTCAGTTTAAAGTTTTTAAAAAGAAGTTGGGATGACAAGAGTCCCTGTAATGCATAATAGCATGCATTTCCAGAATTGAACCTATGTTTAATTTCTTTGTTTGCCTCATTCATGTTTGTAATTATTGTTCCTAGGTGTTTGAACTCAGCCACTTTTTCAAACTTTCCCTCATTTGTCATTAAGCGTCCATTTCCGTTATATAATGCATTTCTATGTGTGAACATATATCTAGTTTTATTGATGCTTACTACAGCTCCATTTTCTTCATTTATCACCATCATCATCATCATCATCATCATCATCATCATCATCACCATTATTTCAATGTAAGTAAAATAAGCTTTTAAATGACATGTAACTCGTATATACTAACTCCATTAAACTGGAGTGAGTGGATGCTCATGGGAGTGGAGAAAATTGTTCAGCACAGTAGCTGATGTAAATATTTTGTCTTTGTCCATCTTTGTTTTTAATTCCTGTAAACGTGGTGGGTGAGGTTCGCGGACCACAGAGTGATAATTCTGGCGCCATGCAAACTGTCTGCAGGATGTGACGTGTTATTTATAGATAATTCTAAGGAGAGGGGATTTTCCCAAACAAGTAGAAATGTAACACTTCAGTTTTCTAACTTCGTAAAAAAAAAAAAAAGACCGTCAGAATAGAACTCACCACATTTTCTACAAATTTACAATCGAATAGAGTTCCAGTCACGTGATCGATCCTTAGAACTGTAAAAAATGGAGTAAGGCTTCCTTCTCAAGTTAAGCCCGAGGTCATGGGACATAGAAGAAGCTCAAAGTACATGACACAGGAACAAATTCACTGGCACTATCCAACCCGTAGGTTCATGGCTGCGCGAATAATAGCTCTTCATACATTCCTATCCTGAGCTAATATTTTTCATCATCTCCTGAATATCTACTTGCCCCAAATCTTAGTTAATGTAATTTTCGCACCTCATTCTTGGTCTACCAACTGGGCGTTTTCCTTTTGTTTTTTTACAAGAAGCTTCCATGTCCCTCTTTCATTCCCCATTCGTGCCACATGTCCAACCCATAACACTTTACGAGACATAATCGTTCTTATCATATCTGGTTTCCCGTAAAGATCATGCAGCTCACTGCAATGTAAGTCTTCTCCATTCACCTGTCTGTTGATCTCTCTTTGGTCCAAAACATTTCCTAAGAACTTTATTCTCAAATACTAATATTTACCTCCTTTAAAGTAAGAGTCCATGTTTTGCATCCTTATAATATAACTGGGTCCCGCGCCGTAGCCGAGCGGTTAAGGTAGGAAGCCTTGGCGCAGAGCTACGGGACTTGCGCTGGTTCGAGTCTCCATGGGGGAAGAAATTTTCTCATGGTATTTCGGCCAGTATGGGACCGGTGCCCACCCAGCATCGTGAGGCAATTGGGTAGCTACGATAAGTAGCGGCTCCAGGTTGAGGAACCAGCTATAACGGCTGGGGGACTCGACATGCTAACCACATGTCACCCCTACACTGGCTGTTGATCATCTACCTCTGTGATTGACACATGTGGATGTGAAGGGCCAGCAGCAGGCTGGTAAAAGGGCAACCGCTGAAAAGTGGAAAGACCCTCAATCGGATAATATAACTGGGAGAATAACATATATATTTTCATAAGTAATGCCACGAGTGATTTCCAAATCACGGACACGGCCTTTGTACATCACAACGCTACTCTGAGAGAAATTTCAACAACGCAGATTTCGGCATGTAATGGTTGACAGTTCCCTTGTTAGTATTTAAAGGCGCAATTCCGTCTTACTGACAGAAGTAAATTGCAGTTTGTTTCACTTCTTTTCAAGCTTCTGAATTCCTACGCTCTTAATTCTACCTGGCATCCAGATTTGAGAAGCTATCTTCTTACCACAATATTCTGATAACAGTTCCTCTTCATAGCAATTCCTCTTATTCTACTTCTTTCACAGTAGCCTCTGCCCGCTCCTGGAATATACTTCTTCAAGATATCAGGGATTGCCGCACACTTGGCACTTTTAAGTCACGCTCATTAGTTTGATCCTTCCGGGAAATTCTCGTATAAGACTTGAAAGCATAATAATAGTCCCTTCGATTGGTTGCTGGCCAAAGGAAGGCAAGACCAGTGATGGGGCTGCCATATTATAGCCTCTGGTCAGACTTTTCTGGAGAAGAAAAGAAAATAAAGGAAAGAAGAAATGGAAGAAAGGAAAGACTCCCTAGCCCTCGGATGCCCTAATAGCGTCGGGGTTCGAAAAAAACAAGAGTTAACCAAGAGAGGTTAGATAGTAAAGTTAGAAGAGTGCAAAACACAAGTAAGTGGAAGATCACTGGGCCGTCCTATGAAACGCTGGAGGGAAAATTTTCTATAGGATCGTAACAGGCCTTGGCCTAATACTTGGAAGGAAGAAGAAGAAGAAGTCACGCTCATACAGTTACCTGTTGTTAAATAAATAATTTTTCTCGAGAGTTAAATTTATTCCATGTCATTAATAGTTTTTTTTTCATTTTTCTATCTTGTACATTTCATATTTCATTTATTAAATCTAGATTAAATCAAAATATTCTGTAAATAATAATTATATTGTAGACATACGAACTAAAATCGTTGTTAACAACAATATAATAGAACAAGTTAATAACTTTACTTATCTTGGCTGCAACCTTTCCTACGACACATGCAAAGACATGGACATAAAATTGATCAAATTCCAAAAGCTTATAGGAACAATAAAAAAACACTCTTCTCCGAAAAGTAGGCCAGATACAATTAAAAAAATTTCTAAAACAATGGCTCTTCCAACTCTACTTTATGGCTCTGAAACCTGGACTCTTACTACAGGCAAATTAAATAGGATAGTAGCTGCAGAAATGAAGACCTTTAGCTTTATGACCACATGCGTAATGAAGATATCCGCTAAGCTCTCAACACACCAGCAATAACTGAAACCATCGAAGTATACCAAAATAATTGGCATGGACACCTCCTTAGAATGCCAAACAATAGTCTACCTCAGAAGCTATTCAACTACAGACCCACAGGGCGACGAGACCCTGAACGATCTTAAGAAGCGATGGAGGGACCAATTTCTATCCTGAAGCGGAACAGGTCACTAGCCTAATCCCTGACTATTATTGATGATGACATTCTATAAATATTTATTGTAATTAGATGTAACCATTTTTTTTTGTATTTTTTTAATCATGTTGAGTGGTAGACAAGGCCTTAAGGTCTTAACTCTGCCTAGTAAAATAAAGCTATTATTATTATTATTATTATTATTAATTATTATTATTATTCGTTATAATATTCAGAACGAACAAACCTATATTTCAAGTTGTTACAAAGCATTTTATTATATGGATCCGAAACCTGGACAGTAAGTAGAAAACAAGCTCAAATTTGCAAATTAGATATATTCCAACTTAAATTCTACCCCCCCCCTTAAAAATAAAACTTTACAAGGTTTATAAATCCAGCTGGAACCTTAATAAAATTTATAATATTATTACCTATATTATGGGGCACGCCGTAGCGTAGTGGTTAAGGCACTGAGCTACAAGCCGGAGGGTCGAGGGTTCAAGTCCCGTTGGGGTCAGGATTTTTAAACTGACCCAAATCCTCTGGCGGCACTATGACCCTGGGGTCGACTCAGCCTCTAACTGAAATGAGTACCAGACGCTTGTTCTGGGGTAAAGGCGGCCGTCACGCAGGGCTGACAACCCGGCTGACATAAAGTGCCGATTGTCTAGAAAAAGTGGGAGCCTTAACCTCCTACTACCCCAAGGGCCTCCTGAGGCCTGTTGTGGGATCACTTTATTACCTATATTATAGGAACATTTATGGAGTTCCCTGTTAGCAGTAGAAATGGATTTTTGGAGGCGATCGACAAGAATTTAAAAAAGGGATAAAGTCAGAAACAGCACAATAAAGGAAATTATGCAAGTTGAAAAAATAATATTAGAAAAAATAGAAGAAAAACGTTTGAAATGGTATGGACACCTCATAAGAATGGCAGAAGAGAGAATACCAAACAAGATCCTTAATTGGAAATCTAATGGAAAAAATGGAAGAGTCAGACCAAGAGAACGTTGGGATAGATGGAGTGAGGAGAAATGTGGAAGCTAGAGATTTGAGGGAAGAAGATGCTTTAGACAGGAACCTCTGCGACAAACCACTTTGGGTTGAAGGAGAAACACTGTATTGTGGAATATTCCTAATAAAAATATTATTACGATTATGATTATTATAAAATAAAGTATTGTCTGGTGTGTCACCTGACCACTTGGATCGCGTGGGTCTACCATATCATCCGTGTAATAGATCAAACAACATCACGCAGTAGGTATCGGTAGGTATCACAAAGACTTGGTCCGCAACCTTGAGTCCCGAGGTCGAATCCAGCCGACTTCCGCGAAGTTATCAGCGGCGTACTGGTTCCTTTGTCCTTTTTCACTGTTATCTACACAATGTTAATATCATATTCTCGTTATATCAGGTCCACAGCCTGTTCCTAACAAAAATAAATGTCCTTACATCTCCTTTTCGGTTTTCCAGGCGATCTCTTCTTCTATCCACTCAACTGGATATTTAACTGATTTCTAATCTCTTCATTTCTTACCTTATCTGGTTTTATACACAGTTATTCTTAAAATAATTAATGTTAAATGATATGCCTGTATACCCAACAACAACGACGACGACGGCAACGATAATGATAATATTCATAATAATCATAATATAATAATAATAATAATAATAATAATATAATAATAATAATAATAATAATGTGTCACACCATCTAATATTTGCAGACGACCAAGTGGTGATTACTCAGGATGCGAAAGATGCATCTTACATGACAAGGAAATTAATTGAGGAACACAAGAAATGGGGATTAAATATGAATATTAAGAAAACATAATATCTCATGACAGAACTAGAGAATGAAGAGAAATTACAATGTGGAAATTAAGAAAGTTGAAAAATTCAAATATTTAGGATCAGTTTTAGAATCAGATGGGAAAATTTATAGTGAAATTAAGAAAAGAATTAGTGAAGGAAGAAAAGTAATTGGAATGTTAAATTCAGTGATATGGAGTAAAAAATAAAACCAAGACATTAATATTTAAATAATTAGTAAAAAGTGTTATGTTGTATGGTGCACAGACCTGGACTTTAGGTAGAAAGTAAGCAAAAAATTATTGACAACAGAGATGGTTTTTTGGGAAGGGAATCAAGAAAATCAAGAAAGGAGAAAATTCGGAATAGGAAAATTAGAGAAATTATGAATGTTAAACATAATATTATAGAATTAATAGAAGAACGAAGATTGAAATGGTATGGGCATCTGAAGAGGATGGAGAATAATGGAATCCCAAGAATGATGCTGGATTGGAATGCTGAAGGACTGATGAGGAGGAGGAGGGAGAAACCCAGGGAACAGTGGATGGATGAAGTGAGAAGAAACATGATCAGCAGAGACTTCAAAGAAGAAGATGCTGAGGATAGAAATCTGTGGCGGAGCAAAATACAATTGGGCTGAAGGATAACTGCAGTAATGTAGAGAAAATCATATAAAGTAATAATAATAATTTGCGGCCGTGCCCTCGCGCACGGCTTTAGTGTCCGACACGCAGATCCTGCGCCGTAGCCAAGTGCTTAAGGCAGAAAGCCTTGGCGCAGAGCTCTGGGACTTGCGCTGGTTCGAGTCTCCATGGGAGAATACATTTTCTCATGGAATTTCGGCCAGTATTGGGACCGGTACCCACCCAGCATCGTGATGCATTTGGGTAGCTACAATAAGTAGCGACCCCAGTTTGAGAGGACTAGCTATAACGGCTGACCACATGTCACCCCTACAATGGCTAGATGATCGTCTACCTCTTTGATTAACACATGTGGATGTGAGGCCAGCAGCCGGATGGTAGGCCAAGGGCTTCTAGGCCTGTCGCACTTGGAGTTTTTTTTTAAATAATATTAATAATGGTGATTTTTTTTATTCAGGACTTTTTTCTACATTACAGTAGTTATTCTTCAGCCCAAATGTATTTTGCTCCGCCACAGGTTTCCATTCTCAGCATCTTCTTCTTTGAGGTCTGTGCTGATCATGTTTCTTCTCACTTCATCCATCCACTGTTCCCTGGGTTTTCCCCTCCTCCTCCTGCCTTCAGCATTCCAATCCAGCATCATTCTTGGGATTTTATTATTCTCCAACCTCTTGAGATGTCCATACCATTTCAATCTTCGTTCTTCTATTACTTCTGTAATATTATCATTATTTCTCCGATTTTCTGGTTCTGAATTGATGTCAACAAGAGACATGTGGTTAGCACTTCGCCTCAATGAGGCTTATGGTTCGTTTATGAGCCTGAGAATCTTGAAACTGGGTACCCACGGCTTAAAACCCTTGGATTTTTCCGTCCTAAAAATGTATCAATCCTAGCCGGAGTTGAACCTCCGATCCTATGGACTAGAGGCAAGGAACATCATCACCGCGGCCGACAAGCTGCCATATTTATACAGTTTTTCATATGTCGGCAAATGTAACAGTACTAGTACTCCTGGCGCGACAGGGCTAGAAGGCCCTTAGCCTACCAGCTGGCTGCTCTCCTCACATCCACATGTGTCAATTACAGAGGTAGATGATCATCAGTCAGTGTAGGGGTGACATGTGGTTAGCATGTCGAGTTCCCCAGTCGTTATAGCTGATTTTCTGAACCTGGAGCCGCTACTTATTGTAGCTACCCAAATGCCTCACCGGTCGCATACTGGCCGAAATACCATGAGAAAATTTCTTCCCCCATGGAGACTCGAACCAGCGCAAGTCCCGTAGCTCTGCGCCAAAGCTTCCTGCCTTAACCACTCGGCTACGGCACCGGGACAAAAAAATATAACAGTACAGACCAAATAACTTTTTTTGTTTGTATCTCACACTTTATTTTTTATTTGAAACTACAGTGCGCTGCTACGCCCAAATAAATGAAATATGTCTTTTTATTTTTAGTTGAATAAGTTGAAAGAAAATTACGGTTTAATTAAATGTATGGTATACGTTGCGACGATCCAAACATGGCGGTTGCTAGAGTCAATTTCTAATTTAAGATTTCAGGTAAACCCCCAATTATAATGGTTGTATTTCACTAAGTTTCGGATAATACCTACATCGGCTTATTTTAATAGGATATACTGAGTTTCGTTGTGAAATATCGAAAATTGTGACCGCTAGAGCGATTTTTAAATTTTCATTTTAGGTGAAGTCCTACACCTAATGGTTTTAGAGAGTCCAATTGTGAATCTAAACCATCCAAAAACTCACTCTAACACATACACACAAATTAATCAAAATTGGTCTAGTATAGGCATTTTTTAAAATTTCATATTTCAACTTCTAACACCCTGATTTCGCTGATTTTTGGATGATACATACCTCAATTTATTTTAATAGGATATACTAAGTTTCGTTGTGAAACAAAAAAAATGTGACTGCTAGAGTGATTTTAAATTTTCATTTCAGGTGAACTCCTATACCTAATGATTTTAAAGGGTCCAATTGTGAATCTAAACCATCGAGTGACTAAATGAGACACACATAAAAAAATTCATCAAAATCGGTCCAGTTGTTTAGGAAGAGTTCAGTGACAAACACATGTAGAGAAGAATTATATATATTAAGATATGTATGATGAAAGTTGAAAATTAAAATGTACCTTTTGGTAGGTGCCGTCGTCCTCAACTTTGTTAAAATATTGTATATAAAATTAACTGGAGCGCTTTCGGAAGTTATCTTCCATCTTCTACTAGTATTGATTAAGATAAGTTACTAACATACACAGGCTGAATTTTTTATATAAAGATTTTTTTTGTAACAAAAATTCTCATAAAAATAAGTGAAAATTAATTAAAAGGCCAACATGCACACTCTATTGAGTAACACTAAGAATTTGGGACTGGAAGTAAACATCAATAAAACTAAATATATGTTCACACATAGAAATACATTATATAATGGAAATGGACAGTTAATGACAAATGAGGGAAATTTTGAAGAAGTGGCTGAATTGAAATACCTATGAAAAATAATTACAAACAGCCCACTGCTGTGGTCTCGAGGTAGCATGCTGCCTTGTCACGCAGCGGGCCCGGGTTCGATCCCCGCTCGGGACATGTTTCCTGGGTGAGGTTTTTTCGGGGTTTTTCCTCACCTGTTACACAAATGTCAGGATACTTTAAGGCCCAAACGGTCCCCGAACATCATCTGGCCATCATTATCATTAATATCATATTCACCTCATTAGATTAAGTTTAGGTTTAAGGCCTCTCCTGGCGCATCATTACCCATCATATCATTGGGGCAGCGTAACCCTGCCTTCCAGGCGCCCCATCTTCAGAAGTGGGTTACAATATGCCAATGCCAGGATAGAATACCTGAAATGTCGAATGACAAACAGGTGGCATTGAACAAAAAAAAATTACAAACATGAAAGAGATGCACAAAGAAATTAGACATAGCATATGAGTTATAATAAAATAACATTGAGGTTATGTTTTGTAGCAGGTTGTGATGACGAGATGAACGGAAACAATGATAACGAGATGCCAATGTCACCTGGAAGCAACAATCGTATCCGGGCTCTTGCTGCATGCTACAATGCAACAACCAATCAGTCACACATTCCACTACCTCAATGGAAAGCGAACCTACAGGCCAACTCAGAGGTGATCAAGTGGAAAAACAAATTCGAGGAGGCTGAGAAAAAGAGGAAAGCTCTTTTAACACAATCACAGAAATGTAAGTGTGTTTATTTTAGTGTTAATTGAAAATTAATAATTAATAAAATATTTAGTGATTAAATAAAATAAAACTGTTAAAGTTTTATACGATTTTCATATTTATTTTAATACAAATTTGTTACAGCTGTTTCAATACTCTGTGAAGAAGGTACAAAGTACTGAAACAGCTGTAACAAATTTGTATTAAAATAAATATGAAAATCGTATAAAACTTTAACGGGGGCACGCCGTAGCGTAGTGGTTAAGGCACTGAGCTACAAGCCGGAGGGTCGAGGGTTCAAGTCCCGTTGGGGTCAGGATTTTTAAACTGACCCAAACCCTCTGGCGGCACTATGGCCCTGGGGTCGACTCAGCCTCTAACGGAAATGAGTACCAGACGCTTGTTCTGGGGGTAAAGGCGGCCGTCACGCAGGGCTGACAACCCGGCTGACATAAAGTGCCGATTGTCTAGAAAAAGTGGGAGCCCTAACCTCCTACTACCCCAAGGGCCTCTGGGTCTGTTGTGGGATCACTTTTTATAAAACTTTAACAGTTTTATTTTATTTAATCACTAAACATAATGGATTTACATCAAGTAAACACCAAACCAATTGATTAATTAATAAAATAGTCTGACTAAAAGTGGAGTTGGGTGTATAGAGAGATTACTGAGAAATATTCAGCATTCAAAACATGCTGGCAGAAGCCTTTCGAGATTATGGATACACAGTTTATGAGGAAGTTCATGGTGTGGCCACTAATGGGAATAATAGACGATTAGATATTATTGCATTTAGACCGTCTTCTAAAATTGGTATGATATTAGATCCCACAATTTGTTTTGAGACTCATAGTGGCCAGCCTGAGGAAGTTAACTCTGAAAACAAAGCAATATATGAGCCAACAGTTGACTATTACAAAGATAAATACCAATTAGATAGTATAACTGTCACAGGATTGATGATTGGGTCAAGAGGTACTATACCAGGATTCTTAGGTAAATTTTGGAATTTCTTAGATTCTAAAATTGCCATCGCTGCCATTAGAGGGTCAATTTCAATTTTAAGAAACCATCTTTACAAAATTTCTACTTTATAGAATATACTTCAATTTCAATTTGAAATTTTTTAATGTATTTACAACATGTATTTCATCAATTTCGAATATTAATTGTCTGTATCACTTTGTCCTTGTGGCAGTCCTCTAATGAGGAAAGTTTTATTTAATAAAAAAAATCTGTTATTGAATGTGGAATGAAAGATGGCTGTAAAAGGCAATAAATAAGTTGTTATTGTTGTCCAATTGTGATGAGTGTTAGTTGATTTGTGCCATTCTTTCTCTTGCTTCCCAATAATTTCTTGGTTGAGCTGTTTTTCCTGTTCAGTTCCTTGCACGTCAGAAGGTGTTCCTGGTTGAGTACTTGATCTTCTTCATTGCATATACAACACTGATTTCCATCTTGTGGAGATGATCAAGTAGGTAATGGTGACCAATGAACAGTCAAAATGTGGCTGCAGCAGACTTTCTTGGCATTGTCAGGATGTGGGATAGTTGGTGAATATTTGCATAGCATTTTTGCTCTAGTTTTCCATTTGTTATGCTTTGAAGTTGTATTGATGTTTTATGTTTGTGATTCTAGAAAATATCCTATTTCTTATGTGGTTTACAGAGTATTGTGGTTCCCTTTTTGGTGAGCATGTCAGCAATTTCATTACCAATAATGCCAACGTGTGCTGGAATCATTGTAATACTATTCCCTGTAGTCCTGGTATAAGGATTTTGATTACACTGAGCAACAAAAAATAAACTTTTTTTGTCTCAGAAAGAAAATATGTGATTCTGATAGTATTTTTTCTCCTGAATTCAAATATTGGTTTTTCTCCATCACGCAAGGTTTCTGAGAGACAGGCATTTGTAATTTCATACACTTTAATATTTTCTGCATTCGTAACTACACAATATTGAAACATTCAGACTCACCTAGAAAGTAAGAAATGACGATTTTCTGCTATATTTCGCCTGTGGAGCATCCCTCTTGATGGTCCAACAATAATCGGCCAGCATATTAGGATTCCATTTGCCTTGATATCTCTTTTCCATAGCTGAAACCATTTGAGTTAACTCATTTGGTTTTATTTTACAATGGACAAATGGATGAAAAAATGTTTATTAAAAATAATTATTTAAATCCATTAATTGAAATTGAAATAAAAAAACTGTGGGTGATGGAGAAATTCCAAATACATATTTGAAAACACAATAAAAAACTGCATTAAGTACAATTACTGGTACTCATGAGACAAAAATCATGTTGACCAGTGTTATCAATCCGATGTTTTTTATATTTGGGGGATGTTGTCAAGTGAAAGTTGCAGATGGACTCAGTTGCTGCTTTGGAGTCTGTTAGTATGACTACTTTGTTGGATATTTGTCCAGTAGAAAATGTTTTGTAGTGCAGTTTCAATTGCAGTGATTTCTACATGAAAGTTATTGTCATATGACCCTAAAGGTAGGTACTGTGAGAAATAAGTAGGTTTTCATGTTGTATATTTATGTCGTCAAGTAATAGTTTATTTCATTGTGAAGTTGGGAAGCAAGGAAATGATTAAAAACTGGGCTATAGCAATGTTTTTAATTTCCGAGATTCTGTAAAACACTTCACAAATGTGCATTGTACATTATTTTTTGCATGATGGTCTTTTCAAAATAATAAAAAAATAGTAAAATAATTACATCTTTGTTGGAAATATTTGCGTTCATTATAAACAACTAACTATTGTTAACAGTCTGATCAATGTTTATATGGTAAATACCGAAAATAATTTAGTTGATACTACAGCAGGCTGTGACACCATTCAGGGATCAAATGACAGCAAGTATTATCGCCTCACTATGATGATTGTCCATTAATATAAAAGCGGGTGCCATGCAACAATGCTTGACAATGATTAACATGCAGAATTATTATAGTGGCGGTAGTTGGCATCTTTGTATTTAATTATATATACAGCTGCGGGGAAAGAAAGCGAGCCACTAGAAAACCATCATAGTGAAGCTATAATACGAATTTATTGTTTTATATCATTTCAAATAAAGTTCAGTTCATTTAAAATGCAGTGATTTTTTCCGTATAATGTATATTAACACTACCTTTTGGATACATTTTTGTATATATCTATTGTATGTGGTAAACATCAAGGGCAGTGGTTTTACTTCCTGCACTAGGTAGGTAATTTGTAATATTATAGTATAGTTATTCAGTTATTTTTAGGTTGGCAACCCCGAAATTTAGGAAATTGAACTTTCAATCATGGTCGCCATTGTTGTAAGTACGACAGAATGCACTATCATGCAAAAAATATTTATATATTTAGTACTGAGCCATTTGTGTGAACATTTGCAGGTGAACGAGAACTGGCAGACTTGGACAGGAGGTACCAACAGTTGCATAATGACCACAACTCTGTCAGAAGACAGTTGTCTGAAAAAGAAGCAAAATTGGCACAATTACAGTCAGGTAAAACTTGCCTTAATTTTATCTCCAATATCATCATCATTGTCTGTTCATAAACTTAGGCCATATGTTGACCTGTTTTGGTCTCAATAGAAATACCATCCAAAAGTCTTTTGAGTGGACGGCTTAACATTTCAACTATTATAGGAAATATCACTATGAGGTTTAATTTAAAATTTAAAATAAAATTCTTTCAACCTCACCTCATATCCAGTCTTCTAATTAGACTGGTTTCATAACTTTAGTGGTTACATCTTCAGTATTTACACAGTGATGTTTTGTCATCCAGGAGCTCTGCATCTTACTCTATCGGTTGGCGGACCGATGAATCTCCCAATGAATTTTTTAAATTGTACCAATCCAGATACAATCATTAATTAAATTTCATTTTGTTTTGTGTAAAATATATATATGGTATGATAAGAAAAATAAATGCCTGGACAGGATTCGAACCCGGATCTCTGAGTCTGTACCTCAGCGTGATATCCATTACACTACCAGGCGAATCCAATTCAAACACTTATTTTTCTTATATATGCATTATATTCTCCATTATTACTAGATGTCTAAGACCGAGTTCTCGCGACATCTAGTAATAATGGAGAATATAATACATATATAAGAAAAATAAGTGTTTGAATTGGATTCGCCTGGTAGTGTAATGGATATCACGCTGAGGTACAGACTCAGAGATCCGGGTTCGAATCCCGTCCAGGCATTTATTTTTCTTATCATACCATATTAAGCTTGCATTGCTCAATGTTAAACATTTAATTATAACATATATATATATATATATATATATATATATACATAACATGAAAAGAAAAATAAATGCTTGAACCTGGATTTGAGCCCTGACCTCTGAACTGATACTTCATTGCACTATCCAGACAATCCTAGCACAAACATTTATTTTTCTTTATATATATTCTCTATCACGAGAGGTAGCGAGAACTCAGTCTCACTGCCCTCTAGTGGCTACTATAACAAATAAACAAATTAAAGAGAATTTTTACTTTATAGCCGTGACACTTCTTTATTTAGATGTTATAATTAAATTTTTGACATTGAACAATGCAGGCCTAATATGACATGAAAAGAAAAATAAATGCCTGAACCGGCATTTGAACCCAGACCTCTGAATTGATACTTCAGTGCTCTACTGATTATACCATCCACACAATCCTAGCACTAACATTTATTTATTTTAAAATAAAATAATCGGTAGTTACACCATCCAGACAATTGTAGCACAAACGTTTATTTTAGAATAAATAAATGTTTGTGCTAGGATTATCTGGATGGCGTAATTGATGGTGCACTGATATATCAATTCAGAGGTCTGGGTTCAAATTCCGCTTCAGGCATTTATTTTTCTTTTCATGTCGTATTAGGCCTGTATTGCCCAATGCCAAAAAAATCATTATAACATATATATATATATATATATATATATATATATATATATATGGTATGATAAGAAAAATAAATGCCTGGACGGGATTCGAACCCGGATCTCTCTCTCTCTATATATATGTATATTCCTCAGATTAGTAAGATGTTAATTATATAATTTTTACCTGGTAAGTTAGTCTTCCTCAACTAAATTATTAAACTTCTTCAAGTTATTCTAATATGGAGGCCATTCGAAAACAATGTTTCATCCTCTGCATTTTAACTGGAACAGTTAGTGTTATATATGTTGTATAATGGATTGATGTTTGCGGTTATGTTCTCGTTGAGTAGGTATGAATTTCTTAGATCATTATTCACATACTGTTATATTCCATGATGTTTGACAGCCTTCCCTTTTATAGGTTTCAAGCTTTTTTTTTTATTTCACTTATTATTTAGTGAACATATTTAAGTAGTCAATAACAACAGGGGGGTCGATATGATTAGTTCTAGAAATTATTGAATTATAAAATGAAAATAATCTTTCAGTAATAGATTTTGAGATCACTACAAATAAAAGGATTGATGAGGCCAACGCTTGAATTAAGAAATATTTTAGGGAGGCCTCAATTAAAAATATTATTGATGCAACAAATAAAAGAACAAGGAAAATAAATTGATTAATATTCAAATCTCCATGTATATAATCATCCCTATAAAGAATAACTAAGCATACATAGAAATAGCAAAAAATGCTTAAAAGTTGAGTGGGTAGCATTAGAACACACATACTTGCTATTTATTTGTGTATTTTTAGTTCTTTTATTTCTAAAATGAATGGATATTTTGCAGTTTCGGAGAAAGTGTATCGAGAGTATGAATCGTTGAAGAATAAACATGATGTGCAGTCAAGGGTGATGCAGGACGCTATGAAATCAGCATCGCAGGTAAGTCACAAATCCTTTATGTTGGTTCTGTCCTCTTTTTAATGTATTTTATTTATTAACCAAAAAGAAACCACTCAAAATCCCAGTGAAAAATTAATAGTAAACTATTTCCATTGTTCCATCCATCTAAATCCTCTAGATAAATTCACTTGTCACTTTGTGAATTTATCGATGATTTGAAAATCACTTGTGACATTACTTGTGTCAAAGAGTCCCCATAATGCATAATGATATGCATTTCCAGAATAGAAATGTTTAATTTCTTTGTGCATCTCATTCCTGTTTTAATTATTGTTCCTAGGTATTTGAATTCAGTCTCTTCTTCAAAATTTCCCTCATTTGTCATCAACTGTTCATTTCCATTATATATCATGTATTTCTATGTGTCGTCAAATACCCCATTCGGTTCTCCAGGCAGGGACTACTTCAGGGAACCCATGCCAAAGGCTTCTTCTAGGAAAACCAGAGGGAAAATGCCCAGTTGGTAGACCAAGAATGAGGTGGAAGAATAACATTAACTTTGATTTGAGGGAAACAGATTATACAGGCAATGATTGGAAAGCATTAGCTCAGGATAGGGATGTATGGAGAGCTTATGTCCGCGTGGCCATGAACCTACAGCTTCGATAGTGCCAGTGAGTAATGGGTAGTGAGTATTTCTATGTTACACCATTTATTTAATTTACTTCCCTTCATAAAACTTACCCAGCTGAGATAATCTTTTTGTAAGTTAGATTTACAATTCTTGTAGAAGTCTCTGTCTTTTATTAATTGAATAAAAATAAAACGTTTTATTTGATTTTCATATTTATTATATAATTCAGTGACAGCTGTGAATTTAGAAAATTCAAAATATGCTAACCACCTATTCCAATTTAAACATTGTTTCGATCCAAATTTTGAAATTTTACATATTTGTGATAAAGGTAAGAAGTTAGATCTTTTGGAGGCTGTAGAAATTAATAAATTTAAAAGTAGTAAAAACTGTTAAATTCTCAACTTGATTTGAACGAATCCCCTTTGTTAAATTAAAAAATTTAAATAAATATTGTTGTATTGTTGCTTAGATCAGTTGGAACACAATTCATAATTTGTTAACATGTCTGAAGAAGGTACAGTGTACCGAAACAGCTGTCACTGAATTATATAATAAAATGAAAATCAAATAAAACTACGTTTTATTTTTATTTAATTAATAAATATGGATTTTCATCAAGTAAACACCAACTCAATTGATTATCTCTGTCTTTTATTAAATAAATACAAATTTCAATATAAATGTATGATTTGTTATTACTTAATAAATATATACCAGTAATGTAAATTATTGTATTAGTGTATTTTGTACACTATGGGGGCTTTTATTTAATCAATTTCCTCTTTTCTGTTGACTTTTTTATTTATTAAAGTTGGCTAAATTGTTTTTTTTTAAATATTCCAACAATGGATTTTTAATTGTAATAAATCTAGTAGTATGTTATATTTGTAATAATACTTAATTATGAGTTGTGTGTTTGATGGGTGGAAAAAAATGTTGTTCACGTATACAAATACAACATGTTTATGTACTGGTGTAACAGCACTATTTATGGCAAGTAAACAAACATTACAGGGAAAGATACAATAAGGCTCAGCACAAAAGTTTTGGCTCAAGTATAGAAACATTTACCCTTGATTTTTCAGTTTGTTGTTTTGAGTTATAACTCTTCTTCTGTATTTAGTAAAATTTTTAAATATTTTAAAATTTTTAAAATAATTTTTATAACTATATTTTAGAATTTTAAGTACCGTATTTATTCAAATACACATATTGTGATGGTGACTTGCTATTTTCTCCAGAGAGTATGTTAAATATATTCGTTAGAAAAAATGTAAAAATGTAAAAATCATTGTAAATGATGGAAAATAATTTGAAAAATAAAACCCTCCGATTGAGGGTCTTTCCACTTTTCAGCGGTTGCCCTTTTACCAGCCGGCTACTGGCCCTTCACATCCACATGTGTCAATCACAGAGGTAGATGATCAACAGCCAGTGTAGGGGTGACATGTGGTTAGCATGTCGAGTCCCCCAGCCATTTATAGCTGGTTCCTCAACCTGGAGCCGCTACTTATTGTAGCTACCCAATTGCCTCACGATGCTGGGTGGGCACCGGTCCCATACTGGCCGAAATACCACGAGGAAATTTCTTCCCCCATGGAGACTCGAACCAGCGCAAGTCCCGTAGCTCTGCACCAAGGCTTCCTACCTTAACCGCTCGGCTATGGCGCGGGACTAAAAATAAAACCCTAAGAGTAAAATTTGACAGGATTTATGAAGAAATAAAAAAAGGTATTTTAAAATCACTGCACATAATGGAAACTTCAGTACAATTGTTCCTTTCAAAGTCTCACACCCATATAGCAATATCCTGTTCACATTGCTATTGAATTGTCTTAATTTAGTTCCAGTTGATATTTGTTTAGATCTCCGTATGGGTGACAATTGTGAGAATACAGCTTTTGATTTTCTAATTAGCTCCTTAATATTGCCTTCTGATCCTGCTTTTTTTTTAGTATCATGCTTCCTAAATACTGGAATTTGGCTACCTCCTCTATTTCTATACCATTGAGCTGCAAATCACATATCAGTTAAGTTATGTAGATAAGAAATAACACTATGAGGTTTTTTAATATTGTTTATTTTTTTTTTCACTCACCTCATACTTCATAACTCCTCGCAAACCCAGGGTTTCATCACATCATTTGTGACATTCTCAATGCTGTGTCACATTCACAACTGACATCCGATTGCCTTCTATCCTGCAGACTGACCTCCGTGCCATCTGATGGCTGACCGACGAACTTCCAAATCAGTCCTCTCTCCTTATAACCGGGTATTTCAAAATTCATAGTTGCATTTTCATTCTTGCATATGTAAATTTTTTCCCAAATTGTGAGTTCCTTCGGTTTTTCCAATTGTTTAAGTAATTTTGTGCAGATTTTTCGGTTTCTCCATTTTTAATATTTCTGAGGTGTTCCTTTAATCTTGTATTTAGATTCCTTTTTGTTTTTCCTATGTATATCTTTTCACAATCTTTACAATTAATTTGATAAATTCCCGATTTTTTGCAGTCTTCAATCTTTTCATTTTTGTTGGTTTTTATTAAATTACCTAAGCTGTAATCATTTTTCGGTGCTAATTTAATGTTGAATTTGTTGAAGATTTTTTGAAACCAACAAAAATGAAAAGATTGAAGACTGCAAAAAATCGGGAATTTATCAAATTAATTGTAAAGATTGTGAAAAGATATACATAGGAAAAACAAAAAGGAATCTAAATACAAGATTAAAGGAACACCTCAGAAATGTTAAAAATGGAGAAACCGAAAAATCTGCAATAGCTGCACTTGCCTGGTCAGAAAAACATAGAATAGAAACCAAAACAAAATTACTTAAACAATTGGAAAAACCGAAGGAACTCACAATTTGGGAAAAAATTTACATATGCAAGAATGAAAATACAACTATGAATTTTGAAATACCCGGTTATAAGGAGAGAGGACCGATTTGGAAGTTCGTTGGTCAGCCATCAGATGGCGCGGAGGTCAGTCTGCAGGATAGAAGGCAATCGGACGTCAGTTATGAACGTGACACAGCATTGAGAATGTCACAAATGATGTGATGAAACCCTGGGTTTGCGAGGAGTTATGAAGTATGAGGTGAGTGAAATAAAAAATAAACAACACATATCAGTTGCATTGTTTACTCTCATTAGTTTAGTTTTTTTGTTTATTCTCACAGACCTCACTGACTTCTCTAGATAAGTCTTCTTCATTATCCAAGGATTAAACCTGTTGGCTCATTCTGGTTTCATGAAAGCTAGAATTGTTAAAATTGTTCAGACCATCTTCTGTGTGGGCATCCAACATTTCTCCTTCCATGTGGTTTATAATTTACCAATAATTTTGGAAATGTTTCTTCTGGCATTCTAACAACATGTTCTTTCCAGCGTTCCTATATTTAATTATTCAATCTGTAAGTTTGAAAATATTTAGTTCCTTTCTTATATCTTCATTTCTTTTCTTATCCAGCAGAGTATATCCTGCTATATTTCTTAAAAATCTCATCTCAATTGCTTCCTATCTTTGTTCTTGTCTTTTAGTGTTCGTCCAACATTCTGATCTATACATCAATACAGGAACAGCCATTACTTTATAAAATTTTATTTTTGTTTCTTTTCTTGTGTTTTTAAGGATTCTTTTAATTGCGCCACACATTAGATCAAATTTATTTACTTTGTCATTAATATCTTTAATTTTAACATATGATAAATTGAAACCTAGATATTTAAAACTGTTCACTTGCTCTGAAATTTTATTATCAATTACTATTTTTGCTCTTAAGGTATCATGTCCTGTAAATGCTAAAAGTTTAGTTTTATTCTTTGAAATTTTAAAATTATAATTGGCACTTATTTTTTGCAAATTAAAAATAGCTCTTTGTAGATCATGTTATGAACTGGAAATCACTATTTGATGTCGGAAAATAATATTTAAAATTATATAATCAACTTTACAAAGTCAATTGTACACATTTTACTCCATGACTGTAATAATTAGGGCTCAGAAGTTGAGGAAAAATCCTTTTTTTTCCTCCATTTTATATCTGACGACGAGGCCCAACTTAATATATATACATTCCGGGTCATTGTAGGCCAGAAAATGGTGGATTTTATTCGTCATTTTTCGACATTTTTGGCTTATTGGTCTTTTTTTACCCTTTTTTTTAAGGTCTTAACAGCTTTTTCTCTTGCAACTTTACATTGTTTTGACTACATTTATACAATTTGTATAATTCATGAATCTGCAGTCTAGTCTCAATTCCAACTTCTTTAAAAACACATCTACTTTTGCTTGCCAAAGACTTTTCACACTGCAAACATTTTTGTTCTGCGAGAAATTATTGAACCCTCACAAAACATCCCTTTATTTTTAACCAGTCTACTGACTGCCTGATATCCATTGCGGATTTGTTGAATTCATTCTAGGCGGGAAAACAAATTGTTCATTCTACATAAATTTCCAAGAAACTTTCTTTTTAATGAACACAGAATTGCCTTTTCAAACTATGTTGAATTAAAAAAAAAATAAATAAAATTTGAAAGACGATGCATTTTCAGTAATCAATTTTTTTGCAACTTATGTTGCATTTCACTATAAATTTGTACTCTTCAAAAATATTTTATTATATTCATTAAAATGCAGTTGACACTAAAATTATCATTTAATTTTTTTCTTCCAGTTTTTAGGTCTTTTTTGGAATATCTTTAGGTCTTTTTAAAGATATTTTATAGGCATTTTATAGGTCCTCAACTTCCAAGCCCTAGTAATAATCTTCTCTTTCATTTAGTCTCATGTTCCCTTTCCTCGAGTTTTAAACAAATACCTCCATCTATGTTTGTCATTCCATGCCTCCTCTTCAATCATTTTCCATCTGATCAACTGTTATTTTCTTGACATTCTTAACTTTTTCTTAATATCTATATTCCACTCACTCTTTGGTCTCTTCCCTCCTGAGCTAAGTTTCAGTTGTAATGTAAACAATGACTATATTTTCACTGGTCGAATAATGGTCTTACCTTTAAGCATGTAAGAAAACGCACTCTCTAAGTAAAAATAATAAAAATATGTTATCTAGCACATGTCTATGTAAGTTATGTGGGAGAATCTTAAATATATAATTACAATATATTTGAAGAGAAAAATTTTCGCCTAGACCGGGACTCGAACCCGGGACCCTTGGCTTTCCGGGCCAAGTGCTCTACCAACTGAGCTACCGAGGCGAGTTACGATCTAGACGCAAATTTTTCTCTTATGTACGTTGTAATTCCCTCGTGCCAAATGCTTGAAACCATAGCTTCTATCTTTGCAAATGGCGGCTTCTTAGTTAAGAAGACATTTATTGGGAATTTAACACTACTTTATAGCCAGTAGGGCTTCTATTGACGATTTTATTATTAATTTAACACTTCTCATTGAAGGATAAATTATATTTGAAGAGAAAAATTTTCGCCTAGACCGGGACAAATATAATTTATCCTTCAATGAGAAGTGTTAAATTAATAATAAAATCGTCAATAGAAGCCCTACTGGCTATAAAGTAGTGTTAAATTCCCAATAAATGTCTTCTTAACTAAGAAGCCGCCATTTGCAAAGATAGAAGCTATGGTTTCAAGCATTTGGCGCGAGGGAATTACAATGTACATAAGAGAAAAATTTGCGTCTAGATCGTAACTCGCCTCGGTAGCTCAGTTGGTAGAGCACTTGGCCCGGAAAGCCAAGGGTCCCGGGTTCGAGTCCCGGTCTAGGCGAAAATTTTTCTCTTCAAATATAATTTATTCTTCAATGAGAAGTGTTAAATTAATAATAAAATCGTCAATATAATTACAATTTTAAGAAATTAAATAAAAAGCAATTCATTGTTTAATTCTAATGCATATGCAGTACAGAATACATTAGAATGTCAATTGTTCCAAATGGCTGCTTCTTCTATACAATTTTTAGAGCATCAAAAAGGAAAACCTTTGAATAGCGAATAGAAACAAATTATTTTGAATGTTTTCAAACAGTTTAGTGAAAAATATCCTACATTACTCATTGAGGATTTGGTGAAAATAACAGCAGAATTTACAAATAAGTCACCATGGAGCTTAAATTCTGCTTGTAGTGAACTTGCAAATAAAGGATATTTATTGACATCATGGAAAATGCATAGGACCATATATAATTTTTTGTCATAAATAAATAAAAATGAAAGTTCCTAATTATTGGTACCATCTTACCTTGTATTCAGTCTTATTTCCACTAAAATATGATTTTCCCTAAGAACAATGTTTTTATTGTACACAATTCAGTCTAATGGCAGGTAGAAGTAGCACCATAATAGACTGTGTCAGCAAAGTAATACCTTATGCAAGTTTGCAGTACAATTAGCTTGGAATTGGTATAGTCTTTCAATGTTTTAATATTCATTTCATACATCTCAATGATGATTAAATTATATTTGAAGAGAAAAATATTTTTCTCTTCAAATATAATTTATCCATCATTGAGATGTATGAAATGAATATTAAAACATCGAAAGAGGCCGTGCTGGCTTTATAATGTAATGTAAAATTCCAATAAAAAGGTCTTCTTAATAAAGAAGCCGCCATTTGGAAGATCGAAGCAACGGTTTCATAGCATCTGGCGCTCGGGAATTAACAATGTATATAAGAGAAAAAATTACGGTTTAGAATTGGAGTTTCTCATATAGCTCAGTTGGTAGAGCATTTGCATAGAAATCAAAAGATCCTGGATTCAAACCCAAGTGTGAGCATATATTTTTCTCTTCAAATATAATTGGTATAGTCTGGTTTGTATAAGTATGTATTTGTGTTCATGAATGAGTTGGAGAAAATACTTTAACATCTCACCTCATAAAGTTGCATGTCTTCATGATACCGGTTTCAAAAGTATAGTATTACTTCCATCTTCAGTCAAATTCCAACTGTCGAAATTTTGCCATTAACATCATCTTCTGAACTGCCAACTGGTGTCAATTTTATGAACTTGGAGATCAAATTATTTTCGTTGGGGATATCAAAATTCATTGCTTTATATCATCATTCATATTCATCTTAGATTAAGCTTAGGATTAGGGGCTCTCCTGGCACACCACTATCATTATCACCCATCATATCATCAGGGCAACGTAACCCCGCCTTCCAGGTGCCCCAACCTTAGAAGTGGGTTACAATTATGCCATTGCCAGGAGAGAACACTAGAAATGTCTAAAAGGACAATACTGGAGGCATAACAAAAAATTCTTCTTCTGAGTGTATATATTTTCCCAAACTATCAAATCCAAAGGTTTCTCCAAATGTTTCAAAAGTTTAGTTTCTCTTCCGATTTTGTGATTCTCTAGCAAACTATGAGCTGCAGTTGCCGATTTTTCAATTTCACCATTTTTAATATTTCCAAAGTGTTTTTTTGTACGAGTTTTTAAATTCCTTTTAGTTTTTACTATATATATACTTTATTGCAGTCATTGCAACTGATTTTGTAAATTCCAGATTTTTTACTATCTGGGACATTAACTTTCTTATTAGTTACTAGTATATTATCCAGACTAAATTTGTTAATCAGTGCTAATGTAATATTGAATTTGTTAAATTTTTTTTTTAATTTTCTGTGTGTTACAGGATGATAAGTAATTTTCAAAATAAATGTTACTTATCATCCTGGAACACACACAAAATTAAAAAAAATATTTAACAAATTTGATATTACATTAGCACCGATTAACACATTTAGTCTGGATAATCTACTAATGACTGATAAGAAAGTTAATATCCCAGATAATAAAAAATCTGGAATTTACAAAATCAGTTGCAACAACTGCAATGAAGTATATATAGGAAAAACTAAAAGGAAATTAAAAACTCGTACAAAAGAACACTTTAGAAATATTAAAAATGGTGAAATTGAAAAATCAGCAATTACAGCTCAGAGTTTACTAGAGAATCACAAAATCGGAAGAGAAACTAAACTTTTGAAACATTTGGAGAAACCTTTGGAATTGACAGTTTGGGAAAAGATATACATTCAGAGGAATAAATATAAAGCAATGAATTTTGATATCCCTGACGAGAATAATTTGATCTCCAAGTTCATAAAATTGACACCAGATGGCAGTTCAGAAGATGATGTTAATGGCAAAATTTTGACAGTTGGAATTTGACTGAAGATGGAAGTAATATACTTTTGAAATCGGTATCGAGAATACACACAACTTTATAAGGTGAGATGTTAAGGCATTTTCTCCAACTCATTCATTAATGTAAATACCACATAGTGTTTCCTCCCACTGTAATTGTAATTAAATATGTATTTGTGTGAAGAATTAAATTAAACCTCATAATGTTCTTTCCCTGTGAAAGTTAAATAAATGTATTTGTGTGTTTACAGTGGTATATGCAGAACAGAGAACTGAAACGGAAGAGCACTGTGTTGGTTCAGAAATTCCTGAAAGAAGGTCCTGTCAACATTACAGAACTTGCAGATGAGACTGATACCAGTTCATTGACTGATAATGAATTGGAAAATCTCATGAAAACCATTAAAAGTAAGTTGTGTGAAATTTTACTTTTTTACAAAGAGCGAGGCCTTTATGGATGTCCTTGTACACACCCTTACCCTTATGTAGTGATCATGAAATATGTTTTTATTTTTTGAAAAGATAAATTGATGTCTGAACCAGTAATCCAACCCTAGACCTCCAGCTCTATATGTTGGTGTGCTGTCCATTACAACAGGACAGGTCTCCCAGTCATTGTGGCTGACTTTCTTAACCTGGGAGTTTCATGTAGCATAAAATATATTTGATAACATTTAAAAGAAAAATAAAAGAAGGGAAGAATTATAAAATTGCAGTTTGAAGGTTATTGTTATAAACAATTTGCTTTGGAATTCATTGAATTATTTGCAAGTAACATTACATAATTAATTTTATTGCAATTTGTCAACTTTTAATCTTTAATGTATGACATTTTTAAATGCCTTTTTTGCACTATATAACTAATATTCTGTACTTACTGTTATTGTTGCTGTGCATCGTAATTTGACATTCCCTCCAACAATCTTGGTTGCTATGAAAACAAAAAAAATCTCAATACTTTAAAAAATTACCAGAAGCACTAGTGTGATAAGTAAAAAAAAATATTTTGAAATATTGATAGTGATACTGCAATTTGTGCAATCATTGAATGCAATTCCACCATCTCCACTCATGCTCTTTAGATCTAAATTTTTGCTTTTATATATTTCTCCAGAAGAGGACTTCAGAAACTTATTTAGATCCTCCCTCTAAATTTTTGCTTTTATATATTTCTCCAGAAGAGGACTTCAGAAACTTATTTAGATCCTCCCTCAAAAATACTTTTGAATTCTTCGGACGATGTCCAACATTTTTTATTTTCAAGAAGCACACTAATTTAGTGAATCTTCCAATATCAATTCCATTATTTAACTTTATCATTGTTTCTAGCATCGAAAATTCACACCACAAACTTCCTGGACTCCTCAATTTACTACTTCTTAATACAAAATATGTCAATATGTTCTTTTCATTAATATCTACATCATGCAAAAAATAGTATGCAATACACATGTGGTAAACACATAATAGAATCTCAGAAATTTAAAAAACTTGGCACAAGCACCTCTTTTTTTAAACTTTCTCTCAATTCTTATCAAGTGGTTACCACTTGTATCGTAATATACTATTAATGTAATCTTGTTCTGTTAACTCCTACACCTAATGGTTGTAGAGGGTCTAATTGTGATTGTAAACCATCAAGTGATCCAATCAGACTCACAGAAAAAAATTCATCAAAATTGATTTAGTCGTTTAGGAGGAGTTCAGTGACAAAGAAATGTTACTGTCTGTACTGTGTCTTGAATGATGTAGTGGGATGCACACCGACATACACAGTCAGAGGTCTGGGATTTGATTCCTGGTTCAGACATTAATTTTTCTTTTCAAAAAATAAATTTATCCAGGACTGGAACATCTTAAAACTAAATATAACATCAAAAAATGAAAACACTTGCTTGTGACATGGTTGCCAACATATTCATTGACGATTCTGCTATAGCTGATTATGAAGAAGTTTATTTCTGTTAGGTTAGGTAATTTATATAAGTGAGTAAAAAATTACTTTTTACATTTCAGCTCATAAAATTCTGTAATTTTCACAGGATCAGTTTTAAAAACTGTTGCTTCCATCTTCAGGCAGATCTCTGACTGTTGAACTCCCAGTGTCACCAACAACTTTTAAACTCCCATTTAGTGGCCATTGATGAACTTTGAGTTTGAGATTAAATGTTGCTTGCTGAGAACTTCAAAATAGAGATCCATGAATTTTTACACAACTTTTTAGGAGTAAAGCTTAATATTCTGATGTTATATTTACATTTTATAAACATTTTTAGTAAAAATACTTCTTGAATTAGAAGCCGTCAGATGGAATTGTTAGCATTGACTATCTGCATTGGATGTTTAGAGAATTGTATATGAAGAAAGAAAAATAATGGTTTCATTGGAAGCGCTGGATAGTGTAATGGATAGAACTCTAGTGTATGAAGCTAGAGGTCTTGGGTCAAATCTCAGTTCAGGCATTACTTTTTATTTTATTTAAACACTAGCTAATACCCGGCATGCACTGCTACTCCTAAATAAATGTTAATGTGTTTTTACCACAAGCCGTGCGCTGTTATATTAGCCCGGGAATCTGCTTATCCCGATCTTTTTGTCATCAATGAAAGACAAAAATGGTTATTGTGAGTTATCCATAGAAGATAAACGTATGCTGTCATGGACTTTTTTGTAGGGTTTTTTGATATGTTCAATTCTGTGTACATTAATTTGGTGTATTTGTTATGGTTTCGGCAGCGTAAGCCATTTATAATCAATATAGGGACTTTATTTCACCTTTTTCGCTACAAAGGGTGATTTTTAGGGGTGAAGGGGTTGAGTGTTACAACTCTCTTATAGCCTATGTTCATCCTCGGAATCTCCTGAACATTTTTCAAAAAGCCCCATCTCAATTGGATGAACGGTATGGCAGAGCACGCTTGCTGGGGAATCTACTTATCCCGATCTTCTTGGTATCAATGAAAGACAAAAATGGTTATTGTGAGATATCTGTAAAAGATAAATATATGCTGTCATAGACTTTTTTGTAGAGTTTTGTGAGATATTCAATTCTGTGTACATTAATTTGGTGTATTTATTATGGTTAGGCAGCGTAAGCCATTTATGCATCAAAATAGGGACTTTATTTCACTTTTTCACTACAGAGGATGATTTTTAGAGGTGAAGGGGTTGAATATCACAACTCTCTTATAGCCTATGTTCATACCGGGAATCTGCTGAACATTTTGCAAAAAACCCCATCAAAATCGGATCAACGTTTTGGCCGCACATAGAATACGAACAAACAAACATTGATTTTTATACATCTTCTTCTTCTTCCTTTCATGTGATAGACCTAGTGGTCTGTTACGGTCTCAATCCAATGTTTGAAGGGTCTGCCCAAAGGTCTCTTGCCTGGTGGCTGGTAATTTAAGATCTGACGTGGTATTCTTGTTCTGCTCATTCTTCATACGTGAGATTTCCAGTTGTTTCTGTATTTTTGTACATATTCCAGGACTGATTCTGTTTGTAATTCTTTGAGAATGTCAGAATTCCTTTTATGGTCTGTCCTTGATTTTTATACATTAGATTAGTAAATACCTGGAATGCGCTGCTACACCTAAATAAATTAAATATGTGTTTTTATTTTTAGTTGAATAAGTTTAATGAAAATTATGGATTAATTAAATTGTATGTTATACATTGCGATGAACCAAACATGGCAGTTGCTAGAGTAAATTTTTAATTTCGGATTTCAAGTGAACCCCCACTTCTAATGACCGGATTTCACTGATTTTTGGACAATACCTACCTTGTGAAACAT
Source organism: Diploptera punctata (assembly GCA_030220185.1). Lineage (NCBI taxonomy): Eukaryota > Metazoa > Arthropoda > Insecta > Blattodea > Blaberidae > Diploptera > Diploptera punctata. The sequence continues at coordinate 42,301 of JASPKZ010007760.1, read as the reverse complement.
AAAAAATTGCGACTGCTAGAGGGATTTTAAAATTTTTGTTTCAGGTGAACTCCTATACCTAATGGTTTTAGGGAATAATAGATAGCAACTAAATACTCTCTATACATGAAAACATGTGTGTACAAATTTTGTTAACATGCGATTGACTACTTTTGAGTTTTGGGAGCACAAACATGCACAGGCTGAACATGTCTGTTTCAGGATTAACAGATGAAGTGGGACAGCTTCAGGCAGAACTGAATTCAGCGAGACTGCAGGAGTTTGAGGCTCAGGAGCAGGCGATGAGTTCGGCAGCAGAACTAGAGGAGGAGCGGTGCAGGAGGATAAAGGCAGAAACTGAGCTGGAGGAACTTCGTACCATGAAGGACAACTTGAATCGAGTGTCTCGACTCGTGGCCACGGAGATGACAGCTCTACGAGAGCTCTGTCAGCACGAGAAGGAAGAAGCCATGAGAATGAGATCAGAAGCCGACAAGGTAAACAAATTTATTTCATACTGTGTTGAATTTTATATGTTATATAAGCAAAATAAGCTTGGAAAATTAATATTTGAAACTTATTGTGTGTCAAAAAATGATATATAAATTTCTTATATTTTCTTCTTTTTATATTTGAAGGGTACTTTTTCTAAATATTTAACTCATGCCCCAAATGGGAGTCAGTGACCAATCACATTTCAACTTCTGTTTATCATATTAAAGAAAGCTCCTCCTTTTTAATATTGTGAACAAGTCAGAGCATTATTTTACAGTGACTGACTCTCCAATAAATACGTAGAATATAGCAAATAATGAACAGATTCCTTCGAACTATACATTTGATAATTGTGTGTTCAATAATTGTGTTTTTAAATAATGGTTTTACTGAGCTGTTTCCTAAAAAAATTAATAACCTATAATGTTTGTTATAAAAACAGTTTGATGTGTTTAATTTTTTCTCCACTAGGGTGCATTCTTACAATATTGTGATCCTATTTGGCAATAAATAATATGATCTGGTTGCAGTGGATGAACAAAAAAAGCATAACCAAACATTTCTCATTTGTTTTCGAACATCACTGTTTACGTTAAATATATAAATATTTTAAAATAACTATATTTACGTAATGATTTGTGAGTAAATAGCTTAATTTTATTCGTTAAATAGTCCTTATAAATGCCACTCTTGATTTCCAATCCTCTAGATAAATTCACTCTTCACTTCGTGACTTGTGAATTTATCGATAATTTTTTAAATCACTCATGGCATTACTCATAATTAACTTTTGTTTTCTGAACCTACTTATTTTCTTGTAAATCATGTTTTTTTTTTTTTTTCAATTTCCTATGTTTATTGTGTGTTCTTTTTCTTGACTGAAATTTTTTCTGTTCATGGGAATGTGTGTGTGTATTTTGTGTTTTTAATGCTACCCACTGCTCTTTACATGTTTCGGGTTCTATGCTGGGCAGATAGATGGCATTAATGTGGCCTGTTTTCAATTTATGCACCACTTTGGCAGACCATTCTAGTTAGATGATATATTTTTGTATCAGTTGCGGTGGACTAGTGATTATATTCTTTGTCTCTGGTTCCAAGGGTAGTGGGTTCAAATCTGGCCAAAGTTGATGGAGTTCTTAGGATAGAAAAATCCAAGTAACAAGTCCTCCAGAAGGGACTTTAAGCCGTGAGTCCAGAGTCTGAAGATTTTCAGGCTTGTAAAAGAACCTTAAGCCTAAAAAAACCCTCTAAGCAAAATTTACCAACCTTTATCATCCAAGTAATAGATAAGTTGCGTAAAACATGAGCGAAATCCGACAGTTAGAAGTAAAGGTTTACCTGAAATTAAAAACTGACTAGCAACTGTCATGTTTGGTTCATCTTAGCATATTACATATAAATGAATTAACCTTTAACTTTTAATTTATTTAGGTGTAGCAGCGCACACCGGGTATCAGCTAGTTCTCAACATATTTCAATGATCCCATTTCTGTTCTGTTCTTAAATCATGTATCTATAAAATGTACCAGATTTTCTTAAGTAACTATGGGATAGAACTTTTATAGGAAATATCACTATCAGGTTTAATTTAATATTTGAGGTTAGGTGTAAAGAATTTTAATTTAAATCTTAACTATAGAATAATTAAAAACATCCAAATACTAGGTTTTTAAGTTTTCGGACAATTTTTTTTAGATGAAATATTCATTGATGTTTTTATTATTAATTTAACACTTCTCACTGAAGGATAAATTATATTTGAAGAGAAACATTTTTGCCCAGACTGAGACTCGAACCCAGGCCCTTTGCTTTCCAGGCCAATGCTCTACCAACTGAGCTACCGGAGCAAGTTCCAATCTAAATGCAATTTTTTCTGTTATATATGTTGTAATTCCCACGCACCAAATGCTATGAAATCTTTGCAAGTGGCTTTTTAAAGTAGTGTTTAAATTCCCAATAATTGCCTTCTTAACTAAGAAGCCGTTATTTGCAAAGATAAAAGCAAAGGTTTTATAGCATTTGATGCATGGGAATTACAACGTGTATAAGAGAAAAAATTGTGTTTAGATTCGAACTCGCCCCAGTAGCTCAGTTGTAGAGCATTGTCCCAGAAAGCCAAAGGTCCTGGGTTTGAGTCTCAGACAGGGTGAAAATTCTTCTCTTCAAATGTGAAATATTCATATTACAGGAGGGATTCTGGCACTTTTGTTTCTCTATATGTAATATACTTGAATGTAAAATTTCATTATGTTATCTCAAATAGTTTTGAAATTATGAGGGAAACAGGATTGAATAATACAAGTTATGGAAAACAAGGACAAACTTTTGATGTTTCTATTATTAATTTCTTCTCACTGAAGAACAAATTATATTTGAAGAGAAACATTTAATTTGTCCTTCAGTGAGAAGTGTAAATTAATAATAAAAACATTGGAAGAAGCCCTATTGGCTTTATAAAGTAATGTTTAAATACCCAATAAAAGTTTCCTTAAACAAAGAAGCCGTCATTTGCATGATCGAGCAACAGATTTTAGCATTTGGCACTTGGGAATTAACAGTGTGTAAGAGAAAAAGTTGTGTTTTAGATTGGAGTTCTCAGGTAGTTGTGTTGGAGAGCATTGGCCTAGAAAGCCAAAGATCTTAGATTCAAACCCGAGTCTGAGCGTATATTTTTCTCTTCAAATATAAGGACAAACTTAGTGAAGTTTATATGGATGGAGGGCATTTAAAGGGCAAACTCAAATGGCAAGCTGTCACGTTCTATGTTATAACTCAATAACTCGTACTAATATATGTAAGGGGTGAATCATAAATATGGCTATAGGTTTGATCGCGTTGTGAGATGAAAATATTACCATTACAGGAAATATGAAATTACCATTGGAAAGGCAATTATTCAAATTACAACAATGGAATAAAATAAAACAGTGTAGAACTGACGTCATTAGTCAAAATGGCATTGAATATGCAACAGCAAATTAAAATTGCTGCATGGGCAATAATGTATGCTAATGATCGTGTGGCCGCAAGATGGGCAAGACGTGAGTTTAACGTAGCATTGCAACCATCGACTGTGGGAAAGTGGAGAAAACGACTGCTGGAAATGGGAAGGATGCAGAAAATCAAACCTCCTGGAAGGCCTCGCATTATCACAGATGCAGAAACAATGAAGAGAATTGTGGAGGCGTTCAACACTAGTCCACAAAAATCAACCTGCCAAGCTGCACGTGAGCTTCATATCAGTCAATCGAGTGTGTATCATGCTTTGAAGCGTGTGAAGTACCACCCCTTCAAACCGATTCGTGTCCATGAACTTAATGAAGATGACCCTGACAGGCAGATGGAATTTTGTGAATATGTTGTAAGGGAATCAGCAAACGACAAACATTGGTACAGAAAATTGCAATTTTCTGAAGCTGTTTTCCATGTGAACGGACGTGTTAATCGACACAATTGTCACTGTTATGGTAAAGAGAATCCTAATGTTATTGAAGAGACACATTTAAGATGTGACAAAGTCACTGTTTGGGCTATGATCAGATGGGAAGGACTGTTAGGAATGCGAATTTTGGATGAGACTGTTAATGGTGATCGGTATAGTGATATCCTTAGACAAATTGTCCTGCCGGTAATGCAAAGTGCTGAACATGAACAATGTTTATTCCAGCAGGGAAATTTTGGATGATCATTTGCAAAACAGGTGGGTGGGAAGAAGAGGCCCCATTGAATGGCCAGCCCATTCCCCTGACCTCACAGCATGTGACTATTGGTTGTGGGGTTATTTGAAGGAGAAGGTTTATGCCCGGAAACCTCAAGACGTCGACATGCTGAAATTAGTGATTGAGGAAGAAATTAGAGATATTTTTCTAAACATGTATCATAATGCAATGAATGACTTCCCAAAGCGTTGCCAATTAAGCTTGGATGTAAACGGCAAACAGTTTGAAGTAATAAAGTGACTTGTTTTGTGTTGTTGTAAGTGTTTTGTTTTGTTCTATTGTTGTAATTTGAAGGATTTCTTTTCCAATGATAACATAATATTTCGTTTAATAATATTATTTTCGTCACAAAATGCGATCAAATGTATAGCCATATTTCTGAATCAGACTGTACAGTGGTGTAACAGCCAAATGTTGAGCCATAGTCTATCCTTTGTTAGGAGTTGCTACGCCAAGTTAATTTAGTTATAAAATAAATTTGAAGACAAAAATTTTCGCCTAGACCGGGACTCAAACCCGGGACCCTTGGCTTTCCGGGCCAAGTGCTCTACCAACTGAGCTACCGAGGCGAGTTACGATCTAGACGCAAATTTTTCTCTTATATACGTTGTAATTCCCTATCGCCAAATGCTTTTGAAACCATTGTTTCTATCTTTGCAAATGGCGGCTTCTTAGTTAAGAAGACATTTATTAGAAATTTAACATTACTTTAAAAGCCAGTAAGGCCTCTAATGATGTTTTTATTATTAATTTAACATTTCTCAATGAAAGATAAATTAAATTTGAAGAGAAAAATTTTCGCCTAGACCGGGACTCGAACCCGGGACCCTTGGCTTTCCGGGCCAAGTGCTCTACCAACTGAGCTACCAAGGCGAGTTACGATCTAGACGCAAATTTTTCTCTTATATACGTTGTAATTCCCTATCGCCAAATGCTTTTGAAACCATTGTTTCTATCTTTGGCGATAGGGAATTACAACGTATATAAGAGAAAAATTTGCGTCTAGATCGTAACTCGCCTCGGTAGCTCAGTTGGTAGAGCACTTGGCCCGGAAAGCCAAGGGTCCCGGGTTCGAGTCCCGGTCTAGGCGAAAATTTTTCTCTTCAAATTTAATTTATCTTTCATTGAGAAATGTTAAATTAATAATAAAAACATCATTAGAGGCCTTACTGGCTTTTAAAGTAATGTTAAATTTCCAATAAATGTCTTCTTAACTAAGAAGCCGCCATTTGCAAAGATAGAAACAATGGTTTCAAAAGCATTTGGCGATAGGGAATTACAACGTATATAAGAGAAAAATTTGCATCTAGATCGTAACTCGCCTCGGTAGCTCAGTTGGTAGAGCACTTGGCCCGGAAAGCCAAGGGTCCCGGGTTCGAGTCCCGGTCTAGGCGAAAATTTTTCTCTTCAAATTTAATTTATCTTTCATTGAGAAATGTTAAATTAATAATAAAAACATCATTAGAGGCCTTACTGGCTTTTAAAGTAATGTTAAATTTCCAATAAATGTCTTCTTAACTAAGAAGCCGCCATTTGCAAAGATAGAAACAATGGTTTCAAAAGCATTTGGCGATAGGGAATTACAACGTATATAAGAGAAAAATTTGCATCTAGATCGTAACTCGCCTCGGTAGCTCAGTTGGTAGAGCACTTGGCCCGGAAAGCCAAGGGTCCCGGGTTCGAGTCCCGGTCTAGGCGAAAATTTTTCTCTTCAAATTTAATTTATCTTTCTTTCATTGAGAAATGTTAAATTAATAATAAAAACATAATTTAGTTATGCTTTTTATAATATTTGAAGGAAGTGACACTATGAGGTTTCTTGTAATTATTATGAGTTAGCTTTTTAGACTCACCTCATATTTTTTTTTATATTTCTTGCAGACTAGTTTCTTCACACTTGGGTGATATTGTCAATGCTTCTCAATTGCTGAATTTGTGGTTGTCGACCCTGTATGTTGATTTGTGATCCCTATGTTGGCTGACTGATGAACTTCCAAATACATTTTTTTACTTTTTCCCTGGGAATTTCAAAATTAATAGTTTTCTTCTTATTGTTATGGTTGTAAATTTTCTCCCAAATTGTGAGTTCCTTAGATTTATCTAACTGTTTCAGTAATTTGGCCTTAGTTTCTATTCTGTGTTTTTCTGACCATGCATGTGCAGCTATTGCAGATTTTTTATTTCTCCATTTTTAACATATCTAGAAAAAACAAAAAGGAACTTGAATACAAGTTTGAAAGAACACCTTAGAAATGTTAATAATGGCAAAATACAAAAATCTGCACATGCATGGTCAGAAAAACACAGAACAGAAACTAAGGCCAAATTACTGAAACAGATAAATCTAAGGAACTCACAATTTGGAAGAAAATTTACATCCACAAGAATAAGAAGAAAACTATAAATTTTGAAATTCCCGGGAAAAAAAAAATTGTTTGGAAGTTCATTGGTCAGCCAACAGAGGGAGTGCAAATCAACATACAGGATCAACAACCGTAAATTTGGCAGTTGGGAGGTATTGACAATATCACACAAGTGTGAAGAAACTAGTCTGTAAGAAATATAAAAAATATGAGCTGAGTCTAAAATCCTAACTCATTATAATTAGTTATGCTTATTTCTCTAAAGATGTTATAAATAGCATGCGGTCAACATACAGACCCAATGAGACATTTAGCAGGCAACTAAGGTATTACTAGGATAAAGAAGGTTGGTAAATTTTGTTTAGAGGCCTCTTTATTCAGACTTTTTTATGAGCCTGAAAATCTTCATACTTGGGACCCATGGCTTAAAGTCCCTTCCGGATGACTTACTCTTTGGATTTTTCCATACTAAAAAAAAAAAAAAAAATCAATTGATCCCAGTTGGGTTTGAACCTGCAACTCTTGGGACCAGAAACATGGAGCAAAACCACTAATCCACCATGGCCGACAACTCAATAACTATACAAGATAATTAAATTTAATCTTCTTCTTCTTCTTCACTTCACGGGCTAGGCAAATTGCCTGTTCTGCCTCATAGTTGTTCTGTCCATCTTTTCACTGGCCTTCCTATACTCCTTGATCCTCTTGGCTTGTAGTTAAATGCTGCTTTTGGTAATCTTGTTACATTCATTCTTTCTACATGTCTAAATCATTTATCTCTATATTTTTTATTTTTTTTCATTCAATGGATATATATTTAACTCTGTTCTTATATCTTTATTCTTTATCTGATCCAATCTTGTGCAGCCTTTTGTTCATCTAAGGAAGTTCATTTCTAAGCTTTGCATTCTACTTTGTAATTTTTTTAGACATTACCCAAGTTTCACTCCCATAAAATAATGCAGGAACTGCCAGTGTTTTATAAAACTTCAATCTAGTATCCCTTGTTGTTTTGTTCTTTAATGTTTTAATGGATGACAACATTAAATTTAGTTTTCACATGAATAAAGAGGAAAGTCCATTTTACATAAGAAAAATACATTGAAAAATTAAATTTTTTAACCCTCAAGGACTTGGAATGTGTTACAGGCACAGAAGGAACGCAATGTGTTGAAACATCAGAGCACGCTCCTGCTGGCAGATGTTGTGGGCGACGAGAAGGTGATGCTACTCCTGCAGGAGATAGAGGTGCTCAAGAGAACAATGGAGGAGGAACAGCAGAAACATTCTGCAGAATACAGGAACTACAGGTATGCACATCATCTTAATGGTAAATAGATTTTTTTTTCTGAATCGGGAATCAAACCCCAGACTTTCAGTTCTAAGCACTTATGTTCTAACAAACTTACAGAGCAGAAAAATGAAGGGGTTCTCTAATGAATTCCAAGCCACAAAAACATTTAAAACTTACAAGGGAACTGCCAACCATTGCATGCTGAACCTAACTTGAAATTTCTTCCAAAGAAGCATTGTGATGTACCAAGGCCATGTTCAAAAAGAAATACCTGCCATTTTTAACTTCAAGGCACTAAAATCAAGCGCTAAATCTCTCATTTAAACTATAGGGAAGTACCACAATTCCTTTTTTGGTAGATTGGATAACTCTCACAATCTGCCACTTGAGCTGCGTCCCACCTCACTTCACTCCACACTGATTGAAACAAGGAGTCCATTTGCTCTGTACAGTGGGTTGCCATTGCTGGATTCTAGCTTCGATTTCTGTGCCTTGTAGTTTAAAAAAAGGCAGATAATTTTTTGGATATGATCTTGGTACATGACAATACTTCTCTGGGAGAAGTTTCAAGGTTTTGGCATGTAATGGTTGTTAGTAGGAAGAAATAGTAATTTAATATTGATAAGAAAGTGTGAAATGAAATAAAATATTTTGGTGACAGGAGAAGTTGGAGGAACGGGAAGGAGAGGCCCAGTTGGAGTTGATGGAAGAGAAACTACGCTTGGCAGAATCTGAACTACAGTGTGCTCTGCAACGAGCAGAACATGCGGAGAAGCGGACGTCGCAACTCATCAGTAAGGGTGAGCGCATGGTTTGTGTTTGCACTAACCTTTCTGTATTCAAAATAAGACCTGCCTCTAACATAAACTTACTTACTTACTTACTTACTCACTAGCACTATCGAACCCATAGGCTGTGTGGACATAAGTTCTCCATACATACATGCCTATCCTGAGCTAATGCTTTCCAATCATTCCCTGTATAATCTATTCCCTCAAATCATAGTTAATGTTATTCTCCGACCTCATTCTTAGTCTACCAACCAGGCGTTTTCCCCTCTGGTTTTCCTACAAGAAACTTTCATGTACGTCTTTCATTCCCCATTCATGCCAAATGTCCTGCCCTTCACAGTCTATGACACTTAATTGTCCTTATTATATCTGGCTTCCTATAAAGACCACGTAGTTCACTGTTATATAGCCTTCTCCATTCACCTGTCTGTTCTCTCTCTTTGGCCCAAACATTTTTATAAGACATTTTTTCTCAAATACTCGTAATCTCCTTTTCTCCCTTAAATTAAGAGTCCATGTTTTACTTCCATATAATATAACTGGTAGAATAATAGTTTTATATATTTTTAAGTTTAACATTTTTTGAAAGGAGTTGGGATGTCAAGAGTCCCTGTAATGAATAATAGCACGCATTTCCAAAATTGAGACTATGTTTAATTTCTTTGTGCATCTTATTCCTATTTGTGATTATTGTTCCTAGGTATTTGAATTTAGCCACTTCCTCAAAATTTCCCTCATTAGCGGTCCATTTCCATTATGTAATGTATTTCTATGTGTGACCATACAAACATAAACACACTCTTTAATCATTATGAGTTAGGGATTTTGACTCACCTATATTTTTGATTTTCTTGCAGACTATAGTTTCTTCACATTTTTGTGTCATTGTCAATGCTTCCCAACTGTTGAGTTTGCAGTTGTCAATCCTGTAGGTTGATTTCTGCTCTCTCTGTTGGCTAACTGAAGAACTTTCAATTCAAATTTTCTTCTTTTTCCCTGGGAATTTCAAAATTCATAGTTTTCTTCTTATTCTTGTGGATGTAAATTTTCTCCCAAATTGTGAGTTCCTTAGATTTATCTAACTGTTTCAGTAATTTGGCCATTGTTTTGATTCTATGTTTTTTTGACCATGCATGTGCAGCTATTGAAGACTTTTCTTTTTTCCCATTTTTAACATTTCTAAGGTGTTCATTCAGTAATAAAAAGTGTTGTCTGTATTATTCTTACCTCATGTTATTGTTTCTGTTAGACATATGAGGTAAGAATAATACAGACAATACTTTTTATTAAGTACAACCTTATAATGTTACTTCCTATTGTATTTTTAAACGATCTTTCAGTCTTGTATTAAAGTTCCTTTTTGTTTTTCGTATGTATATTTTTTTATGATTTTTACAATTGATTTGATAAATACCTGTTTTGTTGCCTTCATCAATCTTTTTAGTCCTTTAATTAGTTCATAAATAAATAAATTTTGTATTAAATTAATGTTGGGAAGTAAACATTATGAGGTATAATCATTTAAATTCATCGGAGGACATTTTTTGAATACTCACCTCATAAATTTCATGCTTTTCACAAAACTGCGGTTTGAAGCATAATCACACCAATTCTCAGTCACAACTCCAACTGATGAAATTCTTCAGTCGTCAACTCTTCTATTGTCACAAAGAGTTGACGGCTGAAGAATTTCATCAGTTGGAGTTACGCTTGAAACTGTTGTTTTGTGAAAAGCAAGAAATTTATGAGGTGAGTTTGCAAAAAAATGTTCTCTGATGAATTTAAATAAATTTTACCTAAATAAATATACCTCATAGTGTGAATTCATAAAAAAAGTAAATTAATTCATAAATTATGGGAAATAACGTAATGAGGTTTTAGAGTTAATCTTCTTGTATCTTGTAAGCTCATATCTTCCTTAACAGAGATTTAGGCGCTCTCCCCCTACAGGGAAGAATTTGAACCATGCTAATTTAGTTACACTTGTTTTCGTATAGATGTCATTTGAGTGGTTCATGGTCAGCGTTCTGTCTCATACTGACATCTAGGAAACCAAGGTAGTATTAGGATAGGAAAATTCGGTAAATTTTGCTTAGAGGCCTTTTCATTCAGGCTTAAGGATCTTTTACAAGGCTGAAAATCTTAAGACTCGGGACCCATGGCTTAAAGTCCCTCCTGGAGTACTTGCTCCTTGGATTTTTCCATCCTAAAAAAATCCATCGACCCCGGCCAGGTTTGAACCTACGACCCTTGGGATCAGAGGCAAGGAGCATAACCACTAGTCCACCACGGCCGATTTTAGAGTTAATAATCAATAAAATTAATTTTTTTATTATTAATACTAATTAATATTTAAATGAATTAAATAAACACACTCCTCAAGGCTAATATACCAGCCATTCACCCTCCTCCTTTATCTGGTCTTGGGACTAGCACAGGGAAGGGGGGGAAATTAAAGTATTCTCCAGTATCTGAGCTAATATACAAGGAAAATATTTAAAAAAAAATTTTAAACAAAAAAAAGATCCTGGTGTGTGAATTATGGTGAGTAAATATCAAAATATAGAGAAAACAGATTGAAAATTGACAACTTAGTTCGGTATTCAAGAATCAAGCTCTTTAGGCCTTGCCATCTCCACCTTCCTTAAGCTGAGACTCTCATCTTTCAATTGTTTCTGGAAACTTTTCGCTTAATAAATATGTTGTTAGCACATGATGTTGAATATAGTGAGCCAGTTAGAGTAGGTTCTGCATGACCCACATAATTAACCATGGAGAGACGGGCTGAGAGCCGCTCTTTGCAGAAAGTTTGGATCTTGAATACCGACCTTAGAAGAGTGGTTAATGAGACTGGAACAGGTCATTAGGCTTGATAATAATGATTACTATTTATTTTCTTGCTGCCTGCGATGAGTGGTGTATTTCAGACATTGTTTATATCAAGAGCGAGTCTTATTTTGGATAAACTATGATAACATTTTGCATGCTTAGAACTATGTTGTTGTGGCTCCATAAAAAAATGTACTAAAAATGGGGACATTGGGTTCCACATTGCAAGTCCCAAGTATTGTCTGTACATTTTTTTATCTGTAAAAAATGTGTTGTTGTTGTTTTCAAATGCTGGGCCTTGGCACCGAAGCCATTAGCGTTCTTGCTCTCCAATATTTCTCTATGGTGGATCCAACAGGTAATACTTCACAGGTTTGTAGGTGTTCTTCATTCATTTCTTCGTCTTTATTGCATAGAGGACAATTTGGATTCGTGTAGATTCCTATTTTATATAGATGTTTGGCCAAATAGTCATGTTCTATAAGCAGTCTAAATTTTGCTACTGTAGTTTTACGTGGGATTTCTGAAATAATATCTGGCTTCTTTACTAAAATATTCCATTTTTTGTCTTTGGCTTTATTACATAGGTCTTGGTTTTGTTTGATTTTATATTTGTTTTTAATTATTCTTTTTATGGATGTGAAAGGTAAGCTTTTAGTAGTATTCTGAATTAAATTGGAGCCTTTTTTGGCAAGAAAATCAGCAGTGTCATTTCCAGCAATTCCACAATGTGCAGGTATCCATTGCAATTGAATTCTTTTCTGTAGTTTTTGGAGTTGTTGAATCATTTTGTAGCACTCTTTAATTTGTATTGACTTCATTTTGTGTGAATTTATTGCATATATTGCTGCCTTAGAATCAGAGAGTATGACTGCATTTTGAAATTTATTTATTCTGTATAGTAATTGTTGGAGTGAAATATGAATAGCCGTTACTTCTGCATCAAAATTTGTTGTGTGGTATCCTGCTGGTTGATAAAATGAAAATAATGCACATGTAATTCCTGATCCTGAGTTGTTATCAATAGTAGATCCATCTGTGTAGACATGTACCATTCTTCTGGTGGATATCTCTTATTCACAGCTTCTAATGCTAGAGCTTCTAGTACAGGCATGGGAGTTTCAGATTTTGTAATTGGTTCTTCTAGATTTAGCTGAATGTTAATTGGTTCAAAAGTAAGAGGGTTATCTCTGATCAAAATATTTTCTTTAGATTTAGGAAGATTCAAATCTGTTTTTATTTCCGTTACTTTGGACAAGAAACTTGTTTGTGTTTTCAACTTGGTTGGTTGTAACTGCCTTTTTTCCCATTTTGTTGTTGTTAATCGTAACATTTTCTCATGTTGTGTTATTGCCTGTTCCTCTAAAGTTAGACATATTGGAGGGTTCTGAGTTAGTGCTTGCATTGCTGCGATTGGAGTTGATTTTGCTGTGCCAGTTATAAGCCGTAAAGCCTGATTTTGGCATACTTCTAGGCGATTCAGGTTCGAGTTATTTGCTGTGATTATTACCTCCCCATTGTATAGTAGTATTGGCTTGATGAATGTTTTGTATGTGGTGTTCAGAGTCTGGCGATTACTGCCCCACTTTGCTCCGGCTAATCTTTTTAAGATTGAGAATCTTTTCGTTGCTTTGTTTACTACTGCTTCAATGTGTTTTCTCCATGATAATTTTGAATAAAAAATTGTTCCTAGATATTTTGTTTCATTTGTTTGTCTCAGATTTGCTTTCTTGAACTGTAGATTTAGTTTTGGAATTTTTTTCTTCAAGCTAAATATTTGAAATGTTGTTTTGTCTGTATTAATGGCCATTAAATTGTTGTGGGTCCACTTTTCTAGTAGGTTAAGAGCCTTTTCCATAGATGATTTAGATTTTTCTATTTGTGAGGAAGATGTCCACATAATCATGTCATCTGCAAAAAGAGCTGTCTTTATTTCTGTGTTTGATATAGCTGGTGGCAGATCGTTGATGTAGATGTTGAACAGGGTTGTACTTAGTACTGCACCTTGAGGGAGGCCCATTTTTATTTGTCGGAATTTGGAAGTACTGTCATTGTAAAAAATGTTAGATTAATGAATAATTTAGTTAGTTTTAGAAATATTTGATATGATGAAAGCCTGAACTCCAGAAAACTAAATTTTACAGAAACTTTGCGAACGAGTTGGAGAAAATGTTTTTTGTGCAAAAAGTTGCATGTTTTCACGATACCGGTTTCAAAAGTAAATTTTACTTCTATCTTCAGTCAAGCTTCAACTGACAAAATTTCTCCATTAACACCATCTTCTGAACTGCTATCTGGTGTCAATTTTATGAACATGAAGATCAAATTATTTTTGTTGGGAATTTTAAAATTCATGGCTCTATATTTATTCTTCTGAATGTATATCTTTTCCCAAACTGTTAATTCCAAAGGCTTCTCTAAAAATATTTTAAAAGTTTAGTTTCTCTTCCAATGTTATGATTCTCTAGCAAACTATGAGCCACATTTGCCAATTTTTTTTCAATTTCACCATTTTTAATATTTCTGAAGTGACCAGCCTCATGGGCTAGTGGTCAGCATTTCTGACTATTGTTCATGAGGTCCTGGGTTTGATTCCATAGTTATATTATTTTTGGTCTGGACATCTTACCTCAATATTAATGTTGATTTGTTCTTGGACATGTTTCAAAACAATTCTGTTTTATCGTCAGCTTTCCCAGACTGGTTTTATTTATGTTGCATTATGTTGCACCACCTGGATGTCGATGTCAGCTCCATCCTGTGGTTGGCCAAAGAACCTCCAAACAAGGTCACCCTCCATCGGAATATCAAAATTCATAACTCTGTTTCTGTTCTTCTGAATATAAATTTTTTCCCAAATAGTCAGCTCTTTTGTATTTTCTAACTGTTTTAATAATTTAGTGTCTGAATTTATATTATGTTTTTCAGACCAAACATGAGCAGCAACTGCAGATTTTTCAATTTCTCCATTTTTAATATTTCTTATGTGTTCTTTGGTTCTAATTTTTAGGTTTCTTTTTGTTTTCCCTATATATATCTTTTCACAACCCATGCATTCAATTTGATATATTCCTGACTTTTTATTTTTATCAGTTTTTTTCATTTTTGTTGGTTTTTATTAGTTTATTTAAACTGTAGTTATTTTTTGGTGCTAATTTAATATTAAACTTCTCAAATATATTTTGAAATTTATTATGTACCCAAGGGCGATATGTGAATTTCCTATATTTTTTCATAGGTGGTTCTTCTTTTTCAAGATTACTTCTGTTTATCATTTTTTGTTTTTTATACTTTTCTATCCTTTTATGTACCATTTTTTCATCAAACCCATTTTCTCTTGCTACTTTGATTATGTGTTTTTTCTCATGTTTGAAATCTTCTTCGTTTAAGGGTAAGTTTACCAATCTATGAGTTAAAACTATTAAATGCTGCTAATTTATGTCCAATTGGATTGAACCCTGTTGATTTTATAAAATTTTCCGTATGAGTTTCTTTTCTATGAATCCCGAATTCAATTTCCTTTTTTCTTCGTTTCTGACCAATTTAAGATCCAAAAAAGGTATTTGTTTATTGTCTTCTATTTCTTTGGTGAATTTAATGTTTGTACTCTGTAAATTTAATAGTTTTAGGGAATCTTCTACATGTTTTCTTTAACAATACAAATTATATCATTGACATATCTACTCCAAAATTTAAAACATTGTGGGATGTGCTTTAGTGATTTTACATTCAAAATCGCTCATAAATAAATTTGCCAGGAAAGGTGATAATGGGTTTCCCATTGAGAGCCCTGATTTTTGTCTATAGAAACTCCCATTGAATGTAAAAAACATTTGGTCAATGCATAACTCAGTTAATTTCAA
The DNA here is from genome assembly GCA_030220185.1 of Diploptera punctata. Lineage (NCBI taxonomy): Eukaryota > Metazoa > Arthropoda > Insecta > Blattodea > Blaberidae > Diploptera > Diploptera punctata. Next base: position 26,965 of record JASPKZ010007760.1, on the reverse strand, counting down.
ATAATCTTCTTTGATCTCTCTGTCTATGTTGTTTTTTCTTAACCAATTGTTCAATATCTCCAAAGTTTTTTGTTTCGGTACATTTGTGAATAGTGAAACTACATCAAACGAAACCAACCTATCTGTGGGTTCAATTTCCACTATTTCTAATTTCTTAACTAATTCCAATGAATTTTCAATCTGCAGACTTTCAAAATTATTCATTCTTTTAAATTGATTATTCAGCCATTTCGAAATTTTGTAGGTTGGTGATCCAATATTGTTAATTATTGGCCTCATTTTGTTTCCCGGTTTGTGAATTTTTGGAAGTCCATGTATATTAGGGTTTCTTGGTTGCTTTTTACATGCAAACACAAAAATGCTCATAGAATGGAATTTAATAAATATTTTTCTTTAGAAATTTTTGTAAAGGCTTCTGAATAATTGTACTTGCTTAAAGTGACATTTTGGTGTGGTAAATCTCGAAAATTCTGAGACATGAAGTGGAACTTCACACTTTTTGCACTGAAATGTAGTTTCACTTCTTTTGTTCTGTTTTGAACATACATTTGTAGGGTTTCTTTTTATTGTCTGTGCTGGGGATATACAATGGAAAGTGAGCCCATTTCCTTGCTTGTAAACTGACAGGATTTGTACTTGATGATGGGGGTCTCTCACATTGTAGGATGGCAGCTGAATTGTCTCCAATAACTGCTTGCCAACAGCCATTCTGAGGTCGAATATGCTGTCTTGCTATCTATGAAATTATTGTAAACCACAAAAGAGTTAAACATAAATATGTCCATCAAATAGAAAAATAATTTTCTGTATCCTTTTACAGTGCAACGCATTATAGGGAAAAGGGCAGTGATCTGGTCTTGCAAGTCAATGCCTTGCATCCTGGTACTTCAGGCAAAGTTTTGGTTTTTATTTCTTCCCTAGGTCTTTGCCCATTTACCCTCCTCAGTTTTCCTGTCGGTGTTCTGTCTAATGTTTCGAGGACAAAACTCTCTAGTAAACTCAGAATCCCGTCATATCATCACTACACACCCTCTTAGACACCATTTCAAAGACTTAGCACTACAAATTTCTTCTATATATTTCCAACAAACAGACAGCTTCTAATTTCACGAATTCTTACAAAAAAAAAGCAGGTCATCCAACATGCTTTCTCTCAGGAACCTAGCAAAACTAACACATTAGACATGTATGGGGTAGTTTGGAAGTTATTGCAAAATATATGACATTGTGCGCTTGACGTGAATGTCATGTCATTCGAAGACTGGGCACTCACTAGAGTGCGCATAAACATCACGTCATACAAGTTGAATGGGTTAATATACCGCATCATGGGACATCACATCACTCCATGCCATATACTATCTTCACTTCTCACAATTGGAATACCCTACCACAAGAAATAAGGGGCTGTCAGACATTAACATCTTTTAAAAAGAAATCTAAATTTATATTTGCTCTAACCTTGACTTCATCATTACCCAGTGTAAGGTTCATTATATTAATTGGTGTTTTTCGTATAATTTATTATATTTATACTACTACTATGACTACTGCTATTATTATTATTATTATTATTATTATTATTATTATTATTATTGTAAGTATTATTATTGTTATTATCGTGTAAAATGTTGTTTGCATATGGAATTTACATTGCAACATTTAATATATTTTTAGCACTTTATAATATTATTACTATAGTCTATATCTATATTGTCAAATATTTATTTGTATTTGTGCTGGTTGAGTGGAAGAGAAGGCCTTGTGACCTTAACTCTGCCAGAATAAATAAAACATTATTATTATTATTATTATTATTATTATTATTATTATTATTACTACTACTATAAAAAACATTTTCTCCAACTCATTCATAAATTGTAAATACTTCATTAGTAACTTATTTTAGGAATTCCCACTATGAGGTATATTCATTAAGGTAGAATTTTTTATCACTCACCTCATATTGTTCTTCTTATTTGTCTATAAACTAGTTTAGGAACATAGTTTCTGTTCCATCCTCAGTATGGTCACGACCGTTGTTCTGTCGTCTTGAAGAGCTGTCCTTCGCTCCTTCCATTGGCTGACTGATAAACCTCAAAACCAGGAAAAGAAGAAATTGATGAACTTTCAAATTCCCGGTGAGAATGACCTGGTTTCGAGGTTTTTCAGTCAGCCAATGGAAGGAGCGAGGGGCAGCTCTTCAAAAAGACAGAACAATGGTCGTGACGATACTGAGGATGGAACAGAAACTATGTTCCAAAACTAGTTTATAGTTAAATAAGAAGAACAATATGAGGTGAGTGATAAAAAATTCTACCTTAACCTCATTAGTGTTACCTCCCATTTTGATTAAAATTACAGAAGATTGTTTTTTTTTGTCTTCTCGTCTTCAATTGAGTTGGTTTTTTATGTGTTATAATTTAATGAAGTTGCAGTTAGAATTGTGCTCTATCTGACAAGTAGTCATGTCATTACCTCTGCTATAGTTTAACCCACTGGAGACACGTTTAAAGCGCCTAGCATGTTCACTGGGAACCCATTTAAATCTCCTCACCGCTACTCCGGCTGCGCTGGACTTTAAATCAGAATTCAAAATACACATACTGTGTTCTATCACTTATGTTTTCAGATATTTTGTTTACCCCTGAATTTCTTTTAGTATCTTGTACTTTTACGAATAGCAAAGGAATGTGGCCTGCCTGCTACCCTCTGTTGTGCATTGTAAACTGTTATGTTTTGTTATTTTCAAGGCTGTGAAAGTTGACAAACATTTCAAAAACCATCTTTTTGTAACAGTTCTTGGAAATTGCCTTGAAAGTAAACACAAATCATATGTTCAAACAAGACCGAAAAAAATAACAAACGCAATATAATACTGTACATAATAAAAATAAATAAATGAAATAAAATAAGCATAGACCTATACATTATAAAATCAGGAAAAGTTCTTCGTATATTCTTTAATTATCTTAGTTATATATCGATCTGTAAATTATAAAATACTATAGATAAAAACTGGATGAAACTCACCTAATATTTCTACCATCAGTAGCATGCACGGTTACGTTGTCACTGTATATTATTTCATCGTTCGAATCTTCGTTCCATGATAATTCACTACAATCACTGTCACATAACATTTCATCCACTACTTCACTTAGTTTCTCAATAGCAATACGTTCTCTCCTATTTACGGACATATTGCAAAAAAAAATTAAATTTACAACTATGAATTTTAACAAATAAACACTGAATTTATATTCACTTATATTTTACCGTAATAAAGCCTACAGCTATAGTCTACTATTCTATAAATAATAACTAAAATAAACTATACAATACACTAGGCCTATACATATTTACTTTACATAAACAAACAACAAATTTTACTGATGGTGAACCGAAAATTTAAACCACTAAAAAAACTTAACTTCTTACAGTGGGGGTTATAACACAACAAGTCTAGGTCGTGGAGAAGCTGTTTGGACTTTCTACCTGCTCACGAGGGAGACTCGTTAAAAGTCTCCAATGGGTTAATGCAATACAACAAAAACTGAAAAAAATGGAGTTGGGGTAATTTTATTTTGGGGATTTAAATTGTTTATACCATAGGAAATCTAGAAATTAAAACAAAGTTATATCAAATACAACTATTCCATCAGTTGATTTTATTTGCACGTTTTCTAACTTTTCTGTTAACTGAATTGATGCTATGCCTCATTTTGTTTCCTGTTATGTATTTTGAGAAATCCAGGGATTTTTGGGTTTGTTAGATTTGCTACTTTTGGTTGACTTGTTATTCCTCTTATACATTGTTAATTCCTGATCGTCAAATGATATGAGCCTTTATTTGGTTATACAAATGATGATTTCTTATTTAAGAAGACATTTATTGGGAATTTAAACATTACTTTATGAAGCCAGTAGATTTCATTTAGATTGGGGTGCTCAGATAGCTCAGTAGTAGAGCATTGGCCTAGAAAGCCAAAACCCCAATCTGAGCATATAATTTTTATCTTCAAATATAATTTGTCCTTCAGTGAGAAGTATTAAATTAATAATAAAAACTTCGGTCTATATCTTCGTCTTCATCTTCAAAGTTACCATATGGTGTTGATTTGATGAGCCTTGAGACTAAGTCCTGCTCGTCGGGAATTTCAAAATTCATGGATCTACATTTGTTCTTCTGAATATATAACTTTTTTCCAAACTGTCAAATCCAATTTTAAAACAGTTGGAAAAACCTTTGGAATTGACAGCTTGGGAAAAGTTATATATTCAGAAGAACAAGTTTAGATCCATTAATTTTGAAGTTTCCGGCGAGCGGGACTTGATCTCAGGGTTCATTAAATTAACACCAAATGGCAACTTTGAAGATGAAGATATAGACCAAAATTTGACAGTCATGATTACGGCTAAAGATGGGAGGGATTCTTTTGAAAACTGCAGTTTCCTTGCTTGAAGACATACATGAAGTAGTAGTATTCAAATGTTCTGAAGCTCTTGATTTGTCATCATTGATTGACCATGAAGCATGAGGTGAGATACGACTCATTTAATTAAATTTTATTATTTATATTTTTCTCTTCAAATAAAATTTGTCATTTGGTGAGAAGTGATACATTTAATATTTAAGATTGGAAATAATTTGTTTTCAGTAAATGAGCTTGAAGGTGAAATAGAAGCAAAATGTTGTCCGCCTCCACCACCGCCACCTCCATTGCCACCCCCACCTCTGCCTCCAGCGATGGGACCCAAACTACTGTGCGTTTCTCCTGCTCGGAGGAACAGCGTGTGTTCAGCGACAGATACAGGATCAGAAACAGGAAATCCTGTGCTAGACATGGCCAACATGCTGGGAATACCACGCAAACCAACCGCAGCAGCGGCTCTGCCTGGCGGTAAGTCAAACTACTGTGGAACAAGCACATTATAGGCAATAAGTGTCATGAAAATATATTATTTTCCAGAGTCCTCTTCACAGATTTTTCAATAAGTTAAGGGCACTTGGTGCTAATTTCCTTGCAATTTGATTTAAAAATATGCAACATATAAAAACCATTATTTCAGCTTATTCTTAAGTTATGTGCATGACAATTTTATGTCACTAATCTGTCCACTGCTGTGGTCTTGGGGTAGCGTGCTGCCTTGTCACCCAGCGGGCCCGGGTTCGATCCCTGGTCGGGACAGTTTTTCTGGGTGAGGTTTTTATCGGGGTTTTCCTCACCTGTAAGACAAATGTCAGGAAAACTTTAAGGCCCAAACAGTCCCCGAAATCATATGGCCATCGCAATCATCATCATTCATATTCATCTTACATTAAGCTTAGGATTAGGGACTCTCTTGGTGCACCATTATCATCATCATCACCCATCATATCATCGGGGCAACGTAACCCTGCCTTCCAGGCGCCCCAACATCAGAAGTGGGTTACAAGTACGCCATGCCAGGAGAGAAAACCAGGAATGTCGAAAGACAAACCTGGGGCATTTGAAAAAAAAAAACAAGTCTTACTGAACATAATGACAATCTGGTTAACTTTTAGATATATTTCTTCATGAGTAATTTTAAAATACAAAAAAAAATGAAAATAAAAAATCCAATATTATATTTGAAGAGAAAAATTTGAGTCTCAGTCTGGGCGAAAATTTTTCTCTCAAATATAATTTATCTTTCAGTGAGAAGTGTTAAATTAATAATAAAAAAATTAAAAAATTCAACTTCTTAAAAGTATTGTCTTGGTGCAATTTTCTCAAAAACTACTTATCCAATTGTTTCCAAAATTTAGTATGTTATTTTCCATAGTTCATTTAACAATAATAAGGTTTGCATGTGTTCAGATGTGGATTGTGATTTAATTAAAAAAAAGTTCAAAGTACAAAAATTGATTTTGTTAAAAATTTTGCATACATTAAAAAAAAAATTCAAACACTATCAATAGCACAAAAATAAATTAACCTGTTGCAAAATGATGAATGAGGTTTTAAGTTGGTAGCATAATTTTAAAAACGAAATTGGATGCGTGATTATTTGCTATAATGAAAGAAAAACTGTGAAAGTTTCATATCCTGTATGCAGTAATTTGTTTTTTGTCATTATTATGTCACAGTGTTAAATTTGTCAAAATGCTACTGTACAGAAGTCATTCTGTGTGTTGCAATTTGCGAGGTTTGGTTCCATTGTTGCAGTGCAGCGAGCTTTCCGACGGCAATTTGGAATTGATCCTCAGACAGATAAGAGTATCAGTTGATGGTATAGACAGTTAGAAACAACTGAATGTATCTGTAAAAGGAAAAGTTCAGAATGTCTACAAACACGATAATGTTCCCCGACAATGGATATGACACACCAGTCTGGATTAGATGGTTTATTCCTGATGGTCTCCACGGTCTCCCAATCTCACACCTTGTCATTTCTTCCTCTGGGGGTATGTGAAGGACCATGCGTACGTATGTGAAGGACCATGTGTACGTATCATCATTTCCCGTCGACTTTCCAAACTTGAGAAGAAGGATTATTGCTACTGTTAAATCCATAGCTCCAAATATGCTGACCAAGGTTTGGGAGGAATTTGACCATCGGTTAGATGCTTACTTCGAACACTTATAAAGCATGTTATGAAAACTCGAAGAGTTTTTCTTTAATCCCAAATAAGTTTTGTTCTGATATATCGTGTAAGGAAAATTAAACAACTTTGAAACCCCATCCATTATTTTGGAACACTGTGTATTAAACTGCATATCCATGCCAAAAATTATTCTATCTTTCATAGTATCAGAGAAAAGTGTACCAAAATATGAAAAAAATACAAGTTACGGGAAAATGCAAAAAAACAAAAAAGTGCACATTAGCAGAACACAGAGACACCATTTTTAAAAATCAATTTTTATAGGTTTAAACGTCCAAAATCGACAAAATAATATTACACATCGATAAAATAGGCCTTACTGGAGATTTCGAAGCAAGAAGAAAAAGATCAATTTTTTTAAACCCAAATAAGTACTGGGTGTCCTTAAAGCAAGCAGATGCACTATCCCTTCTACTATTCACTTTTGTAGTAGAGCATCATATCTGTAGAGGACTATTTAACTCATGTCCTAAATGGGAGTCATTGACCAATCACATTTCAATGAATTTTGTTATACAACCAATGGCAGTCGCATTTTACTCACTCTTTATCAAATTCTCTTAACCACCTCCTGCTTTTGTGATAAAAAAGCTCCTCCTTTTTAATATTCTGAACAGGTCACACCATTATTTTGCAGTGACTGACTCTCCAACAAATAGATTGAACATAGCAAATAATGAACTGATTCCTTCGAACTACACATTTGATAATTGTGTGTTTAATATTTGTGTTTTTAAATAATGATTTTACTGAATTGTTTACTAAACATATAAATTAATAACCTATAATGTTGGTTATAATATAGTTTAATGTGTTTTATTTTTTCTCCACTAAGGTTATTCTTACAATATTGCAATCCTATTTGACAAGAAATAATATGATCAAGTTGCAGTAGATAAACAAATGAAACATAACCACGTATTTCTGATTTGTTTTCAAATATTGCCATTTACATTAAATATATAAATATTTAAAAATAACTATATTTAAATAATGAACTTTGAGTAAACAGCGTAATTTTATTTGTTAAATAGCCCTAACAAATGCCACTCTTGATTTTCAATTCCTCTAGTTAAATTCACTTGTCACTTTGTGAATTTATCGATGATTTAGAAATCACTTATGAAAAAGAAGGCCTACAAATTGATATATAACTGTTAGTATATAAATTACTAAAAGTGGCAAAAAATAAACATTATGCAATAATTAGCAACTTTTTTGAGGTAAGATGCTACCTTATTTATTAATAAGTGTTGCGACTATGACAGGGCATAACCGCAATGATAATAAATATATGATAAAAAACCTATAAAACATATACAATATATACTTGTTTGTTATACCAGAAGATAGGAAATAAATAATCACCTTTATAATGCTGATTGGAGTCATACTCAAAGTTCATACAAGGGTTTTTAAATAAAAAACGAGTAAAAATATTATAATATAATAGAGTATCTTGGACCAAAAGTGATTTCATATCAACATGTTTTTCAAACTATGGGGACACGCTTACGAAAGCTTATATAACCAAGTAAACAATTATGCCTTTTGACTAATACAATTATATAAGTAAGCTTCAAACTATAGGGACATCCTTACAAAAGCTTATATAACCCAGTAAACAATTATACCTTTTGACTAACACATTATATAAGGAACAAACATCTTATACAATTTGGCCCTGACAGAACCAGAATTATTGCTAAAGGTTAGGTAACAAAAATAGGGTTTCCACAGATTTTGAGAGTAGAGAAAGGAAAATACTATCGTATATTAACTAGCAAGTTTTTGGAAAAAAATCAGACTGGAGTCGGGGACCGAAGTGATCGCTTTGGTCCCCATGGGACGAGTGGTGACGCTTCATGGGTAAGATTGCAACTTCCTAATATTTTCATCCTAAAAAGGATCATGTTTATTTTTTAAATGGTCGATTCTTGTATTTAGTAACTTTAAATTGAAATGAACATGCTTTGGCAAATAATTAGACCTAAGGGTCAATTTAAATTACTTAAAAATTAACATTAATAAACTACGGTTGACTTCATTGATTCTTTCACATTGTCATACATAGTTAAGTTTCAAACCAAGGTTCAGAGTGATTCAACATGGCAACTTTTAGCTTCCTTTATTAAAATGTTATAACTGGTTTAGTTTTAATATATTTTTATGTCTTGTTGATATTTTAAATAAATATGTTTGGTTTATGGTTTTATGTGTTTCTGTGTACAAATGTGATGTTTTCCCATCAAAACCAAGGCCAACCGCTCGGGCCAAAAAAGGTCACTTAAAATATAGATACCTTTTTTTACGCTACGTTATGCCTGAGGATAATCTCGGTTGTAACAAGAAGAATCTCATAATGTTATTTCCTATTATAAATTTATAATAAATTGACTTTTATTTTAATTATTAAATTGACTCTTAGTTTATGGTGATGATGTAGTATTGTTTGGCGATAGTGAGGAGATATTAAGGGCCAAAAAGCACACTCTTTTTATTAACACTAAGAAGTTGCATCTGGAAATGAACATCAGTAAAACTTAATATGTGGTCATACATTATTCAGCCCCTCAGGGGTCCTCATCTAGGGATATGTGGATGGCGACCACAAGGTGCCCAAGCTGTGCAAAACATTTCTTCCACTTACTTGTGTTTCGCACTCTTTTAACTTTACTATCTAACCTCTCTTGGTTAACTCTTGTTTTTTTGACGCCAATGCTATTAGGACATCCGAGGGCTAGGGAGTCTTTCCTTTCTTCCATTTTCTTCTTTCCTTTATTTTCTTTTCTTCTCCAGAAAAGCCTGACCAGAGGCTATAAGATGGCAGCCCCATCACTGGTCTTGCCTTCCTTTGGCCAGCAACCAATTGAAGGGACTATTATTATGCTTTCAAGTCTTATACGAGAATTTCCCTCAAATGCTGGAGGGAAAATTTTCTATAGGATCGTAACAGGCCTTGGCCTAATACTTGGAAGGAAGAAGAAGAAGAAGAAGAAGAAGAAGACATTATTCAGTGGTAATGGACAGGTAATGACAGATAAGGGTAATTTTAAAAAAGTAACTAAATTCAAATACCTAGAAACGACAATTACAAACAGGAATGAGGTCAGAGAGACATTAAATGTACTCTCAATTCTGGAAAAAAAAAAAAAAAAAAAAAACATTACAGGGACTCTTGTTGTCCCAACTTCTCTAAAAACAAGTTAAACGGAACACATATAAAACTGTTATTCTCCCAGTTTTATTATATGGATGTGAAATATGGATTGTTACTTTAAGGGAGGAGAAAAGATTATGAGTATTTGAGAATAAAGATTTTATAAAAGTGTTTGGACCAACGAGTGACAAACAGACAGGTGAATAGAGAAGACTAATAACAGTAAGCTACATGATATTTATAGGAAACCAGATATAATAACATCAGTTAACTATCTTAGACTGCAATGAGCATGACATGAGGCACAAATGGGGAATGAAAAGCCTTTGTAGGAAAACCTGAGGGAAAGTGCCCTGTAGGCCAAGAATGAGGTGTGAGAATAACATTAATCATGATTTGAGGGAGGTAAATTATACAGAAGATGATTAGAAAACATTAACTCAGGATAGAGTTGTATGGAGAGCTTATGTCTGCACAGCCATGAACCTACAGGTTTAATAATGCCCATGAGTTAGTTAACCCTTAATTACTCATGTATACATAACCTGCATGAGGACTCGCACAGGGTATTTTTTTGCCTTCAAGTCTTTATCACAAGTTAATAACACTGTATCACATTATTACAAAGTTTAATGATTTAAAAAAAAAATAATAACATATATACACACCTCACTCAACAGAAATGCAGTCTGGACAGGACTTCACCACATGATCTTTGCAGATCGGCTTGCTGCAATTAGCACAACACTTTGTTGCCTTCTGGTTTTTTGCCCTGGGACAGAAGTGGCACCTCCCTCCTTTTTTGATGATCAGTGGTTCAGCTTCCTCCACAGGTCCTGTGAGATGTCTTATTTTCGCCTGAAGAGGTTTTGGCAAAATGTTTATGGTTGCCCTTTTCTTCAGATAGCTGTCCAGTAGACTCCGACCAAGGTCTTTTAGGAAGTCGCGGCGAGCAATCGTTCTTCCCACATTTTCTTGTATAATTATATGTGCATTGATGCTGCCAACATTCAACAAGAAGTAAAAAATAATCAGTGGCCAGCGCTTTCAGCGCTCTGTATAAAATTAGAATCATGATCACAGTCTTCTACACAGTCTTCGTCTGATGAAGAAGAAAATCTGCCAACAATTGCATCATCTGATGCTTCCAATGGTTCTATAATTTCATCTTCTGTCAATATTTTCCTCTTTCTACTCATATTTACTCTTAGATTTCAAATTGTAAGCATGAGAATAGAAAATAACTCTCTACAGATGCTAGGCGCGCGTGGGGTAAACAATTTCCGCAGGCTGCAACAATGACATAAAATAAATATAACTGCGTCATTAGCTATTCCAAGAAACTAAATACAACTAAAACACGTGCTGGATGAGTCCATTTGAGAATAGGTGAATTCCAGAGAATCTCATAAATGTAATTGTCACTATATTGTAGCGTCTTTCAACCTAACGGAAAAAAATAACCCCGTGCGAGTAATTAAGAGTTAATTTGTTAGCTAGGTATTTGAATTCAACAACTTCATTAAAATTTTCCTCCTTAATCATTAACTGTCCATTTCCATTATACAGTGTGATTATAAAGTCTCAGTACATTTTAAAGAAATCGCTTACATATCGTATTTCTGTTACAGCCATTCGAAAGATCCAAATCTGGTTTCAACATTGAAAGATCGGATAGGCGATTGTTGCTGCTCGTTTAAGAGGCTATCCAATAACGAGGAAGTTAAGATAGACAGATTCCAAAGGAAAGCCCTCCCGGCGACAGTTGTTCCTTGAGATGTTGCAACTTTTCTTACAGCCACAGTTACAGCAAGATGGTATCATTGATACAGTGGTGTTACAACAAGATGGAGCACCACCACACTTTGCTCTGGCTATACGCGGGTATCTCAATGACAGGTTTCCCAAAAGGTGAATTGGAAGGGCATCTCCTCGTATCTGGGCACCTCGTTCGCCAGACGTCGCACCCTGGACTTTTTGCTTGGGGGTTCATCAAGCAACAGGTGTACAGAACCAAGTTTCCTAATCTGCAAGTGCTGAAAGAACGCATACGCCAAGCGAGTCAAATGATTACAGAGGATATGTTGGTACATGTTTTCCGGGCGACGGTGCATCATTGGAAAAAATGTTTTGAGACTGATTGAGGTTATGTTGAACATTAACTTGATAGCAGAAACTACCTTATAATTTTTCTTTTATTTGCGCTATGTTATCCACAAAATGTACTGGGACTTTATAATCACACTGTATAATATACTTTTATTTGTGAGCATGTATTTAGTTTTATTGATGTTTACTTTCAGCCCCAATTTCTTAGTGTTACAAGTGTGCCTAAGTGGCTCAATGGTAGAGTGCCAGCATGTGATCCTGGATCAGGTGCTTATTTTTCTCTCTAGTTCTGTTAATCATTGCGTACAAACAGTATGTCTGGAAACATTAATTTCCATACATAGGGTATATATGTTGGAACTAGGATAAAATTTTACATGTGAATTTATAATTACAAAAGGCCATAGGCAGGGGTGTGTATTATTTAAAATGTACCTTGATAGAACACTTGTAAATGAAAGATTTAAATTAAAATTCTTTTCAGCTCACCTCATATCCAGTCTTCTCATTAAACTGGTTTCAAAACATAGGTGGTTTCATCTTCAGTAATATCTTGTATGATGTTCTGTCATCCAGGAGCACTGCTTCTTACTCCATCTGTTGGTAGACCGATGAACCTCTGATTCAAATCAAATTCCCTGGGAATTTCAAAATTCTCAAAGTTTTTCTTAAAAAAACCAAGGAAAAAACTTTTTTTTATTCAATTCCACCACATTGCCATTTCGACGTTCTGGAATTCTCTCCTGGCATTGCATTATTGTGACCTACTTCGTGAGGTGCCATGATTATATATGATAGATGATGATGGTAATGATGCACCAGGAGAGGTATTAATCCCAAACTTAATGAATAAGTTAATGATGATAATGATGGCCAGATGATGTTCAGGGACCGTTTGGGCCTTAAAGTTTCCTGACATTTGTCTTACAGGTGAGGAAGACACCCCCCCCCAAAAAAACCACCACCTAGGAAACATGTCCCAACTGGGAATTGAACCCGGGCCTGCTGCATGACAAGGTAGCATGCTACCTCGAGACACAGTGGTGGACAGAAAAAAAATCTTATGAATCTTGAAATTCCTGCGAAAATTGATTTGATTTGGAGGTTTATCAGTACACCAACAGATGGAGTAAGAAGTAGTTCTCCTGAACGACATAATGTTGGTCAAGATTTTAATGAAGATGAACCCACCTAGGTTTTGAAACTGGTTTAATGAGAAAGCTGGTTAAAAGGTGAGGTATAAAGAATTTTAATTTAAATCTTAAATTAAGCCTCATAGTGATTTTTCCTATAAAAGTTCAACTTGTAAATGAGTTGATATTTTGTTTCAGGTGCTATCGATGACATTATCAACCAAATAAAAGGTGGAAAATTTACGCTCAAAGCAACAGAGGTAAGACAGTATTTCGTTTCAGTTCTTTATGGTCCTATAAAATGATTAACAAATGGAACATTATAATTTATTGTTCAGTGAGAAGTTTTAAATTAATAATAAAAACATCGAAAGAAGCCCTACTGGCTTTATAAAGTAATGTTAAAATTCCCAATAAAAGTTGTCTTAAATAAGAAGCCACCATTTGCATGATCGAGCAACAGTACATAGTATTTGGCGCTTGGGAATTAATGTTTTTTTTTTTTCAATGCCCCAGATTATCATTTCGACATTTCTGGTGTTCCCTCCTGGCATTGGCTTAATTGTAACCACTTCTGAAGTTGGGGTGCCTTGAAGGTGGAGTTATGTTACCCCGATGATATGATGGGTGTTAAATGATAATGAAGTGCCAGTAGAGTTCTTAACCTAAACTTAACATAAATTCCAAACCATGGATAACCACAGGAATAATTCCCTTTAAGGAAAGATTCCTATGGTTTGACCGGGAATCGAATCCGGGACCTCATGATTAGTAGTCAGAAACCCTGAAGAGACAAATTTGCGTTTAGATTGGAGTGCTCAGTTATATCAGTTGGTAGAGCATTGGCATAGACAGCCGAAGGTCCTGAGTTCAAACCCCAGTCTGAGTGTATATTTTTCTCTTCAAATATAAATTGAACATTACTTTAATATGTACTGTAATTTTCACCAAACAAGGGTGCAACTTCATCATCATTAATTAATGCATAGAATTAGATAATATCCGGAATTTATCAAATTAATTGCAAAGATTGCAATAAAGTATATATATAGAAAAACAAAAAGGAACTTGGACACTCACAAAAAAGAACACTTTAGAAACATAAAAATTGGTGAAATTGAAAAAAGAAGCAAAACTTTTGAAACATCTATCTAAACCTTTGGAATTAACAGTTTGGGAAAAGATAAACATTAAAAAAATCCATACTAGAAACATGAACTTTGAGGTTCCAGGCGAACCAAGTTTGATTACAAAATTCTTCAAAAGTATATCAGATGGTAGTTTAGAAAATTACTTCTTCAAAAGTGCACCAGATGGCAGTTTAGAAAATTACTGGCATAATGAAAAATTGACAGTCGTGAAAACAGCTGAAGATGGGAATGATGCATTTCCCAATACTGCAGTTCGTGTTAATAAACATAGATGTATGAGGTAAGAAGAATTCACGATTCATGTGTCTGTTTGTTTGTCTGTCTTTTTGTCCATTGTGGACTCAAAAACTACTTGACCATTGAATGACGCTTTATTCCATCATTTAGAGAATTTTTCTGTTATAATTAACATATATACATACAATAGGGCTGGAGGTTAAAAAATAAAGGGCATTGGTGCACTAAACAAGTTGCTTTTGGACTCTTAAATGGCTTACACTGCCTATACCATAACAAATACACCAAATTAATGAACACAGAATTGAATTTCTGGGTTCAAACCCCACTCTGAGCATATAATTTTTCTCTTCAAACAGAATTGAATATCTCAAAAAAAATGTGCAAGAAGTCTGCGACAGCATGTGTCTATCTTTAAGGATGACTTACAATAACCATTTTTGTGTTTCTGCTCATTGTTGCCAAGATCTGAATAAATAGATTCCTGGGCACGGGGTATCTAAAAATAATTTATAATTATTTTTCTTTTTACTTAATCATAAAAAATATATAATAAAAAAAGACATTTAATTTATCTAGGCATAGCAAATCACGCCAGGTATTAGCTGTAGTAAAAGCTCCTTATTTGCAGGTGATATGTTCCATAAATATGCCGCGAATACAGAAACTGTGAATATGGAATGATAATTTGTATGGGTATATAGGGGATACGTTCCAAGGTTCCAAAATAAAATAAAAATTATCAAAAATAAAATCAATTTAATGAGAGATTTTGAAGAATTTATATTAACAGAATTCCTTATCTTGTCTTTGGATTTTTTGATGAATTATACAGTTGATCCATTAACATTGAAACAGTGTGAAATGGATAGAAACTACTCACCATTGAGTAAATGGTCAGGCATTTCTGTGTCTACTTGAAGTGCAACACTACTTTCTTCCACTTCAGTACTAATTTTTCTTTCCTTTTACTCAACATTATAAACTGGGAAGAAAGATGAAGAGACATGTGTTATTCAATAAAAATTATTGCAACGAATGTCAAGTTGAAACAATAAAACACCAATTGTGGCAAGGGCGGCATTTATCAAAGGACATAGTGGCACATGAAATACGGCAGCACACACTTTTAACAATGAATTTCAGGCTTAGTGACAATATGGTTTGTTTTACTTCAATATTTATTTGTCCATTTGGTTTGAATCACTCTTCATAAAGCTGCTTTGGCATGTGCCTGCAGTAAAAAAAGTTGCCGATGCGTGAATAAAGGATACTTGATCCTTTCAATGTACCGATTGGATTCACGAATATAGAATTTTTTAGCCACGAATATGTTACAATTTTTTAACCCGTGAATAACGGAACTGTGATTTAAGAGTTATTACTATAGTTGTTAATGTTATTATCGCTCCTACTTGACAAGATGTGGATGGTGTAGTAATGTAGTTTTTTCTGTATTTTGTGCAGAAGCAAAAAGAGGAGAAGAAGGAGGAGCCACCTGCAGCCGTACAAGAAATGCTGAACATACTCGGAACATTAAAACGTCGAGGGAAAAATACCTCACATCAATCGAGATGGCCGCCTCCTGCAGATGTTGCTCTTTGATGTATCTAGCATTGTGTGAAATTTGAAAGTTTTATAACAAAGATAAGAGTTGGGCGATAAAGGTATTATTTTTATTAAAGTAAAAAAATGTAAATAATTTAATAAAATCTGATAACACATATGATTTAGAAAAAAAATTGAAGCATTTGAAATTTTACAATATTCATTCATAATTTCCTTACAATGACAGGTACTTCACTGCAAACTCAGCATTTATATTTTAAAAAAATGTATTTTTTTTCAAAGCTTTTATATTTTTCAAAATGTTATACCTTTTTTCCAAAAATTATATATTTTTAAAATCTTTCTTAAATTTTTCAAATATTTAAAAACTTTTTTTTTTAATTTTTCAGATTTTTTCAACACTTTAATATACTCTTTTTCAAAATTTTTGTTTTTTGATTAATTTTTTTTTTCCAAAATTTATATATAGTTTGTTTGTATATTTTTATTCAAAATTATATATATATATATATATATATATATATACACTACTCAAAAACAAAAATAGAGGAATATATGCTTAAACCAAAGCAACAAAATAAATATTGTAACAATTTAATTTTTGAGAGTCAGATATTTTGAGTTCAAGTATTATATATGGATGTAAAATTTATAAAAACATGTTTAGATCTAGATATCACACCTAAATTTGTTAGAAAAAACCGTTAAAAATATCAATGGGTCGAAAGAACAGAAGACAGTTGAGAAAAAAAATTTTGAATATGGAAAAAAACAAACACTACGAAATTATTAGCAGTTTGGATACTAAATTATACTTCCTACATTTAAAAATTTCAAAACATGTAGGTAATGTTTTTTGGGATAGATTAGAAGAAAATAAGAAAATTGAAAATTTGAAATCGAAAGCAAAGAAGAGTAAGGAAAACACTTAAAAAACAAGGAAAACAAGTGGAAATAATGTAATTGACTTGTCTTAAAAATCCTTTAACCATAGAGAATTAGAAATTTTAGAAAAAAGCGTTCAAAACATGTGTGAATTATTCTGACAAAATTGAAGACTACGTAGCTGACGTAGAAGTAATAATAGATGATTTTGAAACAGAAGAAAACATTTTAATTAGAAATGAATGTGGTAAAATAATAGAAGAAATTAAGAAAATACCAAGAAATAAGAGGACTGGGAAACATGAAAATAATTAAAGAAATTAAAAATAAAAATGCAATAATCACAAAGGCTGATAAAGGTAATCAGTTAGTAATCATGGATAACAAAGATTATAAAAATAGGATGGAAAAAGTTTTAGAATCTGTAGAATATACTGAAATAAAATCTCATCCACTTCCAAAATGCATTAAAGAAGTTGATAACACCTTCAAAAACATAAACAAAATTTTAACGAAACAAGATAAATTCAAACTGAAAGTCCCTAATCCTAAAAATCCAAAAATGCATGGTCTCCCAAAAATTCACAAGGGCGGAGATAAAACAAGGCCCATTATCAACAGTATAAGGTCACCTACATACTTGTATCAAAATGGTTATGCAATGAATACAAGAAAATGGAAGAATTTGTCTCCCATTCTTTATTTATATCAGTTTCTTCTTCGTTTGCCACATTGTCATCTGAAGATCGAGTACTTCAAATCTATTAGCAATTTTAATTTGGTATTCTTGCCGCATTTCATCATTTTTCAAGTTTTTTAGTTCAAATTTTACAGAATCATCTTTAGTGTTTGTTCCTCTCATAAGCGATAGCCATTGTCTGATTTTCATCCTGACCAGATGATGATCCAAATTGCAGTCTGTCCCTCTAACTGATCTAACATCGGTGATGCTACTGTGCCAGCGTTTGTCCACTAATACATGATCTATCTGGTTCCGAGTTTCGTCATCTGGAGATGTCCAGGTGTATTTATAAATATCCTTATGCTGAAATGTTGTGCTCTTAACAATGAGATTCCATTGTCGTTACTATCTTCATGAAGACTGAATTTGCCTATTATTGGTTTGAATATATCTTCCTGCCCCACTTTTGCATTAAAATCTCCTAAGACAATTTTCATATGAAACCGTGAAAGGCTATCAAATAATCATTCTAATTCTTCATAGAACTCATCCTTGATCTCGTCATCTTTATCTTCTGTGGGGGCATGTACATTTACAATTATAAAATCGTGTCGTTTACCCTTTAGAATTATGTATGATATCCTATCACTAATACGAGGGTTATACTGAAAGTCATGAGCAACATTTTTCTAAACAATCATAATATTTATTTTAGACAAACCAAGTACACCATGTTAATCTACAGACCTTTGTGCTACTTTTCAACATAGTCTCCATTTCTTTGCACACATTTTGTCCAGCGTTCTACAAGCTTGAAAATTCCCTTATGATAGAAGTCCGTTCCAGCTGCTCGAAGACACTGATGCACTGCTTTCCGAATATCCTCCAGCGACTCATAGCATTGGCCTCTCATCTGCTCCTTCACAGAACCGAAAAGATGGTAGTCGGAGGGTGCCAAATCGGGACTATAGGGAGGATGTGGAAGAGTTTCCCACCCAAATGTCCTGATCTTCTCCACAGTGGCACGAGCAGTGTGAGGACACGCGTTATCGTATTGCAGAATGATCTTCCTTCCAGGGCGTTTGTCATGCAATGCATGACGGAGCTTCACAAGTGTCTGGATATAGCGGGCAGCATTTATGGTTTGTCCAGGATCAAGAAATTCAACCAGAATGCAACCTTGCACATCCCAGAAGACGCTGCCCATAACTTTCCGAACAGATTGCACTGTCTTCGCTTTTTTCTTTGATGGCGAATTCAAGTGGTGCCATTCCATACTCTGGTGTTTTGTTTCAGGCTCGTAGCGATGAAACCAGCTTTCGTCACCTGTCACAATACTCGTCAAAAAAATCATCACCTTCATTTCGAAATCTCTGAAGAAGGTTATGGGTGATGATTCTCTGAAGTTTGTGGTCTTCACTCAATAAACATGAAACCCAACGGGCAGTAACTTTTCGGTAACCTAAGCTGTGAATCATTTCTTGCACTGCACTGTGTCCTACTGCAAGTTTTGTAGCGATTTCATTCACTGTGATACGCCTGACATTTCTAATGAGCGCATCAACTCTTTCCTTGTTGCAATCCGTGGAGGCAGAGCGTGGGCGACCGCTACGAGGCTCATCTTTGATATTTAACTTTCACAGGGAAAGAACACTATGAGGTTTAATTTAATAATTAAATTAATGTTTTTATTACCTCACCTCATATCCTTTTTCTTCTATACTGCAGTTTCGGAGCTTATCTCCATCGTCAGTAGCCTCTGGTCGACCGAGAAAAAGGATATGAGGTGAGGTAATAAAAACATTAATTTAATTATTTCATCTTTGATACTCGTGTTCCGATCTTTAAAATGTTTCACCCATCTCCTAACACTGCTGGCACCCATGCATGCATCTCTGTAAGCACATTGAAGTCTTTGGTGAATATCAACAGCAGATTGTTCCTCTTTAACAAGGAATTCAATGACAGCGCGCTGTCGAAACGAAACATTAATGTCTGCCATTTTGGAAACACTGCCTGTGGTCACATGATACAAGCTATGATGCCACAAAACGACCATGTTGTGGTATAAAGTCTGTAGATTACGATCCTGCAGTTGTTTTGTTACATTGTTGAAATTTGAATTTTAACAATTGGTTGCTCACGACTTTCAGTATGACCCTCGTAAATGCAAAAAATCCGGTCTAAATCCAAAATTTCAATTTTGTGTTTTCCAAGGCTATAGTCCTGGAGATTTTCCACAAAATGTCAAAATATTCGAAATTTCAAAAACTGCAATAATACAATCTAGAAGCTGTGTCCCGGATATATAATGCAAAAAATCCAGAATAAATACAAATTTCAAAATTGTGTTTTCCAAGGCTATATAGTTTTCAGTTTTTCCAAAAAAGTCAAAATTTTCCAAATTTCTAAAACTGCATAAAATACAATCTAGAAGCTGTGTCCGGGATTTATAATGCAAAATATCCGGTCTAAATCCAAAAAGTCAAAATTGAGTTTTCCATGGCCAAAGTCCTGGAGTTTTTTCCAAAAAATGTCAACATTTTCGAAATTACAAAAACTGCGAAAATACAATCTAGACGCTGTGTCCGGGATTTGTAATGCAAAAAATCTGGTCTAAATCCAATAAATCAAAATTGAGTTACCAAATAGTTTTGGTGTTTTTCCAAAAAATGTCAAAATTTTGGAAAATTCAAGAACTGCAAAAAGACAATCTAGAAGTGGTGTCTGGGATTTATAATGCAAAAAATCCGGTCTAAATCCATAATTTCGAAAATTGAGTTTTCCAAGGCTATAGTCTTTATATTCTTCCAAAAAAAAAAAGTCAAAATTTCCGTAATTTCGAAAACTGCAAAAGTATTATCTAGATGGTGTCCGGGATTTATAATGCAAAAAATCCGATCTAAATCCAGAATTTCAATATTGACCTTTCCAAGGCTATAGTCTAGGAGGTTTTCCAAAAATATGTCAAAATTTTCCGAATTTCAAAAACTGCATAAATACAGTCTAGAAGATGTGTCCGGGATTTATAATGCAAAAAATCCGGTCTAAATCCAAAATTTGAAAATTGACTTTCCCAAGCTGGAGTTTTTTCCAAAAAATGTCAACATTTTCGAAATTACAAAAACTGCGAAAATACAATCTAGACGCTGTGTCCGGGATTTGTAATGCAAAAAATCTGGTCTAAATCCAATAAATCAAAATTGAGTTACCAAATAGTCATAGAGATTTTCCGAAAAATGTCAAAATTTTCGAAATTTCAAAAACCCCAAAAATTCTATCTAGAGGGTGTGTCTGGGATATATAATGCAAAAAATCCGGTCTAAATAAAAAATTTCAAAATTTCCAAAAAATGTCAAAATTTTCGAAATTTCAAAAACTGCAAAAATACATTCTAGAAGCTGTGTCCGGGATATATGATGCAAAAAATCGGGTCTAAATCCAAAATTTCAAAATTGTGTTTTTCAAGGCTATAGTCTGGGAGTTTTTCCAAAAAATGTCAAAATTTCCAACTTTCAAAAAACTTCAAAAATACTATCTAGAAGGTGTGTTCGGAATTTATAATGCAAAAAATCCGGTATAAATAAAAAAAATTCAAAATTGAATTTTCCAGCGTTATAGTCTTGGGGGTTTTTCCAAAAAAAATGTCAACATTTCATAAACTGCAAGAATACTATCCAAAGGGTGTGTCCGGGATTTATAATGCAATAAATCCGGTCTAAATCCAAAATTTCAAAATTGAGTTTTCCAAGGTTATGGTCTTGGTCTGTTTCAAAAAAAGTCAAAATTTTGGAAATTTCAAAAACTGCAAAAATACTATCTAGAGAGTATGTCCGGGATTTATAATTAAAAAAATCCGGTCTAAATCCAAAATTTCAAAATTGAGTTTTCCTAGGATATAGTCTTGGTGTTTTTAAAAAAAATTCAAAATTTTGGAAATTGCGAGAACTGCACGAATACAATGCAGAGGTTATGTCCGGGATTTATAATGCAAAAAATCCTGTCTAAATCCAAAATTTCAAATTTCAGTTTACCAAGGCTATAGTTTCGGTGTTTTCCAAAAAAATGTCAAAATTTTCGAATTTTCAAATGCTGCAAAAATATTATCTAGAGGCTGTGTCCGGGATTAATAATGCAAACGATCCGGTCTAAATCCAAAATTTCACAATATACTTTTCCAATGCTATAGTCTTGGAGTTTTTCCAAAAAATGTCAAAAGTTTCCAAATTTCAAAAACTGCAAACATTCTAAGTAGAAGGTGTGTCCGGCATTTGTAATGCAAAAAATCCGGTCTGAATTCAAAATTTCAAAATTGTGTTTTCCAAGGCTATAGTTTTGGAGTTTTTCCAAAAAATGTTAAAATTTTCGAAATTTCAAAAACTACAAAAATACTATCTAGCGGTGTGTCCGGGATTTATAATGCAAAAAATCAGGTCTAAATCCAATATTTGAAAATCGAGTTTTCCAAGGATGTAGTCTTACTGTTTTTCCAAAAAAAATGTCAAAATTTTCGAAATTTCAAAAACTGAAAAATACTATCTAGAGGGTGTGTCCGGGATTTATAATACAAAAATTCCGGTATAAATCAAAAAATTTCAAAATTGAGTTTACCAAAGCTATGGTTTCGGTGTTTTTAAAAAAATGTCAAAATTTTCACGAAATATCAAAAACTGCAAAAAACAATCTAGAAGGTATGTCCGGGATTTATAATACAATTAATGTGGTCTAAATCCAAAATCTCAAAATTGAGTTTTCCAAGGTTACAGTCTTGGTGTTTAAAAAAAAGTAAAAATTTTGGAAATTTCAAAAACTGCAAAAATAGTATCTAGAGGTTGTTTCCGGGATTTATAATGCAATAAATCCGGTCTAAATCCAAAATTTCAAAATTGAGTTTTCCAAGGATACAGTCTTGGTGTTTTTAAAATAATGTCAAAATTTTGGAAATTTCAAAAACTACGAATACTATCCAGAGTGTGTGTCCGGAATTTATAATGTAAGAAATCCGGTATAAGTAGAAAATTTCAAAATTGAGTTTTCCAAGGCTATAGTCTTGAAGTTTTTTTAAAAAATGTCAAATTTTTCAAAATTTCAAAAACTGCAAAAAGACAATCTAGAAGCGGTGTCTGGGATTTATAATGCAAAAAATCCGGTCTAAATCCATAATTTCGAAAATTGAGTTTTCCAAGGCTATAGTCTTTGTATTCTTCCAAAAAAAAATGTCAAAATTTTCGAAATTTCGAAAACTGCAAAAAGACAATCTAGAAGCTGTGTCCGGGATTTATAATGCAAAAAATCCGGTCTAAATGCAAAATCTCTAAATTGAGTGTACCAGGGCTATAGTTTTGGTGTTTTCCAAATATGTCAAAATTTTCGAAATTTGAAAAACTGCAAAAATACAATCTAGAAGGCGTGTCCGGGATTTATAATGAAATAAATCCGGTCTAATTCCAAAATTTCAAAATTGAGTTTTCGAAGTCTATATATAGTGTTGGCGTTTTTCCAAATATTTCAAAATTTTAGAAATTTCAAAAACTGTGAAAACAGAATCTAGAGGCTCCGTCCGGGATTTATAATGCAAAAAATCCGGTCTAAATCCAAAATTTCCAAATTGAGTTTTCCAAGGCCTTGGAGTTTTTTAAAAAAAGTAAAAATTTTTAACATTTAAAAAACCGCATAAATACTACCTAGAGGGCGTGTCCGGGATTTATAATGCAAAAAATCCGGTCTAAATCCAAAATTTCAAAATTGAGTTTTCCAAAGCTATAGTCTTCGAGTTTTTCGAAAAAATGTGAAAATTTTCGAAATTTCAAAAACTGTAGAAATACTATATAGACGGTGTACCGTAATTTATAATGCAAAAAATCCGGTATGAATTAAAAAAATTCAAAATTGAATTTTCCAAGACTATAGTCTTTGTGTTTTTCGAAAAAATGTCAAAATTTTCGAAGTTTCAAAAACTGCAAAAATATAATCTAGATGCTGTGTCCTGGATTTATAAATAAAAAATCCAATCAAAATCCAAAATTTCAAAATTGAGTTTTCCAAGGTCTTGGTGTTTTTAAAAAAAATGTCAAAATTTTGTACATTTCAAAACTGGAAAAATACTATCTAGAGGGTGTGTCCGGGATTTATATTTCCAAAAAATCCTGTATGAATCCAAAATTTAAAAATTGAGTTTTCCAAAGCTATAGTCTTGGAGTTTTTCGAAAAAATGTGAAAATTTTCGAAATTTCAAAAACTGTAGAAATACTATATAGACGGTGTACCGTAATTTATAATGCAAAAAATCCGGTATGAATTAAAAAAATTCAAAATTGAATTTTCCAAGACTATAGTCTTTGTGTTTTTCGAAAAAATGTCAAAAATTTCGAAGTTTCAAAAACTGCAAAAATATAATCTAGATGCTGTGTCCTGGATTTATAAATAAAAAATCCAATCAAAATCCAAAATTTCAAAATTGAGTTTTCCAAGGTCTTGGTGTTTTTCCAAAAAATGTCAAAATTTTGTACATTTCAAAACCTGGAAAAATACTATCTAGAGGGTGTGTCCGGGATTTATATTGCAAAAATCCTGTATAAATCCAAAATCTCAAAATTGAATATACCAAGGCTATAGTTTCGGGGTTTTTCCATAAAATGTCAGAATTTTCGAAATTTCAGAAATTGCAAAAATATTATCTAGATGATGTGTCCGGGGTTTATAATGCAAAAAATCCCGTCTACATACAAAATCTCAAAATTAAGTTTACCACGGCTATAGTTTCGGTGTTTTTCCATAAAATGTCAAAATTTTCGGAATTTCAAAATCTGCAAAAATAAAATTACAAGATGTGTCCGGGATTTATAATGAAATAAATGCGGTCTAAATCCAAAATTTCAAAATTGAGTTTTGCAAGCCTATATTAGTCTTGGTGTTTTTCCAAATATATCAAAATTTTGGAAATTTCAAAAACTGCAAAAGTACAATCTAGATGCTCCGTCCGGGATTTATAATGCAAGAAATCAGGTCTTAATCCAAAATTTCCAAATTGAGTTTTCCAAGGTCTTGGACATTTCAAAAACTGTAAAAATACTACCTAGAGGACGTGACCGGGATTTATAATGCAAAAAAATCCGGTATAAATCCAAAATTTGAAAATTGAATTTTCCAAGGCTATAGTCATGGGGTTTCTACAATAAATGTCAAAATTTTCAAGAAGTGCAAAAATTCTATCTAGAGGTTGTGTCCGGGATTTATAATGCAAAAAAATCCGGTATAAATTATAAATTTCAAAATTCAGTTTTCCGAGGCTGTAGTCTTTGTTTTCCAAGAAATGTGAAAATTTTCGAAATTTCAAAAACTGCAAAAGTATTTTCTTGAGGGCGTGTCCGGGATTTGTAATGCAAAAAATCCGGTTTAAATCCAAAATTTCAAAATTGTCTTTTCCAAGGCTATTGTCTAGGAAATTTTCCAAATTTGTTCGTGGCATCATACACGGACATTAACCCGACCTAAGGGGAACCAGGGACTCTTCCTTGAACCCACTTAGGTAACTCTTAGCAGGCTCGTCCACGACGCGGGGGTGGACCCGACTCTAAATCGGCGACTAAGTTCTGCTAAGGACCCAGTATTGCGGGGTATAACGCTTTACCCTTGTCCCTTGTCGAGGGTTACGGATGAAGACCACAATGGCAGCGAAGGCGAGGAAGAAAATATTTCAACTCGACCAAACTGGCATAGGAGGAAACTTTCAACTCGGCGGAACTGGCAGATGTGGCAACTCTTTCTCCAGAGTTTAAAAGGAGCCCATACTCGGGGTAACAGGAGTGAAGTCTCCAACGACTTAAGTCGGAAGGAGCAACCCTTTCTGTGCGGATTATACACAGAAGAGCACGTCCAGAGGCTCTAAGGTTACAGCCCGACCACTAGACTTGTCCTGCGTAACGCTCGTAACGTGGCCAGGAGACATTTACATTACTGGCAACCATCAAGTGAATAACAGGACTGATCAACCTAAGACAACCAGAGAAAGAAATAGGAATAAAGGATTAGGACTTGTAGAAAAATTGAGAACTGCTACTTGGAACGTTAGAGGATTAGCAATAAAGAAGAAGAACTTCAAAATGAGTTAACAAAAGCCAATGTAGATATTTGCCTTCTCACCGAAACGAAAAAGAAAATGAAAGGTACTAAGGAATTAAAAGATTATATATTATTTTACAGTGGAGTTGCTCAGAATAAAAGGGCATCTGCAGGAACATCAATTCTAATAAAGAAATAATTCAGAAATAAAATACATAGTTATAATTTTGTGAATGAAAGAATAATGAATGTTCGCCTGAAAACAGCACTAACAGTAGTTTGTATATACGCACCCGAGGAGGGGAGAAAAGTAGAAAGTGCTGAATTCTATGAATCCTTACAAACCCATCTGAACTCTCTTAATAAAACAGATTTTATTTGCTTAGGAGGAGATTTTAACGCCCGCATTGGAAAAGAGACTGTAGAGAATTTGATTGGTACTAACGGCGAGAATGCCTTAAACGAGAATTGAAAAACTCTTAGAAATTTTGCCAGCTTTAATGAATTAAAAATAACTAACACCCTCTTCCGTCATAAAGATATACATAAATATACTTGGGCAGCGAGAGGCACTAGATCAATAATAGATTATATATTGAGCAATAAGCAATCTCCTCATGTGAGTGGGACTCGTGTATATAGAGGATACGATATTAGTTAAGACCATTTCATCGTCATCTCTACGTTTCGCATTATAAATCCCGGACACACCCTCTACAGAGTATTTTTGCAGTTTTTGAAATTTCGAAAATTTTGACTTTTTTTAAAAAACAAGATCATAGCCTTGGAAAACTCAATTTTGAAATTTTGGATTTAGACCGGAGTTCTTGCATTATAAATGCAGGACACAGCGTCTAGATAGTATTTTTGAAGTTT
Organism: Diploptera punctata; assembly: GCA_030220185.1. Lineage (NCBI taxonomy): Eukaryota > Metazoa > Arthropoda > Insecta > Blattodea > Blaberidae > Diploptera > Diploptera punctata. The sequence continues at coordinate 471 of JASPKZ010007760.1, read as the reverse complement.
TTGAAATTTCGGAAATTTTGACTTTTTTTTTGGAAAAACATAAAGACTATAGCCTTGGAAAACTCAATTCTGAAGTTTTGGATTTAGACCGGATTTTTTGCATTTTAAATCCCGAACACACTCTCTAGATAGTATTTTTGCAGTTCTTGAAATTTCGAAAATTTTGACATTTTTTGGAAAAACACCAAGACTGCAGCCTTGGAAAACTCAATTTTGAAATTTTGGATTTAGAGCGGATTTTTTTGCATTATAAATCCCGGACACATCCTCTAGAAAGTATTTTTGCAGTTTTCAAAATTTCGAAAATTTTGAAATTTTTTGGAAATCACCAGGACTATAGGCTTGGAAATCTCGATTTTGAAATTTTGGATTTAGACCGGATTTTTTGCATTATAAATCCGGACACACCTCTAAATTATTGTTGCAAGTTTTTGAACTTTCGAAATTTGGAATTTTTTTGGAAAACACAGA